>PVHT020000143.1:5511851-5600500 GCA_004024745.2 Catagonus wagneri
AAATTGAAAGTGAGAGGATGGAAGAAAATATTCCATGCAACTGGGAATCAAAAGAAAGCCAGAGTAGCAATACTCATACCAGACAAAATAGACTTTAAAATGAATAACATTTTAAGACACAAGGAAGGGCACTACATAGTGATCAAAGGATCAATCCAACAAGAAGATATACAATTTTAAATATCTATGCACCCAACATAGGATCACCACAATATATAAGGCAACTGCTAACAACCTTAAAAGGAGAAATCAACAATAACACAATCATAGTGGGAGAATTTAACACCCACTTACAACAATGGATAGATTATCCAGACAGAAAATCAATAAGGAAACACAGGCCCTGAAGAAAGCATTAGATCAGATGGACTTAATAGATATTTATAGGACATTCCATCCAAAAGCAACAGAATACACATTTTTCTCAAGTGTACATGGAACATTTTCTAAGATTGATCACATCCTGGGCTACAAATCAAGCCTTGGTAACTTCAAGAAAATTGAAATCATATCAAGCATTTTCTCTGACCACAATGCTATACGACTGGAAATCAACAACAAGAAAAAAAATGACAAAAAATACAAACAGGTTGTGACTAAACAACACGCTACTAAACCAATGGATCACTGAAGAAATCAAAGAGGAAATCAAAAAATACCTAGAAGGAAATGACAACAAATATAAGACACTCCAAACCTCTGGGATGCAGCAAAAGCAGTTCTTTTCTTGTTTGTTTGTTTTTGTTTTTGCCTTATCTAGGTCCGCACCTGTGGCATATGGAGGTTCCCAGGCTAGGGGTCTAACAGGAGCTGTAGCTGGCGGCCTTCGCCACAGCCACAGCAACATGGGATCCAAGCCGCAAAAGCAGTTCTAAGAGGAAAGTTTATAGCAATACAAATCTACCTCAAGAATCAAGAAAAAACTCAAATAAACAATCTAACTTTACATCTAAAGCAGCTAGAGAGGGAAGAACTGACAAGACCTAAAGTTAGTAGAAGAAAATAAATCATAAAGATCAGAGCAGAAATCAATGAAATAGAAATGAAGAAAACCATAGAAAAGATCAATGATCTTTCAAAATTGATAAACCCTTGGGTACACTTACCTAGAAAAAAAGAGAGAGGACTCAAATCAATAAAATTAGAAATGAAAAAGGAGAAGTAACAACAAACATCACAGAAATACAAAGGAGCATAAGAGACTACTAGATGCAACTATATGGCAATAAAATGGAAAACCTAGACGAAATGGACAGTCTTAGAAAAGTACAATCTTCCAAGACCAAACCAAGATGAAAGGGAAAATATAAATAGACCAATCACAAGTTCTGAAATTGAAACTGTGATTAAAAAACTGCCCACAAATAAAGTCCAGGATAAGATGGCTTCACAGATGAATTCTATCAAACATTTAGAGAAGAGCTAAGACCTATTCTTCTAAAACTATTCCAAAAAATTGCAGAGGAAGGGACACTCCCAAACTCATTCTATGAGGCAACCATCACCTGATACCAAAACCAGACAAAGATACCACAAAAAAAAGAAAATTATAGGCCAATTTCACTGATGAACGTAGATGCAAAGATCCTTAACAAAATACTAGCCAACCGAATCAAAGAATACATTAAAAGGATTGTACACCACGATCAAGTGGGATTTATCCCCAAGGATTCTTCAATATCTGCAAATCAATCAGTGAGATACACCACGTTAACAAACTGAAGAATAAAGACGATATGATTCTCTCCACAGATGCAGAAAAAGCCTTTGAAAAAAATCCAACACCTATTACTGATAAAAACCCTTCAGAAAGTGGGCATAGGGTGAACCTACCTCAACATAATAAAGGCCATCTATGACAAACCCAGAGTTCACATCGTTCTCAGTGGTGAAGAGCTTAAAGAATTCCTGCTGAGATTAGGAACAAGACAGGGATGTCCACTCTCACCACTGCTATTCAACATAATTTTGGAAGTCCTAGCCACAGCAATCAGAGAAGTAAAAGAAATAAAAGGAATCCAAATTGGAAAGGAAGAAGTAAAGCTATCACTGTTTGCGATAAGGACTCTACCAGAAAACTGTTAGAGCTCATCAATAAATTTGGCAAAATCACAGGATACAAAATTAATACACAGAAATCAACTGCATTTCTATATACTAACAATGAAAGATCAGAAAGAGAAATTAGGGAAGTAATCCCATTTACCATCTCATCAAAAAGAATCAAATACTTAGGAATAAACCTACCTAAAGAGACAGAAGACCTGGAATTCCTTTGTGGCTCAGTGGTTAATGAATCTGACTAAGAACCATGAGGTTGCGGGTTCGATCCCTGGCCTTGCTCAGTGGGTTAAGGATCCAGCGTTGCCGTGAGCTGTGGTGAAGGTTGCAATTGAGGCTTGGATCCCACGTTGCTGTGGCTGTGGCGAAGGCCGGCAGCTACAGCTCCTGTTAGACGCCTAGCCTGGGAACCTCCATATGCCATGTGTGCAGCTCCACATAAAGGCAGAAAGACAAAAAAAAAAAAAGACAAAAGACCTGTACTCTGAAAACTCTAAGACCCTGAGGAAAGAAAGAAATCAAGGATGACATGAACAGAAGGAAAGACATACCACGCTCTTGGATTGGAAGAGTCAATATTATCAAAATGACTAAACTACCCAAGGCAACCTACAGATACAATGCAATCCCTATCAAATTACCAAGGACATTTTTCACAGAAGTAGAGGAAAATATTTTAAACTTTGTTTGGAAGCACAAAAGACCCAGAATAGCCAAAGACATCCTGAAAAAGAAAAATGGAGCTGGAGGAATCAGGCTCCCTGACTTCAGACTCTACTACAAAGCTACAGTCATCAAAACCATGCGGTAGTGGCACAAAGACAGAAATATAGATCAGGGGAACAGGATAAAAAGCCCACAATTAAACCCATGAACCTACAGTCAACTAATCTATGACAAAGGAGGCAAGGGTATACAATGGAGAAAAGACAGCCTGTTCAATAAGTGGTGGCTGGGAAAACTGGACAGCCACATGTGAAAAAAAAAAGAATATAGAATACTTCCTAACACCATAAACAAAAGTAAACTCAAAATGGATTAAAGACCTAGATATAAGACCAGATACTATAAGACTCTTAGAGGAAAACATAGGCCAAAGAATCTCCGACATAAATGACAGCAACATCTTCTCAGATCTATTACTGTTAGAGTAATGACAATGAAAAGAAAAATAAACAAATGGGACTTAATTAAACTTCAAAGTTTCTGCACAGCAAAGGAAACCCTAAACAAAACGAAAAGACAACCTACAGAATGGAAGAAAATATTTGTAAATGAATTGACTGACAAGGGATTAATCTCCAAAATTTACAAACACCTCCTACAGCTCAATACCAAAAAAACAAATAACCCCATCAAAAAAATGGGCAGAAGATCTAAACAGACAATTCTCCAAAGCAGACATACAAATGGCAAAAAAACACATGAAAATATGTTCAACATCACTAATTATTAGAGAAATGCAAATCAAAACCACTGTGAGGTACCACCTTACACCGTCCAGAATGGCCATCATCAAAAAGTCTACCAACAATAAGTGCTGGAGAGGGTGTGGAGAAAAAGAATCCCTATTACACTGTTGGTGGGAATGCAAATTGATGCAACCACTGTGGAAAACAGTATGGCGATTCCTTAGAAAATTAAAAATGGAATTACCATTTGATCCAGCAATCCCACTCCTGGGCATCTATCCAGAAAAAAACCATGACTCAAAAAGACACTTGTACTCCAGTGATCATTGCAGCACTCTATACAATAGCCAAGTCATGGAAACAACCTAAATGCCCATTGACACAGGAGTGGATAGGGAAGATCTGGTACATATACACAATGGAATATTACTCAGCCATTAAAAGGAATGAAACAGCAACATTTAAAGCAAAATGGATGGACCTAGAAATTATCATGCTAAGAGAAACCAGTCAGACAATGAGACAGCAATATCAACTGCTACCAGGTACATGTGGAAACCAAAAAAGGACACAATGAACTTCTTTGCAGAACAGATATTGACTCACAGACTTTGGAAAACCTATGGTTTCCAAATGAGACAAGCTGGCGGGGTGGAGGGATGCACTGAGGGTTTGGAATGGAAATGCTATAAAAACTGAGTTGTGATGATTTTTATACACCTATAATTGTAATAAAATTCATTAAGTAATAGGAAAAAAATAAAATTTCAGTATCAGGTAAAACATTGCTTCATTATCTCTCAATAACATACCAATATTTACATCAAAAATAACTAAGTACATAAGAGAGTTAAATTTCATAATTCAAGGTCAGTGTACCTTATATAACATCAGACCTTAAGTTTCAAATTAAGGTTTCAACTTAAGGTCTGACGAAGTGATAGTTGACAAAAGTAGAAAGGTCATTTTTTTCACAGGTGGTAAAATGACCATCACCTTGAACTTTACAATGCATAATAGGTTCACGGAAAATTTCACAGCAGTGAAAGAGATTTTGGAGATAAATTTCTCTAAAAGTCTCAAAAGAAAAAAAAATACACAATGCCCCTAAATCTTCCAAAATGACTATTTGAAAATGTCGGTAACAATTGCCTCTGACAAATTCTTACAGTTTCATGCCTCTGAAGCTATTACTTTACCTTCTGACTTGTTATAATGAAGATAAGTGAACTATTAAATTGAGAACTTTGTACCAAATGCTATGATGCTCTAACATATTAAAAAAGACCCTGTGAGGCAGATTATCTAGTTGGACTACTAAAAGGAACCTCTTAGAAAACTAAGATTATCAAAATTTCCTTCCACAGTTAAATTGGTTGAAGAGGAACTTTAAAATATCACTGGTTGTAAATTGAAATTTCAGATAGGTAACTTGCCTAGTTGGACCCAAAAGTCTAAATTTCTTCTGGAAAGAGTTACTTTAACTTGGTATATGTGCTATTATTATATTACAAAAACTGAGTATAAGAAGTATAACAGGGATTCCACTTTTACTGTGAGAAAGTTAGATTTACTTATTTGAGTGTGATTTTTAGCATAATAATAAGGACAAAAACATTTTTAAAAAAACTATGAAATTATTTCAGGGCATTTATATTTCTATCTATCTGAATACAGGTGAAAATATGTTTAAAAGGGTTGAGACAAACTGCCTGAGTTCAAAATATGGTTCCTCATTCATAAACTGGTTATCTGGGGCTTATTTAACCCCTCTATGCTTCAGTTTTTTTTCATCTGTGAAAAATGAGAATAAAAATAATGTCAGAATTCTTAGACCTAAAATTGGTAAGCAATGAATGCTAAATACTGAGATTAATGCAAGCAAAAGTACTAAATTATAGTTAGCTGGCATTATTTTTTTTCAAAAGGATTAAATAAGTTTAGACTGAGTCCAAATAGTATGGTAGGTTAGACAATAGCTGTAAAGTCTTGATGCAGTTGAATTTTTAATAACTTTACTTCTGTGTAATATGTAACATCTGAAAATGCAACAGAGGAAAAATCTACTCAAAATGATATATTTGTCCTAATTATGTTTATTTTTCCAGATAATATATTCACTATATAATAGTTATATTAAAATGTATACTAGAGCATAAGGAACATTTTAAAGTCTAAATTTATGCAATTAAGTGCTGAGTAAAAACTCCTACTCATTTAATCCAGACTGGGAAGCCTACAGTGGTTTCATTTCAGAGAGTAGAGTTGGGGAGGAGGAAAGTGGATGAAATTGCATTTTGCAGATGGTTCCCTCCTGATACAGAGATAAATTATATGAGCATGCTATGGACACTTTGTAGAAAAAATAAACTATACAATATAATCAATATCAATGTGTTAACAATAAAACAGTTCTTTGCAAGAATTAAAATAAGAACATTTGATAAACTTTTTTTATTATTTGATTTACTTTCTTATGTAACAGTTCATATATGCTAGTTTGATTTCAAGGCCTTGAAGGTCAATGTAATGGACAGATATTTTAACTTATTGCTACTATTTCTCGTAAGTTTTGTTAATATCCTGATATCATATGAATATTTAAATTTCATAACAGCAACTAAATTTACAGATAATTGAAGCGTGGTTATTTTGAATAAAATAAAGATACTTGCATGAACACTCTTTTAGTGAGCAAAACAATTTTTCATTGGTTATTTCTGCACTGAAAGTTGCCGCAAATAAAATCTAAATGGCCATTACTGATCTCCAGCAGGATAGAGGATACCAGAAAAACCCCAAAAACAGAAACAAAAAGCACATTATAGTTTGCAGGAAAAGATGTGATAATTATTCAGTATCATGTAGAGTTTTCTAGAGAGTGAACTCATCTCAGTAATATATAAAAGCAACTCCATTCCACCATAACACAATCAATAGGCTAAACCTTATGAAAATCTTAGAAAATGTTTTCCTTTCCAGAAAACAATAGATACATTTTAGAGAAAACTGGGAACTTAAGTAATCAGTAAAAAATATGTAATTTTAGTAATCCTAAAATATAGCTTATTCATTTATGCATGCAAGTGTGTATGTGTGTGGTGTGTGTGTGTGTCTACAATAAGCTAGACACAATTCTAGATGCTGGAGTTAAAGCAGTGAATGGATACAGATTCTGCTCTCAAGAAGCATACATCGGTTGAGGCAAGTAAATAATCCTGTCCAACTCGGGGTCATGTGATAAAATGAGGGATGAATGATTTAGGAAAGGTCTCTGTGGCATGCCAGGGAAAGAAATAAATTTGGTCTCAGGATGTTAGGCAAATGTTGAAGAAAGTCAAAAGAGCTCAGGACAAAGGGAACAATATATGGAATGGTCCCTATGTGAGGAGGAAGATGGCAGTGGTAACAGCACAAGTAACAGAGTTAGGGAGAAGAAAAGTGGATAGATGTGAGAGATTTTTTTTTTTAATATTGCCTTAAGAAAAAATAGTATAGACTGAAGGAAGATTGAAGGAAGATGCTCAGGCTTCTGCTAAGGATGAAGGTAATAATGACAGGAATTAAAAACTAGTGATAGAGCAGGCTCATGAAGGTAATGTCTGACATAGTTGAGGAATAATAAAGGTTAGTAGGCATTAAACAAATAAAGAGGATCTCTACCCTAATAATACTTATTTTTATACTTCATAAATTACACCTTCCCCAGGCTTATGTTTATTCTGTTGAATAACAACTATTTCTAGCACAAGGCATTTTCCAGCTCTAAGAAATTAAGACACTCTGAGATAGAAAGTATACTTCTAGGAGCACAGAAGAGTACTAGAAAGAGCGCTGAAATATTTGTCTAAAAATTTCCATTCTGAACAAAATTGGAATGTGATTAATTGTGTAAGTTAAAGAAATTAATTTGTTAACTGCTATATGCCTCAATTTACTCACCTATAAAATGTAGGACCTGGGTTTGATAGTGTTTAGTATCTCATCAGAGTATAGCGTTCTTTGATAACATGTACATATTTGATGAACTCATTAAAGTGATCATTCCTCCTGTTGGAAATGTTCCTAAGTTATCATTCATGTATTAAACTGTTTTTTTTATCCTTTATATTCAATTTGGACCAACAGATGTTTGACAGAATTCAAAGGAACAAGGACTGAACCATATGTGAATCTGAATATTACCTTCTTCTATAGCTCTTTCATTTGTGTTCAATGAGTTTTACTTAGAGTTATTATGGGGAAATTATAAAATATAGATTAATGGTTGCATTTTTATGCTTTTGATGTGTTGTTTAATGAGGTATGTGCTGTTTTATATCTTACATCAAAGAGACATCTGTTAGAAACCTTCTTATCATACACATCAAGTGATTTTTGCACTAATAAGCATAATCATCTGAATAATGGAATATGGTATCTCCTTTTTATACCAATGAACTTACCTTATAAATTTAGTTCCTATTTTGAAACATGATTTTAGATTTTGAAACTTAAATTATTTTTGTTATTGGGTATGCCTTTACTGAAATAAACTTAAATAGTATGTAAGATTAGAGAAACAACCAAAAGATGTAAACATTTAACACTCCTATAAGGCCACAGAATACAGTTCAGGAAACTGCTATAATGGTGTGACCTGCCACATTAATATTTTCTATAGAAACTGTCAATCACTTTGGACTTAAGATATGCATTTCCAGTCACTGAAAATCATTAATTTGGTGAAATATTTATCATTGTCCAAACTTAAACTGAGATATCAATTCAAATTAAATAGTAGCTTAAACATAAACACCACAGAGATGATCAGATTCCCTGAAGTCCACTTGCTCTGCCACTACCACAGCACCTTCCAGTGTATGCCTGCATGGTTTAAAGACGTTTCCCTTTCAGTAAAATGTTATGAAATGTGCAAATATTTTCTACATCTGCAAAATAAATCAGTGAGCCACAGGCAGGGTATTGGCACTGCATTCTGAGCCCTGTTAGTAGAGAATAGAGAAGGTGTGTATTTGTAGATTTAAGACCACAGAATTAAACTAAAATAGAAGAAACTGGTTCAACACTGTATCATTTACCATTATATTTTATTTGCATGTATGCCTAAAAATTTCTATATAAACTAATCAGAAACAGGCTGGGAATGTAGTGTACAAATTCATAATTTTGTTTAGTAAGCAAGATGGGATGTAGTCACTAATAAATTTATTATAAAATACTAAGGTTGGAGTACCAAATATTAAATAATTTCTCAAGGCAGATGAATGAACTATTCACCAGCATGGCAATCACTGAATTATCCGTCATTCCCCAGGGTAAAAATCCAAATAAAAGTATCTAGCGAGTTTTTAACCTAAAAGTGACAGTAAACATCATTTGGATTTAGTATGTGAAATAAAAGGCTCTATTTAGGTAATGAAAAATACCAAAAAAAATGCCCCTTAAAAAATCTGGCTTTATAAATTTTAGAAACTTGATATGTTAACTGGTGTTTACAAAACTACATTATATACTAAAGGAATAGAATTATTATATTAGATAGGATAAGCTTCCCCAGAAAATGAAAATCAAATCAGTAACTAAGGTGGCATAAAAAATTAGAACACAATAAAGATGCACCTTGGCACCTAGGTTCAAGTTTCAGTCTTTCCTTTAACTCACTTTCTGACCATGAAAACTGTAGCCTCTTGGCTCTTTGGGTTTCATTTTCCATGAGATTACAATGAAAAAAATTTGAGTGAAGGGATCCTAAAGTCTCTTTAAAATAATGAAGATCTTATTCTTTAATAATACATTTCACTGTTAATTCACAAGTATAGCAATTTTAAACATACATCTTCAAAAATGTAGTTATATATAGTAGCTCATTTTTTCCTGATTTTTTTAAGATTTACAAACCCCACTCAGTATTCGTCACATCTTTAGGTAAAAATGCATGTTGCAAATAACATTTGTTTTAATTCTAACTAAACAAATATATACCTTGCTGTTAATCCACATGTGCCCTTTTAGTTGTCAGGAGGTTCCATCAGTTAGTTGCCTGTAGCATGTTCCATTATTTAACTTTGTTGGTTTTTTCTGGATCTGGGCATTTCAGATAAATTACTAAGTCTCAGTTGACATTTGAATTAAAACTTCTGCATGTCTCATTCCTCTATATTTTTGGAAAAGGCTTTGAGATAGAGAGGATAACAGTTTAATCTTACTTCTGTTTGACCTTGGTTACCTCAGCTCAGAAGAATATACAACAGTCATCGATCTCAATTCCTAAATTCTATGCCCTTTATATAATTTCTTATATAATAAATTGCTTTTTATACTTTTATGTCTGAAAAATGACTAGAGAAGAACAGAAAAATTAGGTTTTAAGACTAAGGATGGGGGCCAAATCTACTTTCAAGCAAAAATTAAAAGTAAGGGAGTAACTTGAGAATTTCTTATGCTGAAGATGTTTTTCCTAAAGCAAAATGTGGCAAGATAATAAAGTAAAATTGTTAAAGCCCTTTTTTGAAATGAAAATTATAACTGGAATAGGTCAAATAACATCTGTGTATTGCCTCATTGAGGAAAAGGACTCCCCAAATATGTACACACATATTTGGTGTATATTTTCACATTTTAAAGGTATTTCCCTTTCAAGTGTTTAATAAAACATTCATTTTTAAAATCATGTATACTCTTCTAACCCCCATGAAATATTATTGACCAAAATTATCTGATTGAACAAGCCTCTAGACTTAATTATAGAAAATATATGGAGCGGAGGGACAACTTTTAAAAAGTATTACAGGTATATAATTAGAATGATTGATAACATGGAAAACACTATTGCAAAAAGAACCTAGCTCATCAATTTCCAAAAACTGTAAGGAACTAAAGGCAATCTATAGATTATGATAGAATTAAAGGAGAGGTCAACCAAGTCCAATTCAATGTTTGTGCTGCATTTGCATTCTGATTCAAATAAACTAACTGCAAAAAACTCATACATCAATCAAGGAAATTGAAAGTTCACTGACTGTTTTGTAGTAAGAAGGATTATTGTCATTTTCTTGAGAAAAAATATCTATAACCCTGATCTGTTTCAATCATCACTAATTTCAGGACCAGTCATCTATAAACTGGTATGTTGCCTAAAGAAGTAGACACCCAGTAAACTTTTGTTGAATGTTTTTTCATTCATTAATACTTTAACACATGGAATAGAACAGTTCAAAGCCATAACTTACAAGTACATCAAGTTTTAAAAAATCATATACAGTCTAAGATTCATGACAAAGAGTTCAGACACATTAATTTATTCAAATTTGTATGCTACATCAAAATAGTTTAATTTCTCTCATAGACCTTGGTCTTTATGGTAAAGGTCAAAGGTTTAAATTTATACGCTCATATCTCTTTTTGGATTCCAACATAGTCCTAATTGAAATTTGACATATATGCCTATTAGTTGAAATTATTCCTTTTCCATGCTTCATTAACAATGCACTTTACTATACTACAACCATAATGCTTATAATAAAAGTCTTCTATGCAATGTGGGTTACATTGAAACATGATTGATTATCTCAAATGTAACACAGAATTCATATTACAAAATTTCATATGCTGAAGTTGTCTGTGACTAGAATTTAAATATATACTGAAAGAAATAAAATCACTTTTCATTGCAAGAAAATTAACAAAATTTTGAGAAACAATTTCTTTTACTTGGCTATGTACCAATCAGGGATAGATAGAATACTAGGATTTTTAGTGAAAACAAATTATTTTTAAGAAGGTTTACTATTATAAATTATAAAGAGTTTTGGTTTATAATTTTTTCTAGAGTTCACACATTTCTATGTTATTATGCCTTTATATTGAGCCCAAAATACTGTATTTTGCACAGATATAGCTATGTACAAAATCTAACTCTTCAAAGTATATTTAACAAAACAACTCTAGAATGAATATCTACTGATTTCCTCTCCAGCTGAGATTTCCTATCTATTCTGCCAAAGTAACCCTGGGTTTCCTTCGGTAGAGTTTGCCTTTTCCCTGGGTTGTAGCAATCCTGATGTCCCCAACAGGCTTAAGCCAGTCAGCAAAGGCCCTGGTCACAGTGGTTATTTTGAAAACAATCATGAAGCATATATTTGCTGAGACTTTCTGGGAAAGAAGTTTCTTTACCCTTAAAACAAAACAAAACAAAACAAACAAAAACCTTCAAACAGTGCTGGGGATTTTTTCCTCCACGTAGTGTGAAATAAAAATATGAATGAACCCTGTGAATGATAAAGGCATTTTTATACCCAAGGATGAATCTGATGCTGGAAGAAGCACAGGTGGGAGAATCTTAGAAAGACTCAACCTTGACTAAACATGCCTGAAACCTTTCCTACCTACCCAGATTATTCTACATCCGTACATAAGTAAAATTGCATTTCTTTCAGTTAATTCTTTGAAAAATTAGATTTTTTTTACAACAACTTTAACAACATTGTAGTTTAATTGTGGACTGTGAGATGATAGATGGGGAATTTCCAAACCCCTACCCTATTTTTAAAGAATACTAATCTCTGGAGAAAGAGTCAGAAATGTGCATTTTCACAGGTACCTCTAGATGATTCCGCTGTCAACCACCAAATAATTTGTTTTGAAGTTTCTCTCTGCACCAAAGTCATATGGAAGCTTTTTAGAAATGCACAAGCATAGTCCGTCCTCCACCTCCAAGCCTCCCACAGGACCCAAACATTCCATCTCAATGCGATGGGGTTCAGGTAAGAGTATTTAGAGCATAACAATCATGTTAATGTGCAGCATGGTAGAGAACCACTGCTCCAAGACAGGTTTCTCAACCTTTAAATGCAAATTACTCAGACATCTTACAAAACTGCAGATTCTAATGTAGTAGGTCTGACATTGGGCCTGAGATCCTGCATTTCTAATAAGCTTTCAGGTGCTGTCCCATCTCCTGATCCACAGGTTACACACTGAATAGCAGTAAAATATATTATTTTAATGGTGTATCAGACTTGGCATGGCCAGGTATGTTACAGGTAAAATAGATTAGAAATTGGTACTAGAAGCTATCTTCTGTATTAAGGTAAATGTTAAGAAAACATACACTGGAGTTCTCATTGTGGCTCAGCATAAAAACTGGACTGGTATCCATGAGGACACAGGTTTGATCCCTGGCCTTGCTCAGTGGGTTAAAGGATCCAGTGCTGCTGTGAGCTGTGGTACAGGTCAAAGATGAGGCTTGGATCTCATGTTACTGTGCCTGTGGCATAGGTCAGTGGCTACAGCTCTGATTCGACCCCTAGCCTGGGAACTTCCATATTGCCAGACCCGCAGCCCTAAATAATAAATAAATTAACTAAATAGAACACAGAGCCCATGAGGTGTTCTAGTCAAAGTGCAGTCTAACTGCCAAAGATGGTATTTAAAGTTTATGACTATATATGAGTTATGATCAGTAATATACTCATCACTAGGGGCCAAAGAAAAGGTAAATGCACTACAGGCAGAGAAAATTATAAATAAAATTATAATATTAATTTTATAGGTATTATGTTTGCAACAATAGAAAATATATAATATTTGAAACTATTTTATAAGGCATATACAATGCAACCTGAACAATTTAACAGTTTTTTGGTATCACTAATTTTGTAAAGGATCAGAAAGTCCATTTTAATGTTATGCATTTAAGAGAGAAGCCACATATTAGAGAAGCTAACATTTAGTGGTTGGAAAATATTGACTTGACAGTAGGGAGTCTGTTATCCTTGCTGCTACCCTGAACATTTCAATTTCAGAAAGTTGCATGACTTTCGAATCTCCTCCATGTAAGACATTCTGCTTGACATAAGGATTTATTTCTGGCTTTCCATCAGTTTCTAATTAATAGCACCACTGTGTGCTACATGATGTGAGAATTGAAAATCTCTAAACAGTACCACAGGAACACCACATTGCACTTCTACTTGAAAAAACACCTGATCAGTTATCCAGCTGTTTCCTCCAGATGTTGTCTGTAAACTCAAAGGTCATTGTTTCACTAAAACTGAGATTAATTTGACTTAAAAGTATCTTACTATTTTAAAAGAACAACTATTAACAAGTTCTTAAATAGCGACAAGTGTCTATTTTAATAATGGCAAGCATAAATAGAACTTATAAAATATATGTTTCTTAAGGCACTGTCTTTCCATTTACAAATCTAAATGTAAAAAAGTATGACTTGTATGATTTATAAATGAAGTGTCTAGTAATAATTTTTCTTAGTTTTTAAGAAAAGGCATTGTCTTATCTCTGAGTGAGATCTTATAAAGTAAAGGAATATACCATTCTTAGTATAGAATAATGACAATTAAGTTTAAGATTAAAAACTCAAAAATAGTAACTGCTTTCAAAATGGGAAATAAAATAGAAGATCAATATTAATGGAATCTCTTCATAATGCCAATCTGAAAAGTACAATATTAACATTCAGCCTAAAGGTAGAGTTATATCTATGTCTGTGCTTTATTTTATACACTTTTACTGTATTACGTGAGATTATGCAATAACAAGATACTATTACAGTCATAGGCACTGAAATGTGTCCTTCATAAAGGGTATTATGGCATTTAATTATTTGTATAGTCTTTATAATAAAATCAGAATGCAAACATCAATCCTATAATGCCTCTGCAACTGAGTAGCTAAGAGCAAACCAAATGTGCTTCTGATGTTATAATTTTTGCATGTTTTTTATAAATTCAAGGTTATAAAGTGACGTTTAAACTTGGATTACTGCCATCTTTCTCTCCCTAGGAATATAGTTTTTTCATTACTTACATGTTCCATTCATTTACTTGCCAAATTTAAATAAAATAAAAATCTCAGGGAAAACTATAGCAATAGCATTTATTAAATGAGTATCAGATCTACTGTGTATGTGTCATTTGATGTGTATTATTCTTGAAATCAACTGTGGTCATCCATGTAACATTAAAAATGTGACATTATACATCAATATTTATTTTTATGATCTATGTCCCCGGTGACCAAAGCACAATTTGGTTTATGAATAAATATCCCATCTTAAAAATACTGTACACAATATTGTATTGCTATTGTATTACCAACACAGTAATAATCCTTTTTAAGGATCCATCTTCTTTAAAAAGATAAAACTTTGGAATACAGAGTTTTGAATATACTAATTTGTAACAAGATTAAAATTATAAAACCAAAACCAAAAAATACAAGAAGTTCCCATTGTGGCTCAGCAGGTTAAGAACACATAGTGTACATGAGGATGTAGGTTCAATCCCTGGTCTTGCTCAGTGGGTTTAGGATCCAGCATTACCACAGGCTGCAGCGCAGGTCACAGATGTGGCTCAGATCCACTGTTGCCATGGATGTGGCATAGGCCCCAGCTGCAGCTCCAATTAGACTCCTGCCCTGGGAACTTCCATATTCCACAGGTGTGGCCGTAAAAAGAAAAAAAAATAATAAATAAATAATAAAAATAATACAAGATAAAAGCAGCAGCTGGGGGAATTAAAGATACAATTGCAAAAAAACAAATGGAATGAAGGCATTTTGGTGTCAACTTGAGAATAACAATGAAGCACTAGCAGAAGCAGTATTGAACACCTCACATCAAGTGTTTGCTATGTGCCAGGCACCATATTAAGTACTATATATATCTGTTACTTAACACTCTTAATCCTATAAAATAGGTAATTGTGCCATTCTCACTTTTCACATGAGAGCACTGAGGTTTGAACAAGGTCTAATTAACTTGTCAAATGTCAGATCACTAATAAGCGGTACCACCAGAACTCAAACCCAGATCTGACTTCACAGCCTACTGTCTTAACAAAGCTAATACTTGGCACCAGACAGAAAGCAGTGCAGCTAATGACAGAGAAAGCAGATGTATTTAACTGAATAAAATTACACTGAAATCATTCTCCAGTCAAAATAAAGTGCTCTTATAGTAAAAAAGACTTGCTAAAGGTTGATTGTGGTAATCATCTCACGATGTCTACATATATCAAAATAGCACATTGTACATATTAAATATATACAATTTTTATTTGTCAAGTATGTCTAAATAAAGCTAAGGGAATATAGATGCTTTCTAAAAAATCATGCTGACTGTAATCTAGGCAATAACATGGCTGATAAACGTTTATTAATATGGCATATAGTTTATAATCACTCTTATCTGTTCCAAACAAAAAGAAATGATAAATAAGTATTTTAAAATATATTAAATATATGTAGCTACATTCTAACACAAAGAAAACAAATCTCTCTGGGTAAGAAATAAAATAGGACACCCACAGTGTTGAGCAGTGACTTAGGTAATAAGGCGATAACAGAAGGGTCCAGAGTCCCAGAATTCCTGTGTGAAGATGAAATTGAATACACTTTACATGAAATGAAGAAGGATAACCATCTTCCCTAACTGAAGACTGAAATTAGGATCCCACTCACTCGCTCATCAACAAATGCAGAAAACAATGACCAACTACTATACAGGGTTTTCCTGGTATGGAGCATAAACTGGGAACTGGAAAGTGTGCTGTTGCTTACATGAGGCTGCAGGGATTAGAGTGCAGAACTATCATAGAGTGAAAGTCTGAGATGCTGACATAATACTGTCTCTGAAATCTGGATGTCTCTGGATGAGAAAATCATGGAACCACAAAACAGAAAATGGAGAAAAGGAATGAAAGAAAATGAAAACTCTCTCAAGATAGGAGCTTTCAAATCCTATTCAGACATGTATAAAGAAAACTAATGCTAATAAACTCATTCAAAAAACCTGAAAGACAGAAGAATTTTTGCCCAAAGAAACCAAAATAATATAGCAAATTGAAAGTGCTTTAAAATCACAATTTAAAATCCTCAAATGTATAGAGAAGATAAAAGTATCTACAAAATAAAATCCTAAATCTATTAAACAGATAAAGAATCTGTGCACATGAGAATCAAGTATAGGTGAATATGGAAAATAACCAATTCCAAATTTTTAAAAAAGAAAACTACAATTGTTAAAATAAACACTTGAAACACTAAATAAATGGAGATAAGCAGTAGATTAGACAAGTTCAATGAATAAATTAAAGATTTAGGCATTGGTACATATCTACAGTTTAAAATGAAAGGTTACTAAATGGAGTTAGCGTGTTCCTTGATGTTGAAGAGAAAACATGTTCCTTGATGATGAACAAGTCCATCAAATCAAAGAAGAAGCAGAGGGAAAATGCAAAAGCCCCAACACTGCCTTAAGGAGACTTTATGTTCATTTTGTGAAACTGCTATAAAGTGGTCTTGTGATATCCCAGTGTGGAAATAAATTAAGACCAACCAAATGAGATCATGCAAAGGCTACTTAAAGAGCATGAGATAGCAAGGATATCAGCCACTACCATTTGTGTTCTGGCAGAGACTCAAAAGCAGACAGAGGGATGGGAAAGCTAAATAGTGGAAAAAAAGGAAGGCTTCTAGTCTGCCTTGATTGGAGACAGCTGACAGGGAAAAACTGTAGGCATGCAAACTAGAGGCAGGACATCTTATGTGATTGGTTAAGAGAGCATCTTTGCTTTTTCTGATTGATCCTAAGTTAGAAGCAGAGACAAAAATTAAGGAAGCTGCCAGTTATTAATCAATTTCTGGTGATGGGGGCCAGCTGGTGCAGGGGTCATTGCTTGGTTTCCAGGATTTTCATGGTAGAGATGGCAGTATGACTTCCTATAAGTCTGCCTTTATAGCAAGCTGGTTTCCTGGGCTGGCTACTGTAGAATAAGCCTGGTTTCCTGTGCTGGTTGCAGGTTAGAGTTCTATTTGTAGATATGGCCTGGCCATTGTCCATTTGTATATTCAGTCTCTTGGAATAATCTGCATAAGTCTCCTTTTCATTTTGACAAGACATTAATGCTGATGTCCCAATATACTTAAATATGTAAGCTGCCAATTACAGATGCCCACACTACACATCATCATCTAGGAAAAATGTACAGTTCAGCATTTGTCAAAAATTTTTGTGAAAGAGCTCCAATTACAGCATTCATGTCTTCCTTCATACTTTTTCCTAGGCAGAATCAACCTCAAGCCGTTAAGTTTCTCCCAATGCATCAGTTAAGTGATGGGATAATTTGTGAGATAGATCAAAATTTTATATGAGAAAATATCTGTAAATTAGCACTTTATAAAATAGTTAAGTAGTTATGTGTGTCACTCATGTGAGACCAAGCCTAAAAGAGCTTTGGATTGCTCTCTGGTGGGTATGACAATCTTTCCGGAATGAAAATCTACCAGGAATAGCTATGAAAGTAAATCTCCTACAAGGGACAACACCTTATTTCAAAGCCTCCTAACAATACTGCAAGTCAAAGTGAATCGCCCTATGAACCTTTTGCCTCAGTCAAAACGAAAGAATATTTCCCCATTTCCTTTACAGTGAATAAAAGAGGTGAAAGAGAAATTCATCAGCTCCCAAGGATCAGAAGCCCTAATTCTATCACATATTTTCTATAGCCTTTATCTTGGGTTTCAGCTTCTAACTGCTTGACAAGATATATCTGCCAACTCCCTCAGTAAGTGTCTTTATGAACACATTTGGTTGCTTGTCTTTAGAACATCCTTAATCCCAGCAGGAAGGCTTTTAAATTTATTCCCAGAGCAGTTGCCCTCTATTTCTCTCTTCTTGACTGCTACCATCTCTATTCCCACTCTCTCTGCCTCATCAGCTCATCACAGATATTGAAGGCACAAGCAGCATGCCCTGGGCTATAAGTCCTAGCTGGAGTTCCCTCCACAGTGAGAATACCATTATCCACCCAATGACATGGGTTACACTCAAACTGTGGATGAGATTGTAACAAATTCAAAGAAGATTTAAAGTTACACACAACCAAATGTAAAGGTAACTCAAAATGTGAGTTATCTGGGTGAAAGAACAATGGAGTCACCTAAGCCTAACTGTTCAAAACTGACCCACAGCCCCACCCTAAATCTGGCAGTGATGCAGATGACTGAACCATTGCCTGTTAGTTCTGAGACCTTGTGTTTTTTGAGTTTGCAATTTGGGAGGACTTGGAAGAAAACTGCCCAACTTTTGGAGTATTTTTAGGTTCTTCTGGTAGCCTTCAGTGAGTTACTTCAAATGAGTATTAAGATTCTATGAAAGCTAGCTAGTCTGTTAGAAAGGAAATAGCCAGATGAATATTCTACCCTGGTAAATAACTCGAGACCATACAAGCCAATCAGACACCTGCCAAATACAAATGCTCAAATTTCAAATCTCCACCAAGGTTATGGAATGGAAATGAACAGTGACTGAGGAACTACAGGAAACGTGGAAGGTGAATCCTCTGATCCTTCCCAAGTACTATTTTGCCTTTCCTTCCTGATAGGTTAATTATCCCTGCTCTTTGAAATTGTTAGTAGTGGAGACCAGGTACAAGAAAACAGAGTAGCCTACCATTTCCATTTGTTTCAATGCAAAAGACTAGAGACACGCTATTAACATGTGCTTCAAGGATATAGAAAGAGAATCTCCAACATTCAAGTTTGAATTCAAAAGTGTAATTTTGTTTCACATTTTTTTAACTTCCCAGTGGTTATTTAGGGTGAATGAAGGTAACTAGAATTTTTTAAAAGATTGCCTAATTTCCAAATACTGAAATTTTTTCATTACCAGGTATTTTTTATATGCATTCTATTTTGGTAAGAGAACATATTCTATAAGAATCCAGAGAATATATTCTGTATGGCTCAGAATACATATGAATTTTAAAATTTAATTTTAAAATAGTATTCTCCAGTTATTGTCTAAAAGTATTTTGTTGGTTGTTTATTTAGCCAAAATAATTTTGAAGAAGCAGATGAAAACTGGAGTACTTAATACTCCTTTATTTAAAACAAATAAAGCTGTGGTAATTAGAACATTCTCCTTCACACAACCAGAAAACTGTGACAAACAAAAATATCTCCAGACATTACCAATGGTCTCATGGGATGTGAAACTGATTCTGGTTTAGAATATCTAATCTAGTTATATCAGACATTTTTTTCTTTTTTAGAACATGAATTCTGTATCTTTTACCACAATTTTACTTTTCAACTTTCAGTAATTATATTTTTTATACTTTCAGTACCTTTATGTTTTAGATATGAACCATTTTATTTTTAATGTTATCTAAACATATCTGTCCAAATATTGATTTTGTCCTTTCACTAGTGTCATTTTTCAAACTTATCTTTTTCTACATTAATTTCTTGAGTATTATTATTTCTTTCTTTTCGCATTGGATTAATCAATTTTTAAAATTCCTTCCAATAGTTTTTATGATATGGATTGCATCTTAATATGCATACTTCTTAAACCTGATTTACCACTGTTTATTAAATAATTCTCATCTCAAGGAAGATAACCAAAGACTTAGACATTTTAGCTCATGGCCATTTAGCTCTCTCCCATTTTACTTTTGTGGTTTGGATTTTTTTTTTTTTTTTTGTCTTTTTAGGGCCACACCTGCAGCATATGGAGGTTCCCAGGATAGGGGTCGAATTGGAGCTGTAGCCACTAGCCTATGCCACAGCCATAGCAACACCAGATCCAAGCCACGTCTGTGACCTACAGCACAGCTCACAGCAACACCAGATCCTCCACGCACTTAACAAGGCAAGGAATTGAACCTGTGTACTCATGGGTGCCAGTCAGATTTGTTTCCACTGAGCCACAGCAGGAAATCCTGTGGTCTGGATTTTAATACTTACTGCAGTAAGTAGAATAATGTCCCCCAATCTCCAAAGATGTTCACACCATAGTTCCCAGAACATATGAATATGTTATTTCACAGAGCAAAAAGGACTCTGCAGATATAGTTTAAAATGTTATCACAAGGGCCCTTTTAAGTGAAAGAGTGTGAGGTAGGAAGGTGAAACAAGGAAATGTTGAATAAAGAAGAGGTCAGAATGATGAGATTTGGGGATGGAAGACAGCAACAAAGAAGCATGGGGAGACTCTCTAAAACTCTTCTGGATCTCTGCATAGAAGGCAACCTGATTGAAACCTGGATTTTGGCCCAAGGATGTCTATTTCATATTTTTAAACTCCAGAACTATAATAAATTTGTGTTACTTTTTAAGTGACTAAGTTTGTAGTTATTTGCTACAACAACACAAATAAACCATACTTTGTCTCTACCAAATCCATTCCTATCCCAGAACTCACTATGATTTATTTCAGTCAATTTACATTTAGTGTTCATGGTTACTGAGTTATTCACCATTGCCTCCTGAATCACATTGCAGTCTTTGGTGTTCATTTTCATCTACCATAAAGAATATCTTCATGTAGCTCTTTGAGTGAAGGTCTTTGGTGCATTCTGTATATCTTTTTGTGAAACTGTATTTATCATGCCGTAATCGCCTCAGGAGCAATTATTTGGGTAGAGAGTTCTGTTTCTTAGAGCACTATCCAGATACTACTCCATTGTCTTCTTGCAATTAATGTGGCTTTGGGAAGACAATTAGTCATAGTGTAGCTTTTACTTTTGTTCTCCCTAAATTGCATTTTTCTACCTTCTTAGTTAATTAGCTACTAATTCAACTATTTTCTTTTATAGCTAATTAGCTACTAAGGAAGCTAATTAACAATAAAGTCATTTTTTTATGTAATTTAAAAAAACAAGTTACTCTTGGGGTAGAATCGGTTATAGTCATTTTTTAAATTTTACTGACCTCAGGGCCTCAGGCACAAGCAATTTTTACTTGGCATTTCTTTCTAATTCTTTGTTCTTAGCTATACTAAAAATTTCTGTGTAATTGTTTATTTCCAGTGTTGTTCTTGAACTTATTACAGTTCATCCAGTCTGGAAAAACGGTTTGGTTTTTTATTTGTTTTTATAAATAAATTTGAAGGATTAAAATACATAGCATATTTTGTTTACAAGATTAATTCCAATATTCTTGAATTTTTTCATTATTATGGTTAGAGGTTAATAAATTTTATTGATTTTTTTTTAGAAAATTTTTGTTTTCCTTAACTTTCTCTATTGCTTTTCTGTTTTCTATTTCACTTGTTTTCACACTGATCATTATTATTTTCTTTCTTCTATTTATTTTGGGTTTAATTTGTTATTCGTTTCCTACTTTCTCATAGTAGATGCTGTGGGCATTGATTTGAGAACTTACATCCTTTTTAATACAGGTGTTTAGAGCTGTAAATTTTCCATTAATTACTGCTTACAATTTACATGTGTAAATTGTTTTCCATTTCCCTAACTTTGTGAAGATATGAAATACAGTTAAACTAATTTTAATGATCTTGGCCGATAAGTCTAATATTTGTGTTAGTTTGGAGCAGTGTAAATTGTTAATTTTTCTTCTCATTGCGGGCTGTATTTTTTGTTTGTTTCTTTGTGTGACTGGCAATTTTTTATTGAATGCTAGACATGAATTCTAGTTTCTTTGGTGCAGGGTATTTATGTTTCTCCATAAATACTCTTAATATTTTCTTTTCTATCATGCAGAGAGAAGTAGTTTGGTTGGCAGGGTGAGGGAAATTGGATTTGGTTTTTAAGATTTATTAGATAGAACTGGAACAGTACTCAGTCTAAAGCCTATTTTTCTCCAAGACTGAGACTTTTTCCCTAAGACTGTACTCTTCGCAAAATGACCAGTTTCAAGTCTGACTATGGAAACAAACTTTATTCTCACTAGGCATGTTACCTCTAAACCTTTGGGGTTGATCTTTCCCAGTCCTTGACTAGTTTTCTCACATATATATTCTGATCAGTACTCAGCTGAACTGTCCAGGGTAACCTTTTGCACATCTCCAGGATTATAGCTTTGTGCAACACTCTCTTTTTCAATACTCTGTCTTGTGAACTATAGCTGCCTTGGTCTCCCTGGACTCTCAGCACCGTCTCCTCAACTCAGGGAATCCCTTAGGCTCTATCTGAATTTTCCCTTCTTGTGGTACTGGTTCAAATTCTTGCCAGGCTGTAGTATCATAGAGATCACTGCATTAGCCGTACTGTTGTTGTTCTACTCATTTATAGGTAGAAAGCTAAATTCAGTCTATTTGTTTTAACTAGAAGGTCCACTTTTAGTAAATCTTAAAATGTTTTACCTGAATCTAAAATTTTATTGCTTTCTGTGCAATGTAAAATAATTTTTGTACTTTTATCTGTAATGTATAAATCTAATAATGTGTGTTGCTTTAGTACTTTCTTGTATTTTAAATACTTTCTTTGTATTTTAAAGTTTTGAGCAAATTTTTTTGCCATTTAAAATGACTGAGAGAAAAATATAGGGGAAATCTATTTTTTAATAACAAAAATTATACTTTATGAGCGAGCTCTGTACAAAGTGACAAACTATAATTTACTGACAAAAGAATAGAGTTAATAGGAAGATTAAAAAAAAGGAAAGAAAAACTATTCAACAAATAGTTGAATTAATGTTAATGCTAAGGCAATGACATTAACTCATAAGACTATATTAACCTGGTATTTTAATGATTAAATCAAGTTGTCATTGGTAAAATAAAAATTATCTTTCTTTAACAATACACAAATGCAGAGTCAGAGTCTACAGAACTTCTTAGTTCCTTCCTCTTTTGTAAGTTCTAAATTCCAGCATGATCAATTCTTAGAACCAGAAGATTTTAGTTTTCAAAATGGCTTGCAAGCATGTAAACTCCAATTTAAAGAATATACTTTAAGCCCTTGTCAGTTAACATTTAATTGTGACTATAAGGCTTTACAGCAATGGAAACTAAATACCAAAGGATAAAGGAACTGGTTGTAAAGCAAAGCCACTAAAGGGAGTGTAGGAAAATGGTGAATTTAATTCCTATCATAGTAACTAATAAAATCACTCTAGTCTATCTCCTAATTGATTTCTATACTATAGAACTATTTTAACTTTTGTTGCACAAGCATTATTCACATTGACACTTTAAAGTTTAAGGCTATTTTATCCTCAGTACATCTGTACAAAGGACATTTACTATAAAACTTTACTATGAGAAGGAAATGATCTGCTAATTTTCTGCCACCTGCCTTTGAGAGGCTTTAGTATCAGAGAGATACTTGATTTAGACAGGTTCTAACAAGCAGTATCTTATCCACTGCAATAAATTTGATGCCCCCACCCAACTATCTCTTCGGCAGATAATGCCTTACCTAACTCAATACATAGTGTCCTTCTAATATAGCCAGTAATTAAACTCAAATTAAATGAGAAAAAACTTTCATAATTACAAACACTATTAATTTGAATCATAAATTTAGAACATAAATACTGCTTAGGTTAGCTTTCTAGTAGGGCATACAATTCCTGGGTTCATTTTATCAGTTGATAAAAACAAGAATTATATTTTCTGACAGTAATGATCAAGTAAAATCTCCACTAAGATTACATTTCTATACATCGAATCAGAGCAAATGTCCTTTTGTTTGGGATTCAGGTATTATTTATTTCCTCCATTTTAATATTGTTCTTAACGTTTTGTACTAATAAAATATCACATTTTGTCAATAAAATTTTTAAAGTGCCTTAAAAATGTGCTTTCATTTTTCCAAGTTAATATGCTCTGTTTTATTTTCCGCAGGATGTATTTCCCCTACTTAAAGTCACTGAAGAATTAATGTGACTGGCAAAATGAGAAGCTGTCAATGCACCCAAAATATTCTAGTTATAATTTAAAAACTCAAAAGAACATCAATCTATCTTTTCACTTAAGAGTCAGTAAATTGATATCACAACATGTTAAAGCTGAACTCTAATTAATATTAATTGAAATTAAAGGCTACTGGAGAATTGATTAAAAAGTAGGGTTTGTTGTAAAAAAACAAAAAGTTTGTGATAACTGTTCCCTTTCCTTTGATCATCCACCCCAGGCAACTCCACCACTACGGTCAAAATTTTTAGGCATGTATCTCAAAGTACAGCAAATTACCAAGAATCTGGACCTATTTTTTTGCTCCTTTCTCAGTTACCTCCAATTCACACCATATTCACTAAGGGTGCAAATATGCAGCAAGAGACGTTTTAGTCTCTTGGTGAATATTAAAATAAAAATGCATTTAATGAGTATGATTTTCTAAATTTTAAATTATAAGAAATCATAAAAGCGCATGTGATAGGTAGATACGCATATCATACAATTTGTTATTCTTACGTAGAAAATAGATTATATTCTTTAAACTATTATGGCATAGAACTCCTAGTTGCAGGTGACAGAAAGACTAGTAGGATATTGCTTATAAAGTCTAAGTACTTCCTTCACATCTCTTTGAAGATCTCTTCAATAGTAAGAAGTTATATTATTCATTTTATAAGAAAAAAATTATCTAAACAACCATTTATTACCTATTCCTACTAAAAATAAAAATTTTACATTTGGAAAATCTAGCAATCTAAAAATATCATCATTATTATAAGCTTCATTGAAAATGAATTGAAGAGATTTGTATCATTTCAATTTGATATCCAAACTCTGCTTAAAGAGTATTGTATCTATTTACACAATTCAAATATCATATATATACTAATTTCACCTATACTGCACCAAGAGCTCTGAGATCACTAATGATCCCTGATATACACCTTAATCACATCCCTCTTGGTATTACTTTGATTTAAAATTATTTTGGTCATTTAAAATTATTTCAAATAAGAATTTGTTGAATGAAGTAGAGATGAATAGGGGCTCTGGAGTCAGAATGGCTTGATTCAAAGCCTAGGTCTACTACCTCTGTGTGACCTTGGCCAAGCTTCTTAACCTCTCTGCCTCAGTTTCCTCATCTGTAAAACAGTTATAATAATAATAATAATAGCACCTTTGTTCTCATCTTCTGAAAAGATTAATTGGGCCAATGTTCATAAAGTGTTAGCTATTTCTCTTATTTACTGATAGCATGTTGCAAATATAAATGACATAGACATTCATTTCCTCAATCAATCACCAAGTCTTGTCAATTATGCCTCTAACATCCTTCTCCAATATATTCTACTCCTTTTATTTCCTTTAGGAATATTGAGTTCAGTTTTTAATGATCTCTACCCTAGAAATCTATAATAACTTGTTAGTAACAGAGATGTCAGCTTTCTAACAACTAATTTCTCAAATATATCATTAAGACTTTAATCAGATCTATCCACTGGCTCCCCATTGCTAACAAAAAAGAACAGCAATGAATGCCTCCATAACCTGGTTCTAAATTATTTTATATAAGAATTTACTCTTTTGTATATTTAAAGTTTTACTGCTTTTCCTGAGTCTCTCAAAACTTTTTGCACATTTTCCTCTTACATTCTTTCTTCAGATAACCTTTACAACTTTTTAAATTTGAAATTTCTTTTAAATTCCAGCATATCTGCCACTAATTCAGTAGACTTTCATAGTCACCATTAGTACGCATTAAAGCACTGGCAGGCATCTAAGTCATACATATAGTGCTATTGTCTTTAATTGACTACACACACACACACACACACACACACACACACACAAACACACACACCTGGCTCCGATTAGAGTATAAAATTCTTTGCTTCCCCCACAGCTTTTTGCACATGATGGCTATAGAACTTTCCCTATATTTAGCTCTGATTTTTGATTCATTACAAGAAAAGCCAAGATACATATTGAAGTGACATTTTAAGAGTCATACAAAAGTACATTTTCTAAGACTCTGAATAACAAAGTATCTTTTTATTAATGTTTGGATAAAACTTTCCCTCTTCAAGTTCATTCTTCATTTGTTTCATTCTTATCTGAGTTTTGGTAATGCTGAGAATTTGAAGGCCAGCTTAATATTTTTACTTCTTAGGTAAAATATTTTTTCTAATTTTTAATTTGTTTTAGTTTTAAAATGTCATCTAAAAAGGTTATATAATATTTTTCTAGCTAATAATCAGATAAAGAAAGAAAATCTGAATTGTTATGAATCACTTTTTAAGCTCTCTTGCACCTAAGAGAAGCCCTTTCACTTTTCATACTCAAATCTGTTTCCCTTCTGCAGACAGTTTTCATTAAGTCTTTTGAATTCCTGTTTTTATGTACACTCCTGTTTCTTTCTCAGAAATAACTAAGGTCTACTCTTCATTATTATTTCTCTGCATTCCTCAGATAACACAACATCGTGTTCACTCCTTGCTCCCTCTTTGATCAGCATTCTGGGAATGTTATTCAGGTTTTTACTCCATAACATTCATTCAGTTTTTGTCAATGTCACTTTTGCATTAAATCTCTCCTGTAAAGACTTTAATTCTACTGATGCGGCTCAAGATATGCTACCCCAAACTACAGTGCCTTGGTATATTGAATACTTTAAGCTTAAGGAGTTTGAGAAAAAGGGCAAAAGCAGGAAGATCACTCTCATCTCCTTCCTCCTCATCCTTCTTCCCTGAAACGTCATAAAATTCTCATGTGAGAGGTGCTTTCCCTATACCCAGAGGAAAGAAGCATCCTAACAAACAGGCCATGCTAAGTTTCCCCCAGTTTATTGCAGTTACTTCACACCCCTTATTTTTTTTCTCCACAATAGCCCACTCTTCATCAACCCGGCATGAAAACTTACATTTTTCCTTGGGTCTTTACTTTCGAATGAATCCTCCTACATCATGTAAAACTGACACTAAATAAATTAGAACACTTTTCTCCTGTAAATCTGTCTTTGTCAATTTAATTTTCAGATCAAGCCAGGAACCTTAAGAGAGTGGAAAACACTTTTATCTGCCCTACATTATAGTTATCACTAAAGGCTCTTTGCAATTCTTTTGCATTTCAGTCCATCCTTTAAAAAAAATCTTACCTTTTTATTTTGACTAATTATTCTTTTTTTCTTGGTCTATCATCTTGTCTGTTCATATTACATACACACACATTTTCTTATATTCCATTGTTAGGCATATATATCAGTATGCCCAGCATGGTCCTGGTTTCTGGATGTAGCCCTGATGTAATTATTGATAATGCCCCTTTTTATCCTCAGAAGTGTCTCACTTAATATAAAACAAATTATATGATTGTCCCAAGAATGTCAAATGTGTCTTCTAAAAGGTTTTCTTTTTCATTTTGATTAATGTGTCAGCAATTTTCTGTTTTTCTGAATATTAATTGAGTTGGTGTTTTCTTTCCCACTGTTCCTTTTTCTTGTTCTTCAGTATTGTCCTAAGGATCAGTCTGTTCTAATGTTTACTCATTCACAAATGACAAAAGATCTATAGAGAGTATTTGTGTACAAAATGTGTATCTGACCTTAGCTTTGTTCACAGAATTCATTATCTCTCTGTTATTTTAACTCTTTCTATACCTATTTGCTATACGTAAATTGATAATAATGACTGTCCTAAGTTTCAATAGTACAAGTACATTCTCTAATGACTTTTGCAAAATATGCTTCTACCTCTGTGCAATTGTGAAAATGAATTCTTTCTGGAAAATACCAAAATGATTTCTGTACTATTGGGAGGGATTATATCAACTCATCTTAGACAAATTTTATAGAGAAATATATAACACACATACAAACACACAGTCCTATTGCTGGCTATTGCTGTGGGTTATGAATACGGGTTGTCCTCAGTTGGGTCTCATGGCTTAGATACATGTTTTAAGGATTTAAGAGAATCATATAGAGGTCCCGTAGTGGTGCAGTGGAAACTGATCCAATTAGTATCCATGAGGATACAAGCTTGATTCCTGCCCATACTCAGTGGGTTGGGGATCTGGCGTTGCTGTGAGCTATGGTGTAGGTCACAGAAGTGGCTTGGGTCCCTCGTTGTTGTGGCTGTGGTGTAGGCCAACAGCTGTAACTCTGATCCAGCTCCTAGCCTGAAAACTTCCATATGCTGTGGATGTGACCCTAGAAAGCAAAAAAAAAAAAAGGGAAGAAGAAAAAAAAATAAAAAAAGGAAAATCATAAAAAATAGTAAAAGAACCACTGGTAAATGGAGAGAATAATATCTCCAAGATTCTTCTAAAGCCCATGAAACAGATTTTTTTTATTATCAACTGCTTCAATGTAATAAAATGTATTAAATAAGACCTCAAATGTGCTTTACATTGATGATATGAGACAGCTTCTGTTACAGCAGCCATTCACTATTTTGAAATCACAGTAATAGAGAAATTGCCATGGTGGTTAGGTAGTTTAAGAGGACAATAACAGTAAAAGCACAACAATCCAACCTTTTTTTACTATAATTTTGGTTATTTTCCTGAATGTTTTACTTACACTTGGTGTTTATAATGTATAAAAAAATAGATTTTGGACGATAATTTGAGAAACAACGGCATTAATCAGACTTTTGTAATCTTTCACTTAGTCTATGAGCTCATTTTTAATACTAATAGAACATCCTTCTGATGTCTTCATAAGTAAAGTACTATATGTATAGCACACATATAATACTTGAACAGATTAAGATACTTCAGATGCAAACCGTAGCTAGTTAAAAATAATTTCTTGTCCACTTATGAGGGTTCCACCTTCATGACCTAATCACTTTCCTACAGTCCCCATCTTCTAATTCCATCACATGTTGCGTTAGGATTTCAATGTACAAATATTGTGGCAATTACCAATGTTAAATCTATAATATGAAGGATACTTAAGCTCAGAAAATTGTTCAAGACCGTATCACAAGTCTTTTTTCAACGCTTCAGTTAAGTCAGACTTCCTGATTCTGTACCTTCATGAAATTGTGCTTGTAACACAAAATATATCTTGATTTTTTTTCACATCTGTTTTCACTATCAGAACTAAAACTACCTATAGTATGTTTGAGCCAACTGACCACATTTTAGAGCCAATAATATAGCACCTACATATTTGTTAAATGAGAGGCACTCAATTTATCAACAAATCAGCATTCAATCTATATAAGATGAAATTAATTGCAGAGCTATGATCATATTTAAAATGACAATTATTTTTGAAACAAAACCAGATAATATTTCAAGATTTTTATCAAATCTTCCAAATGACATTATCACCCATCTAAATTATGAAATGGAAATAGGTAATGAGAAAAGTACATATATATCAAATATTCCTATAATATAGGAATAGCTACAGAAAATTCACCTCCTAATTTTAAATATTTCTTTAACATTTTAAAGAGAAATATTTACCCATATTATTCCTGCCTAGAAAGTGTTTTTAATTATTTATATTATTATATTGGAAATTTTAAAAATACATATTGAATGAAAATAATAAACTACAGATGATATATTAAAAACGTACAGTCAGAAGCCTATATATAGTTTTTTTTTTTTTTGGCTAGAAGATATAGGCAAATGATATTTTAAAAGAGTATTCATTAGAAATCCAAAGAGTAATTTTATGAGGTTAGTTTCTTCACAATGCATATAAGTTGGTTGAATGGCAAGCATCTGTAACAGATATTTTTTATAAAGTGGAAATATAACCATCACATTAATGAAGTTATATGTTTACCTTTCAAAAAAGTAAAACTCAAATGGCTTTTTGTATAGTGAAAAAGAGTCTCTATATCCAAAGAATAATTTTTATTTGCTTTACTAGGTTTAGTGAGAATATAATTCTTATTGAGATATAACTTTAAAAGGCAAAGCAAAAGGTGTTTATTTTCCTCTTGAGAAGTTCTGTAACAATATTTCACTGAAAATATTGAAGTCTATGAGGGAACTCTCAATAAACAGGAAACTTCTTTTCTTCCTTAGCGCTCAACAACTGAGGAGATAAAAGAGTTAATGGGGAGGGGGAATCAAACTATTATTTTTATTGCTTTAGAAAATGAAGAAATGTGGTACAATGTGTTTTGGCTGAGTGGGCCTGATGATACTTGTGATAGGCAGGACACAGCTGCCCACTGATGTCTACACCCTAATTCCCAGAGCCTGTCAGTATACCACACCACACAGTGAAAGAAGCATTGCAAGTGTAGTTAAGATTATATAGCTTATAATAGAGAGATTATCCTGAAATTTTCATGTGGTCCCAAACTAATCTCATGAATTCATAAAAACAGAGAACTTTTTCCAGCTAGGATAAGAGAAACACAGGGCAGAGCAAACAGTTGGAGAGACTGAAGCCCATGAAGGATCCAAACCACTGATGATGACCCATACGTGATGCATAAGAAGGGATATAGGCCACCTGTATGAAAAAAGACCATCTCTGACAGACATTCAGTGAGGAAACAGATCTCAGATTGACAAACAATGTGAACTATTTTCTGCAAACAACCTCAAAAAGCTTAGAAATCATTCTTCCCACACCCTCCAGATAAGAGCCCACTGGGCCAATACCTTGATATAGGCTTTAGGAAATAGGGAGCATAGAAACCAGGAAAGCCAACACAGAGAAATTCCTAATCTACCCAAAATGATAAATTTTATTTGTTTTAAGCCACTATGTTTGTAGTAATAAATTACAATAGCAATAGAAAATTAAAATAGGAGATGTGGCCAAGATGGAAGAATAGAAAGACGATGGACTCACCTAGTCCCATGGGCATACTAAATTTAAAACTGTTTACAGAATAATTATATAAGAGAACAACCAAAATCAGCAGAAGAGATTTTCCTCAGTTGAGAATATAATGAAGGACCCATAATGAGACAGGTAAGAGGAGCGGGGACGTGGCATAGTCAAGACCCACACATTGGGCAGACTATTTACAAACTGGATGATAATCACAGGGATTCTCCCAAAGGAGCAAGGGAACTGAGACCCATATTCGGCTAACCAGCCCAGGCATATTGCACCAGGAAGAGGAGCCCTCAGAACATTTAGCTTTGAAGGCTTATATACAGGTGGGGCTTATATATAAGAGAGCTGTAGGAAGCAGAGACTTTGTTCTTAAAGGCCATGAACACAATATTATATACCCCTAATCCCAGCATAGAGGCAGTAATCTAAAAGGAACCTGGGTCAGACCCACTTGCTAATTTTGGGGAGCCTGCCAGAATGGCAGGAGGCAACTGGGACTCCCGCTGGGTACCTAAATGCTGGTAACAGTCATTTGGGGGAGCTTGTTCTACCATGAGGACAGTAGCATTGGAAAGTGATATTTTAAAATCCTCCATCTATCCTAGTAGCACTAGTGGCTTACATGCCCACCAGTAGGCCAACACACATGCCAGATACCCCAGGGGCCCACATCCAGTCATGCCAGAACCCAGCCCCACAAACAGGCAGAATGATAGCCATTCTACAGGGAAGGGCCTTGGAACCAGTCATGACAGGGGCCAGCCTCACCTACCAGCACATTCAGAGTACTCATCCCTGCCACACTGGAAAGGCCCAAGCCCACATAGGGGGTGCACCTCAAGCGTATAGGTCTGGTGACTAGGGAAAGGTATATTGCTGGGCCCTGTAGGACATCTCTTAGAAAAAAAATCACTTCTCCAAGATCAAGAAATGTAACAAACCTAGCTAATACATAGAAATAAATACACAGATTTAAGCAAAGTGATTAGACGAATGAATAAGACAAAAGCCAGAAGAAAACTTAAATGAAGAGTTAAACAATCTACTTGATAAAGAGTTCAAGGTAATGATGATAAGGGTGCTCAATGAACTCAGCAAAAGAATGGTGAACACAATGAGAAGTTTGGCAACCAGTTAAAAAAATATAAAGAAGAACCAAATAGAGCTGAAGAATACAATAACTGAAGTGAAAAATTAACTAGAAGGAATAAACAGTAGATTAAATAATACAAAGGAAGAGATCATTGAACTGAATGAGTAGTGGAAATCACCCAAGCTAAATAGGAAAGAGAAAAAATAATTTTTAAAATGATGGTAGTTTAAGATGCCTCTGAAGAAACATCAGGTTTAACAATATTACTTATAGAAGTCCCAGAAGGAGAAGACAGAGAGAAGGGGGCAGAGACTTTATTTGAAGAAATAATTTCTGAAAAAGAAACATACAGATCTAAGATGCACAGAAAGTTCCAAATAAGATGAACTCAAAGAGGTCCACATTAGGACATATTGTAATTAAAATGGCAAAATTTAAAGATAAAAAGATAACTTAAAAGAAACAAAAGAAAAACACCTTTTTCTTTTGTATGAGAGAACTCCCAAAAGATGAGCAGATGTCTTTTGAGTGGAAGCTTTGAAGGCCCAAAGGGAGTGTTACAATTTACACAAAATGATGAAAAGAAAAAAAAAAAAAAACACTATAAACCTATAACCAAGAGTATGCTATCCGTGGGAGTTCCCATTGTGGTGCAGCAGAAACTAATCTGACTAGTACATGAGAGGCTGCAGGTTCAACCCCTAGCCTCATTCATTGGGTTAGGGATCTGGTGTTGCCATGAGCTATGGTGTAAATTACATACGTGGTTCAAATCCCTCAGTTGCTGTGGCTGTGGTGTAGACTGGCAGCTGTAGCTCTGATTCACCTCCTAGCCTAGGAACCTCCATATGCTGTGGGTGCAGCCCTAAAAAACAAACAAAATGATGTCAAAAACATTAAATATTGGGTAAAGGGAGTAAAAATGAAGGATTTTGAGAATGTGTTTGAACTTGATATCAACAGAATAATCATGATATCAAAAATCTATCAGATATAACACACAAAAAAGAAAAACATAAAATTAAAGATGGTCATCAAATCACAACGGAGCAGAGCAAAAGAAGAAATAAAGAACTACAAAAAAATATCAAAACAATTAACAAAATGGCAATAAGTACATGCCCATCAATAATTATTTTAAATATAAATAGTCTAAATGCTTCAATTAAAACACACAGTGGCAGAATGGATACAAAAACAAGACTCAAATACACGCTGCCTACAAGAAGCTCATTTCAAATCTAAAGACCCACAGACTGAAAGTGAGAGGATGGAAAAATTTATACCATGTTAAAAGAAAAGAAACCTGAGGTAGCAGCACTCATGTCAGACCAAACAGACTTTAAAAAGGAAGATTCCAATGAGAAACAACGTTACATAACGATAAAGTGATCAATCCAAGATTATATAAGAATTGTAAACGCATGTACCCAACATTGGAGTAACTAAGTACACAGAGCAATATTGATAGACATAAAGGGAGAAATTGACAGTAACAAAATAATAGTAGGGGACTTTAACACTCCACTTACCTCAATGGACAAAACATCTAGATAGAAAATCAATAAAGAAATAGCTACATTAGATCAGATGTACTTAACAGATATAATAAAACATTCCATCCAAAATAGAAATACACTTTCTTTTCAAGGGCACATGGAACATTCTCCATGAGAGATCACATGTTATTCCACAAAACAAGTCTCAATAAATTTAGGAGATTGAAATTATATCAAGTATCTTTTCCAAACATGACATTATGAGACCAGAAATCAACTTAAAGAAAAAAAAAAACACTTAAAAAAAACACACAAACACATTGAGATTAAACAATATGCAACGAAACATGCAATGCTACTTACTATACAGTGCAACACCATAATAAAGAATGATATCTTGCCATTGCAACAAATGACAGACCTGGAGGATGTTATATCAAGTGAAACAAGTCAGGCAGATAAAGATGAATACCAAATACTTTCAATTATACATGGAATCAAAAAACAAAACAAGTGAACAAAAAAACAGAACAGAAACAGATCCATAGATACAAACTAGCAATTGCCAGAAGGGAAAGAGGTGGGGGGGGTGAGTGAAAAGGTAGAGGAGATTAAGGATATAAACTTCCAGTTGCCAAGTAACTCACAGAGACCTACTGTACAGCATAGATAATATAGTCAATAATATTGCAATAACTTTGTACAGTGACAGATGGTAACTGGACTTAATTGTGATAATCATTTTGCAATATATATAACATCAAATCACCTGAAATTAATATAACATTGTAAGTCAATTACATTTTAATTTTAAAATTTTATATGAAAACAAATACTAAATATCATAAATATGCTGATTTGTTCACTCACTCCCTGGAAAATGCTAAAGGAAGGCAAGATCCTAAACAGCAGACCAACTCACTGAGGAAAGAGCATCTTGAATTTAGGCAGCTTCAAGGAATAGGCAGAGTCAGGGAGTTCACAGAGGTCTTACTTTTCTCCCCAGCTTTACTTACTGATAAGTGATTATACTTTCAGGAGGAGGAGTAACCCCATAATTCTGGGAAAATCTTGTCTTACGAAGGAAACATCAGGACTAGAGAAGCTTTCTCCATTCAAATCTAATTTACATTTAAGTATGTGAGACTAAAAATCATTAATAATTGAATATTTATTAATATACATAGATCATAAATCTATCTGAAACAAAGTTTGCAGTGAAGTTTGAACTTTTATTATAATTTATGCAGTATATTTTATAAAACATTATTAAAAAAATAGAAAAATTAAAAACTAGAGAAATTATATATGTAATGAGAATGTTATATTCCCTACATTGTCAATTTGAATTTTTAGAACTTGATATTTTTACTTATTGCAATATTATAGAAAGAATGGTTATTAAGTATTTACTATGCTCATCACCATTCAAAGTTTCAAATTTTATGTCAATTCTAAATGAGTGTTTATTATTCATATCAGAGTTAAATATGAATCTAATTAATTTTACAATTAACCTTAACAACATGAAGAGAAATCTGTAACTTTCATTAAATTTGTTTATTATTTATTTTCAGAATAGAAGAAAATTCCTTTTGGTTAATAAGGCTTTCAGTCCCAAATGTTGATGGTATAAAATAGTAATTAATTATCACATGCAAATGAAATGCATTAACTTAAAACCACAAATCTTGCTTACTCTGCAAGATTCTATTTTATGTTCAATATGTAAATAATATTTTAGTATTATTTTCAAATAGACATGATAAGTACGTTATATATTAAACAATTTGTTCTAAGTATCTTTCAGAAAAACAATTCATAAAAATGTATTTCTTCTTTTATTTTTTGAATAGTGATGACTGAGATAAGGGAAACTTTAACAAATTAGTACCAGTTCACTTACAAATTTAAATGTTAACAGTTCTTTTCTAGTGAACACTGTTATTAATAAAATACAAGGAAACTATGAGAGAATGATGTATTTAATTATAAAAATAGGAGTGAGGGTCCCTCCTCAGTGGGTTAACTATTCGGCATTGTCACTGCAGTAGCCTGGGTCATTACTGTGGTGCAGATTTGAACCCTGGCACAGGAACTTCCAAATGCCATGGTGTGGCAAAAAATAGGAGTGACTTTTTATCACTATTACTGATAACTTAAGATACTATTACATGTAAAACAGTGTAGATATGTGCTGTTCAATATGGTAGCCATTAGTCCATGTGCATATTTAACTTTGAATAAAAATATTTAACTTTGAATAAGAAAAGTAAGATTGAAAATCAGTTTGTAATTTGTATTAGTCACATTTTAAATACTCAATGGCCACATGTGGGTAGTAGCTACCATTTTTGGTTATAAAATATTTCAATCACTGTGGAAATTCTACTGAACAGTGTTGGTCTAAATGCTGAAGATTCACAAAATGTAAGACAAAGTACTTGCAATCAAGAATCTTAAAACAGAGTTGCTGAAAAATTCTATAGATGACATACTGCTAATCTGAGATGCCATTATGAATTGAAAAAAATAAAAAAGCAGTGTGGAAGTATCAGCAATATGGGGGATTAAAGTGACAAAATCTTTTCCCATTACACCAATGAGGGAGAAACCTTCCTCATATCTTTTTTTGACCCAGAGTTACTGTTTCCTCTCTTTGCTACTTAGGATCCATAACATAACCACTTCAATAACTGCAAGACTGAAAGAAGGAAGGAAGAGGGAAGAAATTTAAAAAAACAAGAAAAAAATGGAGGAAGGGCTGAGAAAGAACTTCATGCACTTTTAGCCTTCACTCTGGGCTCTCTAGACCTTCTACAAAATAAAGCAGCACAAATATTAACTACTTCCTGAAGCAGGGAGAGGGAAAAGTACTGGAAAATGAGCAAATAAACATCTCAATAAAGTCTTCCTCTACAAGGAAAACAAAAGATGCCTCTTTATTTTACTTACTCCCCCCTCCTTGCTTTCCAGTGCCTTCCTAGAGTGAAGAAATTTTTCTAGAATATCAACAATAGTAATAATTGTATTACTCTTAGTAATGTCTTCATAGAAATAATGGAAAAGTATCCTAGGAATATCAACAATGAATTAATGTAAATGCAAATCACCATAAACTAGGCAGGCATGCAAGTGGAAAGTTGCCTAACTTTTCCCTCTTTACACTAGGGAGGAAAAAGAAATAGCCATTGTAATAGTGTTTTTAGTGTCTAGTCTAAATTTTAACATGATTAAGAGATTTCATGTATTGTATCCTAAAGATAAGGCAATCAGGCAAATAATTTTGCATGCTGTTGTTAATTAATTCAACCATATTAATACTAAGAAAGTCACAAACTGTAATTACTTTTTGTTTTTCCAACTCTCGGGCTTTTAGCATTCTATCTTAATAAAATAGATTGAAGCAATTTCTGAAGAAAACAAAGTGATATAATGCCTTCTGTAAAATCTCTTTTAGTATAAGAACTTATTCCTAATTTGTACTTTTAAAAGATAAAATTTACAGATAACCTGAGAAGAAAATGCTAAGAATCTATTTGGAGCTGATAAAATGATATGCAAACAAAGAAATATATTAGTAACACTGTGGTGAGGTCAATAAAAGAGAATGGAAAGCAATTTAATGATCCATAAGGATCTCAAATGTGAATGTCCTTAAATCAGTGCATCAAATAAATGCTTGTAATACAGATTAAAGGGTATAAAATCAAACACTGAGACGTTTAATCAAATAATAAAGCAAGCACAATTACTTACCTCCATGGTAAAAAATTACAGAATATATTCTTCAATGAAAATAAAAACCAATGGCAACAGTCTATTTTTAAATGCTTATGTATTTGTGTTTTTCTCAGCCACTTAAGACACATTTTGTGGCATAATGGATATAAAATGATAGGTTTAGAGTAACAGAATTGACAATGCATTGTTCTTTGAATGGAATGTTCAAGTTATTTACAAAATAAAGAGAACATGTCATAATTATTCTATATCTCGTATACTTTGAAAAAGAGTATAATTTCAGTCTTGACATAGCTGAAAAAGATGAAATACATAGTAAGAAAAGATGACCCTGCATATTCTTAAATAACTTTGACATCTGAAAGGTTTTTTCAGATTGTCTAGCTCATTCTAGTTACAAAGAATAAATATATGTGCCAGTTTCCTAAGCCAAGTGTAGGTTATTATAAGGACAAACAGAAATGTAAGGAAGAATGAGAAAGTATTCTAGAAGCGGATCAGCCTGGCTTTCCAATGCAATGGAGAATTTTTCAAGATACATAAAAAAGTCATCTTATTGTCCTTTCTTCACAGCAGCAACAGCAAACAGACATATTTTGCTCTTTATTCAAACTATTTGTCATGATGGCAGCCAATATCTCCTTTGTTGATCTCTTTTGTTTTCATTACTAATAAACTCTAAGTTTTTTCTGCAAATTTCACATGAGAATAGATCTGACTGAGAATTCTTCTTATAGTAAACAGTGACCTATTTCTAATCCATGCACATCATTGGCCTCTTGACTAAGCCATAAATGACCTCCTTTTGATAGGTCATTGACTAAACAACTGTGGACAGGGTTGTGAGTTCAGTTTATGGCTTAGGAATAAAAACAGCTTGAAGAAGGTTTTAGCTAAGGAGGCAGTATAAGATAGCATTAAGCAACTCAGTTTCTGCAGTAAGACAAAAAACAGGAATGAACCAACACTAGTTATGAAAACCCAGTCAACTAATATATTATGAGTCTCAGTTTCCTTGTTTTTTATATGAAGATTCATCAAAATATTTTCTAAATCTCTACAATGTACAGGGTACTCTTCTGGTACTTGGAAAATAATTTTGTTCACAAGTTAAAAGTAGAGCTTCATAGAGCTTATGTTCTGGTGTGAGAGAAAGTAATTACGGATAAAATCAGTAAACAACACAGGAAGTTCAAAGGTACTTAAATATTATGAAAAAATTGGCACACATATAAAGAGAAACCAGAGTAAGAGGGATTAAGAGTGCTGGGCTGAGGGTGATGCAAAGATTAATAGGATGCTCATCTCAGTGAGAAGAGGATAGTTGAGCAAATACTTTTGAAGGAAGTGAGGAACTTTACCATCAAGGAGGAATACAGAATATATGCATGGGAGACAACCAACAAAGTCTAACATAATGGCCCACCATGTGCTGATTTTCCCCAGAGTACTGTGATTTTTTTTAATTGATACTTTTGATCTAACCTAATCATTAATTCCAGACACAACTTTGATAAAATTCCTGCTATGTGCCAGAGGTATACTATTTCTTGGAGAGACAAAGGCAAGTAAAAAAAAAAAACAAAACACTTTAAGTTCAAGTAGGTTAAAGTCTAGTTACTATCACCTTTGATGCTGTCTTACAGTATTTCTAATATTTCATTTCATACTTTCATTATATGTGTAAAATTCATATTTAGTTGTTAGGATCATGGGCCTCCATAAAACCAACTTGACCTTGAATCCTGGTTCCCAGCTTTTCTTTAGTTCAAGAGTAGAGTATTTTTTTTTTAGTTTTAAAAGGAAAATTCATAAATCCCTCAAACTACTAAGCACTACAGTAATAAAGTCAAAATGATCTATAAAAAAATATGTATTTTCTCACTTGTAAATATTGGTATAAAATATAAAAAAGTAGCAAATTCAGTTCAAATTAAAATAATAATTTATTAATTCCCAGGGCATATTACCCCAGGAACATGTGAATTAATTATCTTTAAGACATCTAATGCATTGCGTTACAAAAATAAATAAAACAAAACAACTTAATTTTATTGGTAGATGATGTAAAATATTTAAATGGCTAACATACACTGAGTATTTCTTATGAAGGTAATGATCTAAATATACATTAAAATTTGATATGATAAATATAATTACTATTTCATTTACAGAAGAGGAAATTAAGGCACAAGAAATCTGCCCAAAGTCTCATAGACATAAATATTTGAGTATGGTTTGAACTTGGTTAGCGACCCTGTACTTAATTTATACTATACTATATTGCCTCTGTTTGTAAAATTCTATACCAACTGATTAAAAACTCAGAAAATTAGAAAGAAAAAAAACTTCTTTAATATGATAAAATGTACAGACCAGAAATCTCCATGATTTAACATATTAGAAGAATGTCCCTTGAAGTCAGGAAAGATGAAGGATACATGCAATAATCATTACTTTTTAACATTGTTAACGATTCTAGTCATTGGATTAAAGGGAAAATATACACACATATTGGGAAAGAAGAATCATATTGATTATTTAAAGATAATATGTTATATAATTAGAAAATCTTTATGAATTGATAATTTCTGAAATAAGCACACAGAAATAAAATTATTATACAATAATAGTAACCTTACCAAAAAATGCCAAAAATATTTACTACAAGTACAAAATTTATTAGAAATGATTTTGTACATTTTTATATGAAAATACGGAATTGAATTGATGAATATCAAATCACCCTATAAATCTGACAGCTCACATTTGGGTGAAAATTAACAAACTGATTATGACCAGAAATAAAATGTACAAAAAACAGCCAAAAAAATGTTGATAAGAAAAAGTGGGAAGAGGCTATCTATACCTGCTGTGTAAGACACACATATGGATGAACACATGTACAAACACACAAAGCTATGAATACAAGGATTTTATCGTTACAGTACAAAAACAGATGAATATATCTGTGGAACATGTCAGAATTTTAAAAAGACTTCATATTTGCATATCTGAAAGATGAAGATTATAGATATCTTTTTAAAAAATAATTTAAATTTATTAAGAATGAAGATGACTTTTAAGTATAACAGAAAAGCCAAGAAGTCACAATAGAAAAAAAAAATGATGTATTTCTATACAGCAGAGACTGTATAGCAAAATATATTGTAACCAAAGTTGACAAATTATTCACCATAAAGATGTTAATAATCTCTATGATAAAGAATAGGTCACTATTCTTAAAGTACAAAGAAAAAATAATTTTACACACACACACACACACACACACACACACACACACTCACACATACATACACATCTTAACTAAAAAAGAAAAAGACCATTAAAAGAAAAAAGTTGGCAAAGTTTCTGAACAATATACTAAAAAAAAAAAACATAATGTGAAAGGATACTACTGTCATTAATCACTAATTAATGATCAAATAAATTCAAATGACTATAACAACAAAAACACTAATCTATAAAACTAAAATGGCTAGAGAGAGGTCAACTGACAAAAATATTGATGGGAACATATCATTGCACAATTGCTTTATAAGGTAATTTGGCATTATTTATAAATAATTTAAATAAGCTGCCTTTGGTTTCGACAATCCAATGCTAGATATTTATCTTATGTAAGAAATAAGCAATCATCCATGTTCAGTGCAGTATTATTTATAACATTTGCCCTCTTCTAGAAAATTTGTAAAAAATATATAAAGATATTTTAAAATTATTATTTAATTAATGGAATACTCTCCAATGCAATTATGTAATTTCATGTATGTTAGCATAGAAGGTACTTTTATCTTAAATAGCAATTCACATAACAGTCTGTATAGATTGATACCATTTTTGCCAAAATAAAGTCTGATTTTCTGCATATGTGTATATGCGCACATATATGTATGTATTTAATGTTTGTTCATTAAAGTATATACACCAAATATTTATTGTGGTTAGCACTGAGGAGTAGAATTTTTAGCAATGATGAACAAATACTTAACTTTATAACATTTTCCACTGTGAATTTTTTTTTATTTACAACTAGCATCTGTTATTTTGTAATGAACAATTCCAATCTGCAAAAATACAAATAAATAATATAAAACAGTACAAGTAACAACCTGTTTGACTTTATCATTTAGAAAATCTATTTAAATTATCTGAGTATCCTCTCATTTAATAAAATAGAAATGAAAAACACCATTTGTAGATAAAAAAAGTCAACATATTAATTTGGGGGGGTTGTTTTGTTTTGTTTTGTTTTTTAGAGCCACATGTGGGCCATAGGGCAGTTCCCAGACTAGGGGTCGGGTTGGAGCTGCAGCATCCAGCCTATGCTTATGCCACAGCCATAGCAATGTGGGATCCAGCCATGACTGCAACCTACACCACAGCTCATGGCAATGCCTGATCTGTAACCCACTGAGCAAAGCCAGGTATCAAACCCACATCCTCATGGATACTGGTCAGGGTCTTTACCACTGAGCCACAATAGGTCCCCAACATACTAAATTTTTAAATTGTCATATTACTATTGGATTATCTTTTTAATTGAAAAATTCTTCTCTACTTCAGAGTGAAATTCCAGTGTGATTACTCTTTTCCCTTTTTCCAATTTCCTTTTTCTGTCTTTATAAATTCCAAGCAAGGTAAGAAGGCTTTAAGACATGTCATTTTCAAACCTGACGATCAACCATCAGAACATTAGATTTCACAGGAACTTTAATTCCCTGTGGCATTTGGTTCAAGCTAAAGGGCCCTTTCTATTTCTGATAATATCAAAATGCAGACTACCTTCCTACTTTAAACCAGACTTATCTATGTGAAGTTACACCTTGACAGCCTGCTTTAGATATTTTCCCCCTCACCAACGGCTAAAAATCAAACTGCCAAGGAGTTCTTCTTATTGTATTCTGACATACAACATGTTGATTTTTCTGCTTCGCTAGCAAATGAAAATGAAATGACCCACAGGGTTTCCCAGTTCGAACAGCATTCTGTCATTCCTGACACTAGAAATTCTGTCTTCCTGTTGCAAAGTACTATTATAGGGATATATTTTGTGTGAGCTCCTAGAAGCATACATAATGGTCTGAAATCCTTGTTTGAGGATTTGGTTGTCTTAAAAAGTCATACAGAAACTAAGGAACTTTAAATAATTATTTATTTTCAAATTTTAAAAATTTGGAAAGAGAAATGAGGGCTTTCCAGTTATCCAACTATCTGTAGTTTTTCCATGTAATTTAAGGAAAAAACATATTTAAGGCAATAAAAATTCCAGCTGACAATTTACCTTCTCTTACTGAAAGGTTAATTAGATCTCTTGGTAAAGTATTGAAAGAGTTCATATTTTTCAACTTCACATACTTAGAAAATATTTGACTATCACATTTTTATGCTTTGAGATACTCTACTTTTTGAAATCACTTATTTGGTATACAATTATGATATTGGAAAATGTTGTCAATTACTGTAAGAAGAATGAATATACAACTAGAAAATGACTATCATTTCTGAAGTCCTTCCTGTATGGCAGACAATATTTTAAGTGCTTTAAAAGTGTTATCTTAGGCTTCCGTAATTTAAGTCTCAAAACATCTCTGTATGCCTTAGGAGCCATTTCAAAGTTGAGTCACTGACCGATTCAGTGACTTGCCCCAAATCATACATCTTAAGCAGTGAAAACATGATGAGAGCTCAAGCAGTATGACTCCAGAGCCCAAAACTCTTAATGTGAAAGTAAATGTAATATACAAACTGCTGCCACTGGAATTCTTGAAGGGAGGTCAATGGTATAAAGGAATGCAAAGAAAGATTTAACAGACTGCCCTAGAAAGTGAGGGCATCTGGAGGCAACACTGCAAAGGAGTAGTCTTTCACTGAAGAGTTCTGTAAGGATCTTCATACAACTGAACAGTGGTCCAAGTGACTTCTACCCCTATATCTAGGAGTGTAATGTCCTGTAAGCATTGAGATTTATGATTACAACATTATATAGAAATTACAGTATCAGAGATTTGGACCAACTAAGTGAAATATCTAGCAAAAAATCAGGACTTCCTTTTATCATCTTTTACGTATTGAATGATCATTACAATAACCAACTGCGTAATTCACATGGCTTTCTTTAATTCACAAACAAAATATAAAGAAAAACTGCACAGCAGCTGGTAATTCTATATCTGAAAGACGTGCAATTTTCTTGGATAAAATACTTGGGGAATTCTCATGGTCTGAAACACAGAAACTTAGCATTATCCCTTGTACTTTTTAACTTCTATAAAAGCATCTACCAACAACCAACAGCTACTTCCCAATGTGCCTGTCAGTTTCAATGAAAAGTCTCTTCAGCAGCCTTCCAAGCCTTGTAAGCCTATTGCTTGTATATTCATCTACTGCCAAAAAAGTCATTTTAAAGCTCATGACCGAAATGGATGTTCTGTAAATATGCTGGGAGATTTACAATCATCCAGGCTTCCAATCCCATCTGCTTTCTCTAAGGAATTCCTTTCTTATATCTTTAAATAAGTTCAATTATTTTATAACTTCTCTCCTACCGCTGTACTTTCATTCTTTCCTATTTCCTGCTTCCACTTCTAACAACTATATTTCCTCCTCTTTTCCTCTTTTTTTATTTCCAACTCCTTGCTTTCATTGCAATTGTAATACAGTTTTCATTCATACCACTAAATTTGAATTATACTCAAAATTCATAAATTATCTCCTACCTGCAAATTTAATGGAAGATTTTGAAAACCATAAACAGTATATAATTTTACTGATAATTTTCTTCTTGGATCCCACATTGCTGTGGATGTGGCATAGGCTAGCAGTTACAATTCCGATTCGACCCCTAGCCTGGGAACTTCCATATGCTGCACATGCAGCCCTAAAAAAACGAACACTACTTTTGATTGTCCTCCTAAATATCTGGTAATGTCCATTAATCTCTCAAGTTGGCTCCCCTTTTTTTCTCCTAGTCTTTCAATGTTGTTTACATCTAAGTTTCCCGTATTTCTTGAGATTTTCTCTTCCATTCCATGGTTACAATGCATACTTAAATGTCAACACCTATCAAAGGCGTTTATAGATAAAATGTCTCCCTAGAATTCCAGACTCATATTTGCCCATGCCTTCTATACATCTCATTTAGATATTCCACAAAAAAACTTAAATTTAGCATGCCTCAAATTAAAATCTATCATTATATCTTTATTACCTTCAATGCTCATGCTTTCTTTCACCAGCTTCCTGCTCAGCCTGCTTTGTCTACTTTAGTTAGTGGCATTACTGTTCACTCAGCCACTCAGGTTAGAAATTATAAAGTCTGGTTTGATTTTACATTATCAAAATCCTTTCCCACCCATTATACTTTCAGTCAGTCTAAATATTTTGACTCTGCTACTTCTGAAAACTAATTTTTCTATTGATATTTTATTCCCTCCAACTAAACTGGAACAATAATTTTCTAAAAATTACTACATCATTTCTGTATAACTTTACCACAGAGAAAAGTAGTACATTTCTAAATTATAAATATTTTGCATTTAGAATATTTTGATGATTCCTCCCCATTTATAAGTTCAAAGTCTAGACATCTTCAGGTACTGCATTCACAATCTGTCTCTGTGTGCATTTCCAGTTTAATCTACTGAAATTCTCTACTTTATTTTGTTTTGTTTTGTTTGGCATGTTGGATACACCTGTGTCACGAGGAAATTTTTGGGCCAGGGATTTAATCCAAGCCACAGCGGTGACATGAGCCACAGCAGTGACAATACCAGATATTTAACCTACTTACCCTACCTACAGGAACTCTTACCTTATGATTTTTAACGGTGGTTTTTATTTTGAGAAAACTGTAGGTTCACATGCATTATTTATAAGAAATAATAAAGAGATCACCTCTACTCTTTGTCCAGTTTTCCATGATGGCAGTATCTTTAAAAACAACATCACAATTAAGATATTGACAGTAATAGAGTCAATATAGACAATATTTCCATTGACACGAGGATCTCTCATGTTGCCTTTTTACAGCTTCACATAGTCCCTTCCCATCCCTTAACTCTGGCAACCACTGTTCTGTTATCCATTTCTATAACGTTGTCATTTCAAGAATTTTCAAGAATGTTGCATAAATGTAACCATTCAATATGTTACTTTTGAGGATTTTCTTTTCGTACTTGGAATAATTCTTGGGAGAGTCATCTATTTTGTTGCATGTACAGTGTTCCCTTTTATTATTGAGCAGTATTCCATGGTAGGGATGATTCAACATTCATCCGTTGAAAGACATCTGGGTTCTTTTAAATTTTTGGCTTTTACAAAAAAAGTTACTATAAGCATTCATGTACAGGTCTTGTATGAACAAGAGTCTTCATCTCTCTGAGATAAAGAACACAATGGGCCTAGGAACACAATGGGCTGTATGCTTCATTTTTTTAAGAAACTGCTAACATAATTTCTAGAGTGGCTGTACCATTTTACATTCCCATTAAGAATGTATGAGTAATCCAATTTCTCTGCATTATCACCACTATTTTGGTGTTGCCACTGTTTTCTACTTTATTCATTTAGACAGGTGTGTAGTAATATTCCACTGTGTTTTTTAACTCCATTGTGTTTTTATTTTAATTTCCGTAATGGCTAATGAGGCTGATTATCTTGTGCTTATTTGACATTTATATATATTCTTCGGTGAAATCTCTCTTTATGTCTCTTGCCCAGGCTTTTTTGTTTGTTTGTCTTTTTAGAGCTGGCATATGGAAGTCCCCAGGCTAAGGGTCAAATCAGAGCTGTAGCCACTGGCCTATGTCACAGTCATAGCCATGCAGGATCCAAGCTGCATCTGTGACCTATACCACAGCTCATGTTGCCAGATCTTTTACCCACTGAGTGAGGACAGGGATTGAACCTGAGTCCTCACGGATATTAGTCAAATTTGTTTCTGCTGAGCCATGATGGATACTCCTCTTGCCCAGGTTTTAATTGGATTTTTTTTATGTTTTTATTGTTGCATTTTGAGACTTTTAAAATATTTTCTGGATACAGGTTCTTTGTCATAAATAAGGATTACTAACATTTTCTCCCAATCTGTAGTTTATCTTTTCAGTCTTAATGGGGTCTTTCATAGAGCAAAATTTTTAATTTTGGTGAATTCATTTTGTTTTGTTTTGTTTGTTTTATTCTTTTTAGGGCCACATCCTCGGCACATGAAAGTTCCCATGCGAGGGGTCCAATTGGAGCTGCAGCTGCCAGCCTATGCCACAGACAGAGGAATGCCAGATCTGAGCCACATCTGACCTACACCAGAGCTCACTGCAAAGCTGTATCTTTAACCCACTGAGCAGGCCAGAGATTGAAACCACATCCTCGTGAATACTAGTCGGCTCCATTACCACTAAGCCACAATAGGAACTCCCATTATTTTTTCCTTTTTAGTTTTAGGTTTAGCCCTTGATTCTGAAGATTTTTTTCCTATAATATTTTTTCCAAAATTTTTATGGTTTTACATTTTACACTTAAGTCTGATCCACACTAAGTTATTTTTTGTGTTTGGTATGAGACTTGGAGTGATGTTTATTTTTCTCTATTGATGCCCAAATTGCCTTAGTATCACTTATTGTAAAGACAATATTTCCTCCATCAAATTGACTTTGACTTTTGTAAATAACCAATTGGGTATATTTATATGAGTATAACTCTAAATTTTCTATTCTATTCCATTCATCTTCATATCTAGCAATAGTATAAATGAGGATTTGGAGTGAATTTTAAGTTATGACCTGTTTAAAAATCAGTTGAGTTAATAAATTAACTAATTAGTGATTAAAAGTAAATGACTAAGCATTACGTATTATAAAATACTTATAAATAGTAATAAATTATCTGTCTTATAATTTCTTTTTCATGTCAGTGTAGATATCCATTAGGATATGAGATGAGTTACCTAAGCCAGAGTTTATGAAACATGTATACTATATTTAATATGAGCTTCTCCAACTCAAGCTTAGTATTTTTAATAAAATATGACAAAATCAAAGATACTAGCTATTTTCCTATTTTACAGAAAAAAGTGAGTCATGGGTCAGTAGGTAGATTTGGGAGCTGAATCAAGGTAACCACTGGTTATGGTACATGTTATGAAAATTCATACTTCTAATGAAAGTGACAACAAAGTCAAATATATATGGAGGTACTCATTCAATGGTCCTTTAAATTATATGCATAGTGCTACTGAAATGCTTAAGTGAATGAATGCACTGAAGATGAAGAGGGTTGATCAGGGAAAGCTTCACAAAGAAGGTTAAATCTAAGCAGTGCTTAAAAACAAGCAAGGTCATGACTGTGTAGAGACATAGCTACTAAAGATCAAAAAATATATACACATGGAAGAGAAAACTGAGAGATGTTAAAACCCTGGTTGGAGCTGAGTGTCCCAATAGGCTTTTTTTTTTCTTCAATCAATATAATTAGAGGGAAATGATATTTAGTCTTTCACCTTGAAATGCATCTCAAAGAGATTAAACATAGGCTCCATAAATATCATTACCCCCTAAGAACCTCCAAGAATACAGAACAAATGATATCAAAAATCAAGCTATATGTATTAGAGATGATATTCAATGTGAAAAAGCTCTTATGAAAGAACCATAAATAAAATACAAAGAATCTACTAAATATGACCAGTAAATGATAATTATATCTCTTTTCCTGAAAGAGAAATTATTTTTAGGAGGAGTAGCATTACTAAAAGTAAGTCCTTAATTAAAAATAAATAACTTTAAATACAATTAATTCAAGCATCGTATGGAGTAGGAATGGGGGAAAGTCAAATATGTATTTTCCTCAAAATCAGAGAAAATAGATATCAGAGTAAATAGATATCAGAAGGAGATTCTATAAGTCCAGCAGCAGCAGTAAGAGCAGATGCTGCTACAGCAAAAGTCATAAACACACAATTTTTCTTTTTTTTTATTCTACTCATGTCATAAAAAATAATAGGCATGTAAATATGCAACTTGCTGATGTACATATTTTAAACTGAAATTTTTTTGATTGTATATAAATCAAGTTTTTCACTTTACAGCACAAATGGTAGGATTTTTATTACTAGTCCTTGGCAATGAACTAGTTACGTATAAAAAACCACACCAATCAAATACTCTTAGTATCTTTTTCTTTTTCTTTTCAATTTGTCATTTATTAGTAGCCTCGTTTTAATGATGAAGAGTATCACTGATTTACTCGCCAAGCCTTAATCAGTATGAAAGTAAAAATAAATACTTAATGTGCTAATTTTTATGCCATTACCCAGAATGTTTTTTCAGCTCTCAACTACTTCTTGTTATGGTTAGCATCTATGTTATTGCTAAGTAACAGAGTCTTTTAGTTTGTAAAGAGCACTTTAGAAATTAAGAAACCAGAGGCACAAAGAATATTTTGAGGATTTAAATGTCTTCATACATTTGAAAGCTTGTTTCCTCTGAGGTATAGAGGGAAAAAAGTATGATCATGATTTAAAGAAAATTTTACTTTTTTCAGTAGTACTGAAAGTTATACAGTTCAATAAAAGTTATGCACAGTGTGAGAGATTAAAACAATTCAACAAATACATACTTAAAGACTGAGAATATCTTCAATGAAATTCTCTCATCCTATCTTATGCAGTATAAAGCCATTAATGTAACTGAGTTCTTCAAAGTATAATGTGTTTACTTATTCTTCCGTATTCACAATTCAAGGAGAACTCTGTAACTTTTGAGAACACAGACTTCGTCTATTGTTTATTCTCATCCTTTTGATTTCATATAGCTTTTATACCCCAGTTTACAAAGGCTTTATGTTTTTACAGAAAACCAAAACAAAACAAACAAAACACGGACTTCTTTACACTTATTTTTTCTTTCAACAAATATTTAAGAGACAACAAAGAAAATACGTAATTATATTGCTTGTTTTTTATCTTCAAGAAATTTAAAATCTGGACAAGATATCAATACATATAAATTATTATTTAAATGAATATGTTTTGTTTTTTGCTTTTTACATCCACACCCACGGCATATGCTAGAAGTAGAATGAGTGAATATGTTTTAAATGAGATGGCAGTAGTGAAGCACCGTTGCTAAGATATTTGATTGGTTCTATTGGTGGTTTGGTTACAGGAGGAGGGTAATAAGGTGCTGAAGGAGCTTAAATAGAAAGAAGACTCGGTGGGGGAATCCTGATACTATGGCTGTCCATTTTCTAGTTAGATGCACGGTAGGGTGTTGGGTGCTGAGAGTAGATAATCAACATAAAACTCCTGGGAAGGGGAGAGGAGGAGGAAATACCAGAGGATGGGAAAACTCTGAAGTCTAATATTTCTACAGTTTAGAAATGAGCATGGTTCATACAGATGCTGAGGCAACAATAAAGAAATGAGTCTAGAAATACATGCTAGAATAATCTCAACCAAGTTAGAGGGCTATAGGATTTTCCCTGAAAGTTACAATTGGAAATTTCTCTGGTTGGTCTTCCTAGTTACTCAAAAAAGGATGCTGAGGGAATTAGGGGCTCTCATTTACAGGAACAGGACGTAGCACGCAGCATCTTGGCTGTAGGGAAAAGAAACTACATGTCTTGTAAGTACAGCAGAGGTTTGAAAAGGGGCTTTCATGTGGGTAAGAGGATTTAACCCAAGACTCACATGGGAGAAAGGATTTAAAATTTGTTCTTGACATAGAGGATTTGAATGGACAGAATGACAGCTTACATCCTAGCAAAAGTGCCCCCTCCAACTTTAAACTTCACAGTCACCAAACATTTTGAGGGAATTACATCAGTCAGTCTCAGGAGATCTTTTCTCCCTCTGAGCCTTTCAGGTACATTAACCTTTGCAGAAAATGGTTGTGGAAGTGATTCCCAGAACATCTTCCATATATGTCCCTTAACTGTAATCACTCTAACTTCTTAAGCGGTTTGTTTCCTTATATAAAAACCATAATAGGCTCTAATACCATTTCTTTCATTGTTCTAATAATGTGATCTCTGTTCTTAAATGTGATATACTGAAAATCTCACATAAGCAATCAACATGATGGGAAACCTCATTCTACCCCTTACATCCCAGAATCCTGGCTTTGTCCCAGGGATACATTAAAATAACTACTTATTTTTATCAGGCAAAATATGTCATAAATTTAACTAAACTCTTCAATTACACTGAGATTTTTGGTGTACTCATTGATAAAACTGAAAGAACAAGAAAATTTAACAGGAACATTTAATTGATATATAAACATAAAATTGAATTTGCATGAAATCAAAACTTGTTAAATTTAGCAAGTCTCCAAAACTGTCTTGTTAAGATAGGATATGGAGAAAGAATAAGTGTCTTACAGTCCTGGACTAAAATATTCACCAAAAGTTATTCAGATCTTTGCTATAACAAAATTGGCAATACTCAACTCAAGCCAAGAGTAGAAAATGTAACTATTGATTACTGCAAATACATATTTTTTATTAAATGTGACTTTTTAAACTAATCATATCTAATCTTTACAAAGAAGTTAATGAAAATTGCCTCTTCCTAATTAGAATATATATAAATCATAATATTTTGTAGATCTTTAAGGGGGAATTTGGAATATTTGCAAAAAGCACATTGTAATAAAATGTGTATTAAAACAAAATAAATGCTATGGAACAGATCTACAGACTAGCACAAAGCCAATTTTAAGGGCTCTTCTTAAAATATATATATTTTAAAATATCATTCAACAAATATAGAAAGGTGCCAATGAAACTATCATTCATTTATAATACATCAAAAACTGATGTCATATCTGTGATATAAGATTCTGTTATAGTAGATCAGGATAGTATCTAACATCTATTGCATTGTTACTGTGCCATTAAGATGCTCCTAGTTAGGCATTTTACACGTGTTATTTCCTTTCATCTTCACAACAACCCCACAAACTGCATAGAAAATCCATTTTAAAGTAATTAAATCAAAGTTTTCAGAGATTAAGAAACTGTTTAAAAATGCTTAGATGGAAAGTGTCAGAGCCTTGATTGAAATTTAGCTCTCCAGAAACCAAATCTAATTTTCTTTAACACTGAGAGTATAAACAGACCTTAACTTTCCTAGTTTAAGTTAAATGTCGATGAAGAAGAAATTCTCTAAAAAATTTTCTGAAATTTTAAAAATAACAGTAAAAACAATTACCATATTTATATATGCAATCTCTTAATATTATACATATATTTAACTTTTCTCTAGTTTATTTGGCATTAATCTGTCTTGAGTAAATTCTCACTTACCATTCAGTTATTTATCTGCAAAATTCCAAATACAATTTTTACAGTTTTTAAGAAACAATAATTTTGATCATAATGAAACTTTTAAAACTGTGAAATCTAGATTTATATGCAATGCTGTAGATATGTCTTATCTTGTCAAAATAAGAAATGTTCCAGGACAATATAATAAAAGCAATAGATTTTAGTCATGTTAATATATTGTTATACTGTGTGTCTGTATAACTCCGATGTCCACACATTTTTAAATTCTTTAAAAGATAAATTATGACTCTTGTTTTTTCTGCATTCACAACTGAAAATATTTCCCTGTAATCTCTTATACTGTAAATTCTGTCTTGGAAATGTACAAAATATAGTGAAAATCACTGAAAGGCAAGCTAGTGGACCATAAAATGAATCTCATATCCCTCTTTCATAAGTCAGTTAACTTACTTGAGTTGTTATTTTTTTTCTATATTCCTTTTTTTAGGTTGTAATGGAGATCCATTAAATTCATATCTATTAATTGTGCACCTTGCAACTTATACACATATGTGAGAATGATAAATGTTAAATCTAAAGATACTGTGTTTATAAATCAATTATACTTCAATCAAATATAAGTAAATAAAAAATAAAGATATTGTTTTCAGACTTTGTTAACACAAGCTTTGCTTGGACTACAATCATTTAAGAAATAGTAATCAATTATACTTCAATCAAATATAAGTAAATAAAAAATAAAGATATTGTTTTCAGACTTTGTTAACACAAGCTTTGCTTGGACTACAATCATTTAAGAAATAGTGTGGAAATAAGCAAATTTTGCTCTCTAACCTGAGACTAGTAAGACACTTTCAATGTAAGACCAATAAATCTCTTATGACGGGAACAAAAACCCCACCAAAATACACAAAAAATAATTATTCTTAATGGAGTGTTTCTAATATAAGATAATTATAACCCAAACATTAAGAAAATTAAAAGCAAGGCATTCAGAAATTAGATAATTCTCAAATGCAACTTTGGAAAACAAGTAGGTTATTGTGAAATTCACACTAAACCTGACATCAGTCAGCCACGCTACTTCCAACCACCTGACTCTGCCTTCCCCTCCAGTCTTAATTCTCTGTGTAAGGAGAATTAATCATGAAACGCTCCCTTCAGCATATAGTATAGCATATAGTATATAGTATAAACTCAGCATATAGTATGAACTCAGAGAAAAATAATTTTAGATAGGAAAATAAAGAGAGGAATCAGAAAACACCTTAAAAAACTGATACTGGCTCCTTTTTTCCATAATTCATGTTTTCATTCAATATATCAGTTCAAATTATAATTTGAACAATGTACTTTCTTCCTTTTCCTTCTCTCTAGACAGGGGAAAAATAAGAGTCTTTTACTAAGAATTTAATTGAATACTCGCAAATAGAAATAAGATACCTTAGTCAGATCTTGGTACAGTCAAGAAATGCAGTTATTAAAAGCATATAGATCAACATGGATCCAAATATTATCTTTTGTTGGCCTAAGAAGTACAATTTGAAAGTGGGATGATAATAAGGAAGCCAGGGAGCCTGGAAAGCTCAGGGACAATCAGAAGTATAGTCCTCTTATTTTCAGAAAGTTTAGATGGTACCTAGAAGGTGGGGTGTGTGTGTGTGTGTGTGTGTGTGTGTGTGTGTGTGTGTGCGCGTGCGCGCGTGCTAAGAATTGGAAAAAAAAAACAGAAAATTAAATTACAAACGCATGTCTGCACTCTCTGATAACATAACCAAGAAAGAGCATACACTTGGAAGTGTCTAGCCCATTGATGGATGACTCTGTGAGCTACTTATAGAATTTCTTACTGAAACATCAGGTAGGTTTTATTGGTTAGAAAGGTTAAAGTAGGGAAGTGTCCTTGTAGGGAAGTGAGGGTGAATTTGGGATCCCTATTAACTGTTTATGTAGGTGTGAGATTTTTCCAAAATTTAGATGGAGATTGTATATTCAAATTTGGAAGTAGATCTTTTCACAAAATAGGTAAAATCTCAAAACAGGGTATTAATTTTAGAAACTGAGGGTATGTAACTAAAAATCTAAGAATCCTTCTAAAGGAACACTAAGGGAAAGATTCATCACTTTGGTATTTTTCCTTTGTCCTGTGTGGAAAGTCTTATTTAAAATAGCAACTAAATTTTATACTTTATGCTTATTAATTATCCTAACACCTATTTAAGACTGATATCTTGTTTAGAATTGAGTAGATATGCAGAGAAAACAAAGAGATGAGGTAACTGAGAGAACCATGGCATACTGATACCTTCACTGCTCTGCTCTGTTCAACAGAAACCTCCTCCAAAGCTTCAAGTGTGAAACACCACCAGAGTCAATGTCAATCATGCTGGAGCTGGGGAGGCTTGGGAAAAGCCATGACACCAATGTAGACTCATCCCAGGAAGAAAGTAAATATCTTATTTTATAAAATATACCATAGGACATGAAGCGGCCTTTTGCAAACTGCTTAACTTTTCTAAATTTATTTTTGACATCTGTCAAAGGGAAATGAAATGGATGTTTTGCTTTGTTCTTAGGTTTAAAAACAATGTGAAGTAATATAAGAGGAAAAGTTCTATAAGTTTACAATAATCCTTATAAATATAAGGCATAATTATGAAAAATAAATGTAAAACTAATGGCAGAATTCTTTATTCATAGACCTAATGGAAGACTCTTTAATACTGAATGATTTACTGCTGGAATCACAGTACCACCCAAAGACTCCATACCAGAACTACAGAACAGTAATAATCATGCTTTTGGGGGGCTGCCTAACTTTTGTCAATACACATGGATATTTTATTGGCAATATTCCATCACAAAGTACTCTTTGTGATGTTCCAGAATTCAATTCCATTTAGGATGTAAATCTTTCATCAAAGAGTTCAAAAAGAAATTTAAGAACTAAAGCAAAAGTGACCAGAAAACAGAATAGGCATGGCATTTATATAATAACTTTACATTACATTTCTCTCTAAATGTAACAAGAATGACATTTTCAGGAAGCTTAGGCAATCGGATCCCTATTAATTGAATGCATATATCCTATATTAAGAAAAACCTACAAGAATATATTTATATACACGCACAGAATAAAGGAAATAGAGGAGACGGATTTAATGCATTGTTTTCAAATGAATTAAAATGACTTTGTATCTTAATTAATATTTACCAAGACCAATAGAAATCCGTTCCTCATAGAGTAGGAATGATAAAATCAGAAAATATAAAAATCAGTCTTACTGTAAACTTAGATGATAAAATAAATGAAACACATATATTATAGCTAAAGAGAGAGAAATCAACTAGAAATGTACAATTAGCAAACACTCCTTATAACGACTATTTAATTCCTTAAGTCAGAGTTCCTACCTTTGTCAGGTCTTTTGTTGATACATTTTTTTTTGTAGTCCCACAGGCCTTCCATCATTTTACCCTGTAAAAGCAGAAATGGCATATGTGTAATTAGGCCAAAGGTCATAGGTAAGTAGAGGTCTTATCAAAAATTATAATTAACACTTAAACCAAGAATAAAATAATTGCCAATGCTTCCCTAGAAAGGAGTCTCCCTGGCACATACACTGGACTATGTTAGCTTATGAGAGACAGAGTTCTATGTAAAGTTAGAGTCTGAAGGTAAAATCCTTTTTCAATAATCCGTGTGCATTGTACTTTACCTTTGTACATAACTGTCTCCCTCTGAGATGACAACAGGTCATCTACAGATAACTTATAAAGAAATGTGATGTTCAGTGACTCAGATTCCATCCATCTCAAATTCTTTCCAAATAGAACACATAATAAATTCATATAATAGGCTTACAGTAAATATTTATTTAATAAATAAATTGTAGGACCTATGAATTATGTCTCTAGGATAATGTCTTGAATAACTTTTAGGAAGTTTTGGAAGCAAATGTAATTATATCAATAAATATCTGGTTTCACTTTTATTTTTCATTAAAAAAGTCAACCAGAATGAGGCTAAAAAGGCGGAGTAGCAGGATGTAAGGCTCATCTACTCCCACAAATACATTGAAAATACAACCATGTGTGGAAATATTTGCACAGAAAATTTGAGAAAAACTGCAAAAGACCTCAAGATTATGATAGAACAAAAAAAATTACAAAAACAGGACATAAGAAAGAAGAAGAATAAGAAAAAGATGCAAAAAGAAACGAGACAGGACCTGCTCTCCCAGGAGGGATCTGGAAAGAGGAATAGTTCCTGCACCCTTGGGAAGTACCCCCACTAGTGATGAGACCAGTCAAAAACGGAGGAGGAACTCTAGACAAAAGGTTTGAAGTAGTTAAGAAAGAGAGAGTCCTCCACAAATGGTCAGTGCTAGGGGCAATGGGGCAACTGTAGGTGGGTGCCAGCATGTGTTGGGAAATAAAACTTTGTCCTTAGAGATCAGACACAAAGAAGGAGCTGAGGCCAGCTATGTGGGGGGAAATCAGGGGTTCTCCATGTGGAAACAGCCTGGAGGGACTGGAGTATAGGGTGACCTCAGTGGAAAGCATCTAAGCGGAGGCAACCCAGTCAGGCTTGGAGACTAGAGGCCATCATTTGGGAATGCTGGAAGGAAGGGGCAGGATCCACCACTACAGCCATGTTCCCTAAGCCCGTTTTCTCAGGTTGCTGGATACTGCCTGCCTCAGCTCAGAAACCACCTGGCTTTAACAGCTGCCTAGCAATGGCTGGGAAGCAGCTCTGCCCTTAGGGTTACAGACTTCTTGGAACAGGTGGAGTTACCACCTGGAGGAATAACACAAGTTTCTGGTTCCGGCCAGTGGGGGCCCTGGACCAGAAAGGCTGCCATTGGTAATGGCAATCATCCCCTGAGAGATCAGGGAAAACACAGGTGCTTTAGCTCCACCCAGAGAATCTACAGGGGCTCTGACACCAGGGTAGTGCCAGAAAAGCTGCTGGCAGCAGTGCCCACTTCCTGAAAAAGCAGTGACCTGCTTTAGCAGGGAAAACATAGGTGTCTCAGCTCCACCCAGAGAATCAGCAGTCTCACACCAGTGAGTCAGTGCCCATTCCCATGAGAGGGCTGTTGGTGCCCATTCCGTGTCGATCAGGGAAAACACAACCATCTTGGTTCCACACAGAGAATCTGCAGAAGCTCATGCCAGCAAAGCAGCACCAGAAAAGCTGCCGGTGGCAGTGCCCATTTTCATGAGAGGGCTGCTGGTGCCCACTCTCTGCAGAGTTGTAGGCTGCCCAACTGGGGAAAAACACAAGATACAAGGCCCCAGCCAGTGGCCTTGTGAAGGCTCATGCCTGTGGCACTGTTTCCACATCAAGGGAGCCAGGGAAGGCCCATTTGCCCACATTCCAATCTTCAGGGCTACAAAGAGCACTCTTACCAGCAGCAAGGCAGGGAAGGGACCACCAGAAATGCACATCCTGCAGCTACAGCAAGAGCCTGTGAGCAACAATTAAGAAGTGCCCCACCCCTGAGGCTTTAGAGAGAGATCCCTAGAGTGGTCAAGCAAGGAAAGGGCCAGCAGAACAAAGGAACCTGCTCCTATATCTACAGAGAACAGTCCCTAGTGCCTACCCAGAAAAGAGGTACATGTGAAATACTACCACCCCTGAAAGCTCATGGTTGGGCAACTGATTCAACATCTATATTCCAACTGTAAAGAGGACAATAAACAGAAAGGAAGACATTATGAGACATCAAAGAAGCAGCTTTCAGACAAAGGAACAAGACAAAAATACACAAAAATCAGTAAGTGATGAGGAGATAGGCAATTTACCTGAAAAAGAACTCTGAGTGATGATAGTAAAGATGATCCAAAATCTTGGAAAAAGAATGGAGACACAGATTGAGAACTTAAAAGAAATATTTGACAAAGAGCTAGAGTATTTGAAGACCAAAATGAATAATGCAATAGCTGAAATGAAAAATAATATAGAAGAAACCAATAGCAGGTTAACGAAGGCAGAAGAACTAATAAGTGAGGTGGAAGACAGAGCAGTGGAAATCACTGCTATGGAAAATAATAAAGAAAAAAGAATGATAAAAACAAACGAACAACTGAGGAGAGTCTAAGAGACAACTGGGACAACATTAAACATACCAACATTAGCATCATAGTGGTTTTAGAAGGGGAAGACAGAAAAAAAGGTCCAGAGAAAATATTTGAAGAAATTATAACTAAAAATTTCCCAAATATGGGAAAGGAAACACTCAAGTGGAAGAAGCACAGAGAATTACATACAAAATAAACCCCAGAAGAAATATAGCAAGACACATACTAATTAAACTTACAAAAATTAAGTTCAAAGAAAAAATATTAAGTACCACAAGAGAGAAGCAACAGATCAAATACAAGGGAATTCCTGTAAGGATAACAGCTGATCTCTCAGCAGAAAATCTACAAGCCAGAAGTAATATTTGAGGTAATGAAGAGGAAGAACCTAGAACCAAGAATACACTACCCAGCAAAGTTCCCATTCAGATTGGATGGAGAGATCAAAAGCTTCACAGACAAGCAAAGTTTAAGAGAATTCAGAACCTCCAAACCAGCTCTACATCAACTACTAAAGGAACCCCTCTAAGGAGAAAAGAAAAAGCCACAATTAGAAATGAGAATATTAAAAATGAAGAAGCTCACTGGTAAAGGCAAAGATAATTTAAAGGTAGGAAATCACCCATTGACAAATATGATATCTAAACTAGTAAGCAAGAAAACCAAGCCAAATATAACACTAAACATGGTGAACAAATCATAAGAAAAGACCACAAAAAGAGGACATGAGAAAAAAAGACCCAAAATAACAATCCACCCCCCAAAACTTCTAAGTAAATGACAATAAATACATATTTATGCATAATTACATTGAATGTAAATTGATTTAATGCTCTAACTAAAAGGAAAAGACTAGCTGAATGGATTCAAAAGCAAAACACAATATAGCTGCCTACAGGAGACCCACTTCAGATCTAAGGACACATAGAGACTTAAAGTGAGGAGATGGAATAAAATATTCCATGCAAATGGAAATTAGAGAAAAGCAGGAGTAGCAATACTTATAGCAGACAAAACAGATTTTAAAATAAAGGTCACAAGAGACAAAGAAGGACATTACATAATGAGCAAAAGATAAATACAAGAAGAAGAAACAACAATTTTAAATATATATGCATCCAACTTAGGAGCAACATAATATATAGGCCAGCTACTAACAGCCAGAAAAGGGGAAATCAACAGTAACACAGTAATAGCGGGGGACTTTAACATTCCACTTACAGCAATGGACAAATCATCCAGACAGAAAATCAGCAAGGAAACACAGGCCTTAAATAATACACTAGACCAAATAGACTTAATTGATATCTCTAGTAGTTTTCACCCCCAAGCAGCAGAATATACTTTCTTTTCAATTGCACACAGAACATTCTCCAGGAAGGATCAAATCTTGGGCCACAGATGAAGTCTTGATAAATATTTAAAAATGGAAATTATTTCAAGCATTTTCTCCAATCACAGTGTTATGAGACTAGAAGTAAACTACAAGAAAAAAACAGCAAAAAGCACAAACTCTTGGAAGCTAAACAAATGCTGCTAAACAATCAATGGATAACTGAAGAAATCAAAGAGGAAATTAAAAGATACAAAGAGACAAGTGACAATGAAGATAAAACAATCCAAATCCTACAGGACACAGCAAAAGAATTTCTGAAAGGGAAGTTCATAGCAATACAATCTTATCTCAGAAAAGAAGAAAAAATGCAAATAAACAACCTAAAAATAAACCTCAAACATCTAGAGCAGGAAGCCCAGACAAAGCCCAAAATTAGCAGAAGGAAAGAAACCATAAATATTAGAGCAGAAATTAATAATATAGAGACAAAGAAAACAATTGAGAAGATCTATGAAACCAAAAGTTGGTCTCTGAAAAGATCAATAAAATTCATAAACGATTACCCAGACTCATCAAGAAAAAAAGTGAGAGGGTTCAAATCAATAAAATTAGAAATGAAAATGGAGACATTACAGAAAGAGGAGACTGAAGAAATACAAAGGATGATGAGAGACTACTACAAGCAACTTATGCCAATAAAATGGACAACCTAGAAGAAATGGACAGATTCTTATAAAGGTACAACCTACAAAGACTGAACCAGGAAAAAAATAGAAAATATGAATAGACCAATTACAAGTACTGAAATTGAAAATGTGATTAAAACTTACAAAAAACAAAAGTCCAAGACCTGATGGCTTCACATGTGAGTTCTACTGAACATTCAGAGAAGAGCTAATGCCTCTTCTTCTGAAACTTTTCCAGAAAATAGCAGATGAAGGAACACTTCTATGAAGCCACCATTACCCTAATACCAAAACCAAAGATACCTCAAAAAAGAAAATTATAGGCCAATATCACTGATGAACATAGATGCAAAAATCCTCAATAAAATATTAGCAAACTGCATACAAATATACATTAAAAAGATCATAACTATGGATTTATCCATGATATGCAAGGATTCTTCAATATCAACAAATCTATCAATGTGATACACCACATCCACAAACTGAAGAATAAAAGCCATATGATCATCTCGATAGATGCAGAAAAAGCTTCTGACAAAATTTAATACCTGCTCCTGATAAAAACTCTTCAGAGAGTGGGCATAGAGGGGAACTACCTCCATATAATGAAAGCCATTTATGACAAGCCCACAGCTAACATCATTCTAATTGATGAAAAACTGAAAGCATTTCCACTAAGATCAGAAACAAGACAAGGGTGATCTCTTCCACCAATGTTATTCAACACAGTCTTGGAAGTTCTAGGATGGCAATCAGAGAGGAAAAATAAATAAAAGGAATCAAAATTGGAAAAGATGAAATAAAACTATCACTGTTTGCAGATGACATGATTCTATACCTACAAAATCCTAAAGACACTATCAGAAAACTATTAGAGTTCATTAATGAATTTTGGTAAAGTCACTGGATACAAAATTAATACATGTAAATTGATTGCATTTCTATACACTAACAATTAAAGATCAGAAAGAGAAATTAGGGAAGCCATCCCATTTACCATTGCATTTAAAATAATAAAACACCTAGGAATATACCTACCTAAAGAGACAAAAGAATTTTACTCTGAAAAGTATAGGTCGCTGATGAAAGAAATCAGAGAAGACACAAATAGATGGAAAAATATACCATGCTCTTGGATTGGAAGAATCAAAATACTCAAAATGGCAATATTACCTAAGGCAATCTACAGATTCAATGCAATCCCTATGAAATTACCAATGACATTCTTTACAGAACTAGAACAAAATACTTTAAAATATATATGGAAACACAAAAGACCTCAAATAGTCCAAGCAATATGTAAAAGAAAAAAACAAAACTGGAGGAATCAGGCTCCCTGACTTCAGACTCCACTACAAAGCTACAGTCATCAAAACAAGTATGGTACTGGCATGAAAACAGAAATAGAAGTCAACGAAACAGGATAGAAATCCCAGAAATAAATACAAACACCTATGGTCAATTAATCCATGACATAGGAGGCAAGAACATACAGTGGAGAAAAGACAGTCTCTTAAATAAATGGTGTTGGAAAACTGGACAACTGCATGTAAGAGAAGGAAATGTGAACATTGCCTAATGCCATACACAAAAAAATAAACTCAAAATGGATTAAATACATAAATGTAAGGCCAGAAACTATAAAACTCCTAGAGAAAAACATAGGCAGAACACTCTTTGACATAAATAAAAGAAACATCTCATTTGACCCACCTCCTAGAACAAACACAATAAAGACACAAATAAACCAATGGGATTTAATGAAATTCAAAAGCTTCTACATAGCAAAAGAAACCATTAAAAAACAAAAAGATAACACACAGAGTGGGAGAAAATTTTTGCAAATCACTTAATCAACAAAGGTTTAATCTCCAAAATATAGAAACAACACATACAATTCAACAACAAAAAAATGAATGACCCAAATGAAAAATGGACCAAAGACCTAAACAGATATTTCACCAAAGAAGACATACAGATGACCAGCAGGCAAATGAAAAAATACTCAACATCACTAATAATTAGAGAAATGCAAATCAAAACTACTATGAGGTACCACCTCACACCAGAGTGGCCATCATTAACAAGTCAACAAACAAATGCAGGAGATATGGAGGAAAGGGAACATTCCTTCACTTTTGGTGGAAATGTAAATTGGTACAACCACTATGGAAAACAGTATGAAAATGCCTCAGAAAACTAAATATAGAAATACCACATGACCCAGTAATTCCATTCCTTGGTATATATCAAGACAAAACTTTCATTGAAAAAGATATGCACCCATATGTTCATCACAGCACTATTCACAATTGCCAAGACATGTAAACCACTGAAATGACCATCAACATATGAATGGCTTGGGAAGATGTGATACACACACACACACACACACACACACACACACACACACACACACACAATGGAATACTACTCAGCCATAAAAAGTACAAAATAATGCCATTTGCAGCAACATGGATGGATATAGAGACTCTCATGCTGAGTGATGTAAGTCAGAAGGAGAAAGACAAACACCATATGATATCACTTATATATGGATTCTAAAATATGGCACAAATGATCTGTGTACAAAACAAAAAAGTACATGGACATGTAGGATAAGATTGTGTTTTCTGGAGGAAGGGAAAGGGAGTGGGATGGATTGGGAATCTGGGGTTAGTAGATGAAAACTCTTGCATTTGGAGTGGATGGACAATGAGATCCTGCTGTATAGCACAGGGAACTACATACCTAATCACTTGCAATAGAACAGGATAGAGGATAAAGTGAGTAAAAGAATGTATATATGATATATGACTGGGTCACATTGCTGTACAACAGAAATTGATAAAATGTAAATCAATCATAATTTTTTTTAAAAAATCACCCATTTCACAATTCATAGTCTATATGAAAATGTATATATATATAAAACAAGATTAACAGAAAGTCCCTGTCCCATGTTCTGTACTTTTATAATCATGAGAAAAGTGATGAGGCCAGGATAGATAGATAGATAATCTTAATTTTATGAAATTTCAATATAGATTAATTAACTATAATTAAAAATTAGATTTTGTTAATGCTTAAAGTTGAATAAAACAGCTATTTAAAGAGCCATTTCTCCCAAATCAAGAAAACAGGTAACAATTATAAATATAAAATAAAATACAAGATAATTAATATTTTCAGTTATATAAAGGATGTACTTTTTGTCACACAAGCTGAATCACAGGAAAGGACTACAGTCTTTGTTCTTAATAAAGTTAGGGAATATGACATACTTATTATGAGCTAAAAAAAATTCAAAATACTCCTATTGATCAATATTCTCTAGAGAAACAGAAAAATTAGGAGATGATAGCTATAAATATATAGAAATAGGTTTCTTTTGAGGAATCGGGTCAACAATTATGGAGACTAAGAGATCCCTGTGTCTGGAGGCCCAGGAAAGCCAGTGGTACAGTTGCATTCCAAACCTGGAGGCCTGAGAACCAGGGGAACCAATGGTATTCCAATCTGAGTCTGAAGACCCCCAAATTGGGAGGGTCGATGTACAAGTGCTAGAGAAGATTAATTTTCTAGCTGAAGCAGAGAGCAAATTTGGCCTCTCCACCTTTTCATTCTATCCAGGCTTTCAAAGGATAGGATAACAACCACCTACACTGGTGAGCGAGACCTCTTTAATGTCTACTAATTCAAATGCTAATCTCTGCCATATATACCCTCAAGACACATCCAGAAATAATATTTCACCAGTTATCTGAGCACCCTTCAGCCCAAAGTAACACATAAAATTAACCAACACAGTGCTTTAAAATAAGCATTCAGTATTCTTTGTGCAAAGGTCAATGTTCAAAGTTTGACTTGAGAAGATTCCTTATAAATCCACAGATGATAAAATATAGCAAATGTCACACGAAGTTATTCTTATACTAGAATATTCTAGAAAAAATTGTAAAGCTAAAAGATTATCAAATAGTACATATAGTGGAGTCCTGGTTATTAAATCTAAATGCAATTAAAGATGCACTCATGCTATAAAGTATTATAAAATTTCATTTTAAAATTATTAGTAATAATGCAAAAATATATTGCATCTCAACATTATTGAAATATTGGCAACGTGGCAGGCCATTATGAAAATTATTATGAGCCAAAGAAAAGTGAATAGAAGTAGACAAAATTGTAAGTACATCAACAAAGACAGTAAATGATAACTGAAAAGTTAAGTTTATATTAGGAGCTGGCAATATAAGGTCAATGTGCTTAATATGCCATTTGGTGGGATTTTCAAACACATATCTTGTCAACTGTGCTGCTATCTGTTTTGTTTTAAAGAACCTGTGAATAACTACTGTCTGTTCCTAGCTTGCTAAAGAGGGGGTGTGTTCATTACCAACACTCCAGTTGACTCATACTCCAATAAAATGACAAATTGGCACAAAGCATCTGAGAAGTTACGAAGAAACTTCTCTAAATTAACCCACTGTGGCCTACTTGACTTATTTTTTAAAAAATGAACAGCAGCAATAATGAAGAATGAAAATGTAATGAGGCACAGCTAGGACATACTCTAATAAACATGTAGAAGAATACTTTTTTAAAAAAGAAAACTCTAGGAATTTTATAATCCTAAATTGATCAACAGAGACCTTTGTCTGATAATACAATTTTCTCAGATTGTAAGGCAGCAGGAGTCTTAGGAAATGTTGTACCTATAAAATTAAATAGAGGCCAATAGCTTTAATTTATACCCAGTTTGAAAGTGTTTATAAATTTTATTGATTCCTTCGTTAGCTTTCAATACTCAACTTTCTATTTCCTGTGTATGTATTATTACAAGAGGTCCTAGCCTAGATAACATTACAATCTAATTAGAATGTATCACATTTAGTTGTCACTTTTCCTACCTGAAACTCGTCATGCCTCCATGAACATGGGCTTAACCCTGAGGAGAGCTTGAGAATTCATCACAGGCAAGTCATAGAACTGTGACCAAGTTTAGGGTGAAAAAATAATTATCAGATATAGCACTCTCAAATTTCTTGGCTGAGAGATAAAAAAAAATCTTGTTTAGTCAGAATGCCTGGGGAACAAGACAATCTGCTTAAACTGATTCTCTGCCTAAATTACAGTAAACTCATAACTATATTTATTCATCTAAAAAATTCAGAGTTATTAATAAGAACCTCGTTTGGCATAATAGAGGAAGAGGTTGTAGTGACAGTAAAATATTTATGATTCTTATCCTTTTGGAGACAAACACACACAGACACATACTGCAGCTATATAGATATGAACACAGAGAGCAATAATGTATAATTTATAAAATATTATTCTATATAATACTAGATATAAGTAAGATGATATAAGGAAATATACTAGTGTTTTCAAAAACAAAGAGGTACCGCATACTCAGGTAATAAGAAGGTGGGATGGTTGATCACTAGAGGTGGTCCTAGATATATATTTCAGCACATTCTAAAAACTTTCTAAAAGCAATTAGAGTTTTCCTGGATTATATGGTGAATATAACAAAATTGCTTTCTTAGTAGCTAAAAATCCAATAAGAATCAAGGGGAATTCATAATCACCATATGAATTATTTTTAAAAGATCAATAATTACTAAAGAAGGTATAAGCTGGTAAAGAAAAATCTTCCAAAAACAAGAATCAAGGGAAACACCTGACTTCTCAAATATGAAAAGAATATCCTAGAGCTTAGAATAAATCAATTGTCTATTTGATTTTCCTTGCCCTATAAGGGTTTAACAGAAAATGTTTTTCAAAGGTATAGATTTCAAAAATCTCCAGTTTCACAAATTAAACATCAGGTTTATCTGTAATTTTTATAACTCACAACATGGAATTTTTTTATTCTTTTCATTAATATTGATGTGTGTTTGTGTGTGTATGTGTGTGTGTGTGTGTGTGTGTGTGTGTGTGTGTGGTGAGAACATTTCAGATCTACTCTCCAAGGAACTTTAAAGTATATAGCATTGTTGACAGTAATCACAGTGATGTACATTAAATCAACACAAATTATTCATCTTCCAATTTCAATGTTTTCCCAGTCCCCCATACCCACTCCTCAGTCCCTGATAACCATCATTCTACTCTCTATCACAAGTTTGGTTTTTTTAGCTTCAACATATAAGTAATACCATGAAGTCTTTGTCTTTCTTGTCTGAATTATCTCACTTTCTTAATGCCTTGTTTAATATTCACCCATGTTATCACAAATGACAGGATTTCCTTCTTTCTCATAGCTGAACAATATTCTCTCGTACATGCAAATATCACATCTTTATCCATTCATCCACTGACAGATGTAGGTTGCTTCCATACGTTGGCTATTGTAATACTACAAAGAACAAGACATGGAGATCTCTTCAATATCTTCTTGTCATTTTCTCTGGAGATATCCAGAAGTAAGGTGGCTGGATGATATGGTAGTTCTACTTCTAATTTTTTGAGGACAAGTGAATGGATATATTTCCCTGTGCTATAAAGCAGGATTTCATTGTTTATCCACTCCAAATGCCAATAGCTTGCATATATTAGCCCCAGACTCCCAGTACATCCCACTCCCTCCCTCTTCCCATTGTCAACCACAAGTCTGTTCTCCAAGTTTCTTTTATGTTGAAAGGTTCATCTGTGCCATATATTAGCTTCCAAATGTAAGTGATAACATACGGTATTTGTCTTTCTCTTTCTGACTTACTTCACTTAGTATGAGATTCTCTAGTTCCAGCTATGTTGCTGCAAATGGCATTATTTTGTTCCTTTTATGGCTGAAGAGTATTCCACTGTGTATATATACCACATCTTCTTAATCCAATCATCTGTCCATGGATATTTAGGTTGTTTTTATGTCTTGGCTATTGTGAATAGTGCTGCAATGACCATAAGGATGCATGTGTATTTTTCAAGGAGTTTTGTTTAGATATATGCCCAAGAGTGGGATTGCTGGGTCATATGGTAGTTCTATATGTAGTTTTCTGAGGAACCTCCATACTGTTTTCCATAGTGGTTGTAGTAATTTATATTCCCACCAACAGTGTAGGACGGTTCCCTTTTCTCCACATCCTCTCCGGCATTTGTTATTTGTTGACTTCTTAATGGTGGACATTCTGACAGGTGTGAGGTGGTATCCCACAGTAGTTTTGACTTGCATTTCTCTAATAATCAGTGATGTTGAGAATTTTTTCATGTGCTTGTTGGCCATCTGTATATCTTCTTTGGAGAAACGTCTATTCAGGTCTTTTGCCAATTTTTCAATTGAGTTGTTGGTTTCTTTGCTATTAAGCTGTATAACTTGTTTGTATATTTTAGATATTAATGCCATGTCAGCTGCATCACTTGAAACTATTTTCTCCTATTTCATAGGTTTTCTTTTTCTGTCTTTTTTTTATGGCTTTATTTGCTGTGCAAAAGCTTGTCAGTTCACTTAGGTCCCACTGGTTAATTTTTGCTGTTATTTCTGTTGCCTTGGGAAACTGACCTAAGAAAACATTTGTATGATTTATGTCAGAAAATGTTTTGCCTATGGTCTCTTCTAGGAGTTTGATAGTGCCTTGTCTTAAGTTTAAGCCTCTAAGACATTTTGAGTTTATTTTTGTGCAAGGAGTGAGGGTGTGTTCCACTTTCATTGATTTACATGCAGCTGTCCAGTTTTCCCAGGACCACTTGTTGAAGAGACTTTTTCCCATTTTATATTCAACAAAATTTTAGCCAACCAAATCCAACAACATATAAAAAAGAATATACACCATGACCAGGTGGGGTTCATCCCATGTTCACATGGATGCTTCAACATATGCAAATCAATCAATGTCATACACCACATTAACAAGAGACAAGTCAAAAACCATATGATCATCTCAATAGATGCACAAAAATATTTGACAAAGTCCAACATCCATTCATGATCAAAACTCTTACCAAAGTGGGTATAGAGGGAACATACCTTAACATAATCAAAGCCATTTACAACAAACCCACAGCAAATATAATACTCAATGGAGAAAACCAGAAAGTCTTCCCCCTAAAATCTGGAACAAGACAAAGTTGCCCACTCTCACCACTTTTATTCTACATAGTATTGGAAGTCCAAGCCACAGAAATCCAACAAACAAAAGAAATAAAAGGTATCCAAATTGGAAGAGAAGAGGTAAAATTGTCACTGTATGCAGATGACAGGATACTATATATAGAAAACCCTAAGGACTCCACATATAAGCTACACAAACTGATCGATGAATTCAGCAAAGTAGCAGGATACAAGATTAACATTCAGAAACCAGTTGCATTTCTTTATACTAACAATGAAGCATTAGAAAAGGAACATAAATACAGTACCTTTTAAAATTTCACCCCCCCAAAAAATCAAATACCTAGGAATTAACATGACTAAGGAGGTGAAAGACTTATATGCTGAAAATTAAAACATTAATCAAGGAAATTAAAGAGGATTCAAAGACATGGAAAGACATTCCATGTTCCTGGATTGGAAGAATTAATATTGTTAAAATGTCCATACTATCTAAAGCAATCTACAGATTCAATGCAATCACTATCAAATTAATTATGATATTCTTCACAGAACTAGACAAACAATCCAAAAATTTATATGGAACCACAAAAGATCCAGAACTGCCAAAGAAATTCTGAGGGAAAAAAAAATCAAGCAGGATGCATACTCTCCCAGACTTCAGAAAATATTACAAAGCCGCAGTCATCAAGACAATGTAGTATGGGTACAAAAACACACATACAGACCAATGGAACAGAACAGAGAATCCAGAAATAAATCCGGACATCTATGGCCAATTTGTCTTTGACAAAGGAGGCAAGAATACCAGTTTGTTTAAGGAATTTATCATGAAAAGAATATTGATTTTTTTGTTAAATGCTTTTTCTGTGTCTTTTGAGATAATCAAATAGTTTTTAATCTTTCATTGCGGAAGTGGTATACAACATTTATCAATTTGTATATGTTGACAAGCCTTGGATCCTAGGGATAAATACCACTTGATCATGGTATATAATTACTTTGATGTTCTGTTGAATTGGGTTTGCTAATATTTCGTTGAGTATTTTTGCACCTATATTTATCAGGATGTTGTCCTATAGTCTTATTTTTTAAGGGATTCTAAATATCAGTGTCCCCAGTTTTTATCTTTTGAGTTGCATAAGTAATTAATTCTTCAGTGCTTCATGATGATTTATAATGGGTCATACATTTGTGTCAACTACAAAAACATCAATTTTCAAACAAATTTCTTCACAGATTTGAATATTCCAGTTTTAAAATCAGTGTAAATGTTTAAAGGTTTTTCTTGTACTAATCTGCTTATCATTTGCTTTCTAAACTCAATTCAAAACCTGGCTTAAAATTGATAATTTACGACCAGAATAGCCCTAAACAGAAGTAAATAGCCTTACAAATAAAGTAAAATAGCAAAATGAAGAAGCAAAAAGAGACTTATTATCTCTTGGAGGTATGATACCTGTCTGATGAAGCTATAAAATTTATGCTTTACTTTTTTTCCTAAAGAAAATTCCTTCCATTATGAAAATTTCTCATTGCACAAAAGTTGCTACTTTCTATAATGCATGTAGGTCTCAAAGTGGATTCTAATTGTTTATGTCATCCTGGCATAAGAATCAACACCAAAAAGAACAGACTAACCCAATTTATTAAACTACCATTCTTTCAAAATCAAATAATCAGATTCTGGTATCAAGAGAAAATTTTACTTCAGTCTATCAGAACCATAGAAAATAATACATACTGGGTAAAGTTGATATAAAGAAGAGTTTTATAGTATCAAGTTGACTTCTATTTGAGGATCCTGGAGGTAGATTCTGCAACTCTCAGAAACTGGTGGTGTTTTCCAGTGGTTGCATATTCACTATAGGCTATAGTTCTTTGTAGATACCATAACAGAAGAAATGCAAAGAGAAAAAAGTATGTGAATGTTGATATGGAATACTCTAATATGAAATTGGAAACAAATCTAAAATCTTAATTACTGAAAACAATTCATTAATGGCAAAACAAAACTCCGAGAGTGCAGAAAAAATATTATCATCTTTATAAAAATGAAATTGAATTATACAAAGCAACATGTTACCAAATACCCAACGTGCAGACGATTTTTTAAGCTTTTTGGACAATTCCATTGATGTGAATAATAAAAAATTTAAAAATGAAAGAATTTTTCCTACATGTAGAATATTTATCATGAAACAAAGATTACATAGGGTAAGCAATGTCTGTGTATTCTAAACTTCTAATTTAAAAGTAATGACTTTAAAATACTAAGTACGTGGGGTATTAACTTTCTTTTTAAAAAGATTTTTATTTGGCATTTATTTTATTTGCTTTTAATGTTCATGTTTGGATGTTACTTTAAGAAAAGTCTAAGTAGGGAGAGTTTTACATATTAATGAAATATATAATCTGTCACTGTATAGGGATAGTTTTACATATTAATGAAATATATAATCTGTCATAATATTAACATATTAGCATGTTATTACATTATATCAGTTGATATGTGTCAGAAAATCTCTAAAACTTTTAATATTGCCCTCTCAGAAAAAAGATGTGCTGTTCATTGTTACTCTTCGAGTATGTTTAAAAAAAAGTGAATGAGCATAATTTGCAATATTTTTTCCTTAGTCATCCATACAATAGCACATCTTACAATTGATGGTATCTTAGATTCAAGGAAATAAGAGTGATAATACATGGCTTTTCCTACATGCAAGATATATAAAAAATAACACTTTTCATGTATTAATTTCATTTAAACATTACAAAAACTCTTAAAGTAGAACCTAATACTATTGATATTTTACAAATTTAAAAATCAAAGTACAGTGAGTATATAATTATTACCCAAGGTCATACAGCTAGTAATTATAAAAATGAAGATTGGAACCCAGTATAAGTATAGAGGCAGTCCACTTAAATGCTACATCACATTGTAATATTCAATATACACTATTTACTTAGAAGTAGTATCTTGTTTGGGGGTAGATGAATAGCCTTAGCCCTGAAACTAAAGTAGAAAATACTGTCCCTCCTAGAAAATCTCATCATTGGGAGTTCCCGTCATGGCACAGCAGAAACGAATCTGACTAGGAACCATGAGGTTGTGGGTTCAATCCCTGGCCTTGTTCAGTGGGTTAAGGATCTGGCGTTGCCATGAGCTGTGGTGTAGGTTGCAGATGCGGCTTGGATCCTGCGTTGCTGTGGCTGTGGCGAGGACCAGCAGCTACAGCTCCTGTTAGACCCCTAGCCTGGGAACCTCCATATGCCTCACCCGTGGACCTAAAAAGACCGAAAAAGAAAAAAAAGAAAATCTCATTATCTCTTAACAATTTAATGGCATCCTGTCAAAGATATAGTTTTCAAAAGAGATATTAAAGTTCTGTTGTGAAACACCTCAAAGTTATTGCTAAGTAAGAAATATTGACCCAACTTGTACTAGTCCTTTAACAACTATACTTTTATCTTTTATGTATGAATCTGTGAAAGAGCTACATTCTATATACCTAGAGATAGAAGGAAACAAATTAACCAATATCAGATCCAAATTTTTTACGGGAAATTTGGTTTTGGTTCCCATTGATATACAGTGCAGTGTTTACAGCCTCTAAATAAACTAAGAACTCAAAACAGCTCACTTTCAATATTTAGATATAAACTGGGTCTGACAAAATTCCTAAACAAAAATTAATTCTGTATATACATGTGGGATAATAATACCTTACATAGCATGCAAAGAATCTAAAAAGAATGAAAAAATTACAAAGAAATAATGTGGAGAGTACACAATACTGAAAAGTAATAAGAAATAAGGTGAAATAACCTCAATATTTAGAAATACTTTCAGCAATGTATTATCATCATTTATGACTCATAAAAAACATTCTTATTCATGAAATATTATTTAACATATCCTGCATGAATATGTACTTCCTTTGTCAGAATTAATTGATTCTGTTTTTGCCAGTTTATATATATATACATATATCTATATCCTATCATACAGCTAAAATGGTTTTGTGGTTCTACAAATTTGTTCCTAAGAACTTTTAGGATAGAGTAATTGCAAACATTTGTCTTATAAAGCATATTATCTAGGTTTCTTGAGCTGTTAGATATTAATATAATGAGGTTTGAGCAGACCAATTTACCCTAGAGAACTGCTGTCAGTACATATGTAACTATAACTTCATTCATGCCTAAATGTAAAGGTAATGGAAACATCAGCAGAGATTGTAAGGCTGTGATACCAGTTAGGTTTTCTTAATGAATATGGTTTTTGCCTTAGTAACCCCATGCCTTATGTTAGAATTGCAAATCACTGGTGAAAAATATGACCACCCAGACTAACTGACCTGGGTAAGAAGGGATCAGGGTTGATGTCTCAAGTAAGAAAAGTTAGTTTGGGACAGAATCATCCACTGGATCAGAGCCATTAATACAGGACTTTTCAGTGAATAAATGGAATGATATTATCAGACTTGGGAGTATTTATAGATAGAATGAAGTTTGATTCAGTTTATCTCAAAAATATAATTCATAAACCACATAATTTTTGCCAGGAGCTGTGATGTTGTACACAGCTGGAGATGATGGACTGGAGTAGCAAAAAAGCATATTCCCTGCCCTCAGGAAAACAAGCACCAAGCATGGGAGATAGACAGATGGAGTCATTCAGGATATCACCAAGTACACGGTATACATTGACATTTTCACTGATATAAAATGAGTTCTTCTTGATATAACTTTGGAGAAGGTGAAATGAGATATCAGATGTAATTTTAAAGTCAAATAATTTTTAATACAAAATTATTTGCTGGCATTTGGAAAACTAAGCATATGAATCTGCTTATAAGAGTAGGGAATAATTTTATGAACAACTAAATCCTGTACAGCCAGGTATTAGAATATGTATCTAGACTCACCATTAAATAAAAGTTTGTTCCTTAGTTCTGTAAAATATTCAATATGAAATACCAGGTGTAAAATTACACAAACACCACATAAGTAACATCAATTTCTTTTTCAGAAATGAGTTTTTTTTTCAAAGCCTATAACTTGATTTTTTTTATTTTTTACATTTGGAAAGATCACTAAATCTCTGAATCTCTGTCAAAACATATTTCATATATAAGTTCATATACATAGATATATATACATACATATATATATACACACACACACACATATAACACAGAAAGGAGACTGTTTTCATGTAAATTTAAGGATCTTCAAATCAACACAGGGGGACTAAATTATAGGTATGTAATGTAGTCGCTAAGATTTTACTATTCAAGCTCTGAGATTTTTCTTTTCTCTTTGCTTCTAGGAACATGTTGCAAAACAAAGATTAAAAAGAATTCTCAAGTAAGTCATTTTACTAACTGAGAATTTAATTGTGAGTTTGCCAACCACAGTTTGATTTTTCATCATCTTGTTCCAGGGTTATAAACCTTTCAATTCATTTATATTTATAAACAATTCCCACTACATTATGTGCATGGATTATTAGGAATGTCTCCCAATAGGATTTTGTCAACTTTCTGTACATAATTAATTAAAAGTCCTGGATCACTTTTTATCAAAGTTTCACAGTGGGTTAGAATATCTGAAATCTAAACTGAATGTCTCTTTTAGTCCAGATGACTAGTCTGGAACGGTCTTTATTTCATGGATTTGAAAAGGGAGATTAAAGTCATTGGAGAAATCACCTTCAGCAGAATGTGTTTTTGCTGATAATAGAATTATGTTCCAGAGCAAAGGAAGCCAGACCCTCTATCCAATTAACAAACCAGCTGTGATAAAAACAAGTCAAAGGAGAAAACTTTTAGCCTAAAACTATGATCCTACCTGCAAAAGAATGGAGAGGGTATAAGAGTTGACCTCTGTCCATAAAATATTTGCAATTCCCATTGTATTTCTAAGAGGAACTCAAAAAAACACTGTCTGCATATGCCCTGAAGCAGAGTACAATCCCTAATCCTACAGCCTCACCTAACCCAGCTTCCTCATGCAGGCACCTTTGAATTACCTAAGGAGATTTTAAAACCTACCCATGCTCGTCTTTAGCACTCAGAGATTCTGTTTTAATTAGTGTAGGATAGGAACAAAGAACAGTTTGTTTATAATATAATTATAAGTATATATCTCCAGGTGATTATGTTATGCAACCAAGGTTGAAAATTTTGAAGTCCTAGTCTAATTCTGAGGACTTTGAAGTTGTGTAAAAATATATGGATTGGTTAATTTTTGTAACATTCACTTTGATAATCCAGTCATTTCCTCAGCATTTACTTACATTTTGAAAGTGTAAATATAGTGTGAAACAGTAGGTAACAGAAAGTACAGAAGATTAAAATTAGCAAGGATAATAAGTATATATTTAAAGTGGCACTTTACCAAGTAAAGTACTTGAAATTTAAAAAGATCTTTGGTATCCCTTGTCTTATACACCTTCTGTTGGTGGTAGTGTTGCCGTTGTTTTTAGACTCAACTCAGAGTTGTGAGTTAATCATATTCCTCTATACATGGCACATTTACAACGTAGGCCCATGCAACATTTCTTCTATTTATTTAATTGTCTAGCCCTCTCCATTTCCCCCACAACAGTAATAAAACAAAAAATCCAATTAGCAGATGGACAAAAGACATGAGATATTTTACCAAAGAGATTATAGAGATGGCAAATAAGCTCATGAAACAATGTTCAACATATTAGCCACCATGCAAAGGCAAAACAAGATCATGAGTTATCACTACATGGAAGCAAACCTCATTTTTGTGCACTTCACTTTACTGTGCTTCACAGATATTACATTTTTTTCATATTGAAGGAAGTTGTGGAGTAACTCTATCGGCACCATTTTCCCCCTAGCATTATTTTTAAATTAAGTTATGTATATTTTAGATATAACATCATTATATACTTAATAGACTACAGAATAGTGGAAATATAAAAATTTTAAAGAAATTATGATAATACCAAATTCTGGTGAGGATGTGGAGAAACTGGGTTGCTAAAACATCACTTATGGAAATGTTGAGTGGTAGTGTTAATCTGGAAAATGGTTGGACAGTTTCTTTAAAAAACTAAGTTTGTGCTTAGCTTATAACCCAACAATCATTCCTAGACATTTATTTCAATAAAAGAAAAACTTACATCTACCTAAAGCATGCACACATCTGTTCAGAGCAGCTTTATTTGCAAAGGCAAAAGACTAGAGGACTAGAAACCACTGAACTATCCTATAGTAGATGAATGGTTAAAAAAAAAAAACTGTGGTTCAGACATACCATGAACTACTACTCAGCAATAAAAAAATGAATGAAGTGTTGATATACATAACAACTTGAGTAGATCTCAAGGGGATTGTACTGAGTGAAAAAAATTGATATCTAAAGGTTATTTACTATATAATTCTATTTACATATAATTCTCCAAATGGCAAAATTAATAGAGATAAAGAACTGATTAGTGATTGCCAGTGATTAGAGATGATGAAGGGGACAAGTGGCTATAAATGAGTAACACTAGGAAGATCTTTGTGGTAATGGGATAGTGCTGCATCTCAGTGGTGAATACACAAATGTACACATAATAAAATGAAACAGAACTATACACACACCTTGTACCAATGTCAAATTCATGGTTATTATATTGTACTCTAAGTATTTAAGATGTGACCAATTGGGGAATCTGGGTTAAGCAGGGAAACAGTCCAGGTCCTTTTTGTACTTTCTTTGCAATTTCCTGTAAATCTACAGAAGTTCAAACTAAAAACAAAACAAAAACTTTCCTTTTGCTTTTGTATTTGCTTGGCTCCTTGTTGAAAATCAATTGATCACATATATGTAGGGTTTACTGTTTTGACTATCGAGTGTATTTTGTTGGTTTATTTGTCTATCTCTATGCTAATATCACACTATATAAGATAGAATTATTTTACAGCTAGAATGGGAGAACTCCTGCTTATCTTCCGGGAAGCTGGGTGTCTGGCTTCAACTATTATGTCAGTGGTTCAGAGTGCTAACCAATCAACTCACCAATGATCAGTGATATGCTGTTTAAAGTCATAAATACCTTTGGTGACGTCCACTGGATGGTTTTCAATGGTATAAGACAGTCGGCTTAGATATATGACCAGAGTATATAAAAAACCTCACTGGAAATTTCTGTATTGAGCTCTAATAAGCTAAGTTTCATCACACAAATCTTGACTGTTTAATCTTGAGACAAACTGCATCTTTGTATTAGAACAGACAGGACCTGCATCTGGAAGTTTCTCAAACTCAATGCTTGTTTACATTCTCTTTTTCTTATTGTATCATATACTTTGCCATTATTTAAAGCCTGATATGACTATACTCTATGGTGACCTGTGAGTCATTCAAATATTCCACGTTGAGGAATCTTTAAAACAGTCTCTAAATTGCTGTAGCTTTCTAGTTAAGTCCTAACTGAAATCATATAGTAGAGTATGTCCAAAAATTTTTTTTTCCTTTTCAAAATTGCTTTGGTATTCTAAAGTCTGTATATTTCCAAGTACATTTCAGAAATAGGTTATCTATAAAATACCTGCATGATGTTTTGTAGATCTACTTTGGGAGAATCTTAATATTGTCTCCCAATGCATAAAGATCATATATCCATTAAATATAGCTCTTTGTTTTTCTCAAAAAGACTTCATAGTTGAAATGTAGAGATCTTGCTGAAATTTATTAGATTTATTCTAAAATGTCAATGTCACTTTTGATATTATATATTTTGAGATATTTTCAAAATTTTGGTTTTCCAATTGTCCATTTGCAATATATGTAAATACCATTAATTTTTATTGATATTGAATCTTGCTTCTTGGTAAATTCAACTATTCTAATTTTTTTGAAATATACTGTTTAGTAGGTAAAAAGTTACAACATCTGGAAAAAAATTAGTTTAAATTTTTTCTAAATTGGTCGCTTATTTTTTTCCCTATTTTATGGTACTTCTATGACCACTGGAAAAATGGTGAATGGAACTGGTGAGAACATACACGCTTAGCTTTGTACTTTATCTTAGAAAAATATGTTTCTAGTGTTTCTCCAATTTGCTATGCATTTGAATTACTTCTATATTTTTAATGACCTTTGGCACCTTGAGGAAATTCCCTTTAAATCCTGTTTTGATTAGAGTTTTAAAAGAGAAAAGATATAAAAATTTCAAATTCTTTTTTTTTTTATTTTGCCCATGCCCACAGCATGAGGAAATTCCTGGGCTAGGGATTGAACCCACACCATAGCTGTAACCAGAGCCACAGCAATGATCATTAAGCCACTGAGCCACAAGGGAACTCACACATTGATTTCCACTCTTGAATCAAACTTGCATTCCTGTGATAAACCTGAATTGGTCACTATAATTTATCTCTTTTTAACATATTGAAGATTTGATTTACTAGCATTGTGTTGAGAATTTTTTCATCTGTGTCTATGCCAAGTTTTAATATAAAATTCACTTCGGTTGTAGTATTTTTTCAGGTTTTGGTGTAAAATTAATATTGACTCTAAAATGGGGTAGAAATTGTTCACTCATATTTTCTTCAAGAGTTTGTGAAGCTTTGATATTATGTCTTTATTAAATGTTTGGTACAATTCAATGATGAAGCCATCTGATCCTGGATATCTCTTTGTATAAAAGTTTATGATTATGGATTCTACTATTTTAATAGATAAGGGGTGCTCTGGATTTTTCTTATTTCTTCTTTGGCAATATCAGCATTGTATGTCTTGAAATGGTTTTGTACATTTTATATAAATCATCAAATAAGTTACTAATGAATTGTTTCCAATATTCCTATATTATCTTTTAATTTCTATTTTTAAGCCTTAAAGAATATATTATTTTTTAAAATGTTTTTATTAAAATATAGTTGATTTGCAAAGTTCTGTAAATTTCTGCTATACAGCACTGTGACCCAGTCATGCATATATATACATTCTTTTTCTCATATCTCCATTTATGTTCTCTTGTGGATTACTTATGTTGATGATAATGTGTGCTTTCTCATTTTTATCTTAATTTTATCTTCAGATTTAGCAGCTTAATCTTTTTAAATAACTCTTTTGGCATTGCTAATTTTCTCTACTGTGTTTTTTTTCTATTTTTTAATTTATTCTCTTGTTTTATAATTTATTTTATTTACTTAGGTTTTAATTTGCTCTTTTTCTAGCTTCTTGAACTGACATCTGAGACCATTAATTTTATATCTTTACTCTTCTAATAAAAATGTTTAAAGTTATATAACTTCCTCTGAGTATCACTTCAATCGCATTTAAGTAAATTTAATGATATATTTCATTACCACTCAATTCAGTTCTAGAGCCCTTGTACTAGAGACTACAATATTCATCTTTAAATAATCATAGTCTACTTTCAATATTATTATACTATCTCAAAAATGTGTAAGAAATGTATAGTATAATTCCATTTCCCCATCTCTGCCCATTAGGGACTTGTTTTATAATTTGACTTTCTATATACAAAAATCACTATAATAAGTTATACTTTTAAATTTGTTTATTTCTATGTCTGCTTTAAGTAAGTCTCATTTAAAGATATGCACACACACACACACACACAGATACACAATTATGCACAACTTCTATCTACCAAATATACACAATTTCTGGTATACTATCCTCTGCAGTTTTTGTAATCTGGTATCATTTCCCTTCAATGTAATCTGGCATCATTTCCCTTCAAAAATTTTTTTTGAGTATTTCTTATAGTTCAGTCATGCCAGGGATGAATTATCTTAGTTTTAGTATCCTATTCTTTTTTTTTTTTTCTTTTCTATGTCAGATGGGTAATGTGGCGATGTTGTAACAAGGGTTGAGAGAGGCACACGTCACGCAGGCACATGAACACCCAATCATCATGCTCATGAACTACAAAAGGATCTTAGTATCCTATTCTTAAAATGAATTCTGTCAGCTTTATCTTATCTCAGAATAGCTTTATGTTATGTTCATTTTTGAGAAATATTTTGCTGAATATAGATTTCTAGGTTGAGAGTTCTTCTCTTTCTTCAACATTTAAAAAAATGTAATTCCATTGTTTACTGTCTTCCACGGTTTCTGGTGAGAAGTTAGCCATTATTAGGTACCATCATTTCCTTCTCTGTGTTTTCTCTCCACTGGCTGCTCTTACAATTTGCCCTTTATTTTTACCTTTTTAGTAGTTTAACTACAAAACACCTGGGCGTGGTTTAGTTGTAGGTTTTTGTTTTTAATCCTGTATTCATTTTGCTGAGGGTCTTTATTCTGCGGGTTGCTGTTCTCCTTAATGTGGAAAGAGTTTAGCCATTATTTCATCAAATTTTATTTTTTTCTTTATCTTCTTTGAGCCTGCAATTACATTCTTAGACATTTTGGTATTATTCCACAAATCTTGGATACATTATTTGTCTTTACTATTTGCAGTCATTTATTTATATTTTGGTTTGGATTTTTTTTCTACTGACTTGTATTCAAGTTCACAGTACTTTCCTTTGATGTGTCTAGTCTGTTTTTATCTTACCTAAATAAAGTCTTCCTTTCTGAAATTATATAAACTTCCAGAATTTTATTACAAATTTCTTTCCATATCTCTTGTGAAAGTCCCCATTTTTATGAAACTGTTTTTGATATTTTATCATATCCATTATAGTTGATTAAAAATCTTGAAATCTTTAATGATTCCAACATTGAGCCTTCTCTGAGGTCAACTGTATTATTTCCTCCTTTGACAATGAGCTACATAGACGTTTTAATGTGTATGATAATCACTGATTGCACGTTCAGTATTTTGAGAACAAAAACAGTGGAGACTGAAAAACAAAACAAAACAAAACAATATTGATCTCCACAAATAGGCAAGCTCATTTTTTTCTCAGGCTGCAAGTGTCAGGGCTCAGTAAATATAATCTATGATGCGGTTGGTTCTAGGCTTTTGTTAAACCTATAATTTGTTTCAATTTACCACTGCATTCAAATGTTTTAAAGAAGAGGGCAGCACTTTCTTTCTAGTAGCTCCTGGTTTCTAAACATCAGTGAGGTACCGGAAATATACTTCTTCATATCCAAGCCTCAGAGATTTTACTTGACCTGATCAGGTTTACATCATTAATAATTTATAAACCATCAACTCTGAACTTTCCTGTTTTCACAGCCAGCAAATATGTAATGCTTTAAATGAACAAAATTGTATCGCTTGGAGGAGTACCTGAGTCTCTGTTATAAATCCTGTACATAAAATATGTGGTTTAATTTCCCAGACTAGCCCAAAAGAAATCAAAGAAAACAACAGATTTCAAAATGTAAGAAAATTATGAACACTAAGAAGATCATGTAGGTTATTAAAACATGGAAATCTAAATAAGTGTAAACTATATATTGAATTTCCCATTCTTTGTAATAATATCTTCACTATTATATTAGACTACTGACTTGGTATGAGTTTCCACTTCAGATTTAGGCAGATGATGATCAGGGGGTAGAAAGTGTCATTATTATATTTCTAAGTCCCCTTCAACTCCAGCTTTTTACCTCACTCCTAATTTCTCTTTTCACCTTCATTAGAATCATCATTAATAATCTTTTTTTTTTTTTTGCTTGTGACTGGTTGCTTCAACTTCTGTATGTGACTTGGTATATACTCTTCCCCCACAATTTTTCTTTCCATGTCTCCATATTCCTTTCATCTTTGTCAGTTGAACTAGTGCAATTAAGATCCCCAGTATCTCAAATAGAGAATACAATATTTATGTCATGAAATTAATTGCCAGTTTGCTACGAACTTTACAAAAATTTTTGACATATAATCAATTTTGTCCTTTGATTAAGTTACTGGACTATGGACTCAAGTTTACACTTAAAGAACAAACTTCTTTAAAACATTGTAATCATATTTTATTGATGACATATATATATATATATAATTTATGAATTTAAGGTATTAGAAAAGCAAGTTCATAGGATTGTTTAAACCTTGGGTATATTTTCCTAAAATATGTATTTTAAACTAGTCATAGTTTAAGCTTAGTTTCTATATAAAATTATAATTAAAAGTGTACTATACTTCTCCTAGGCATAACGTATCCACTGTCACCATTTACCTTGCAATAATTTATTTAAATGTCTGCTTAAATTTTCAACTCATTAGACTCATTTGAAAATATTTTAGATAAATTCTGAAGCTCAAGGTTTACTCCAGACTGGTTAAATTATAATCACTGAGGATAAGGATCAAGCGTTGATAAAATTTTAAGCTCATAGTATTCTAACAAACAGACTGGGTTGAGAACAGTACCTCAATAGTGTTCATACTGAGGTCATATGAATCTCATATGGTCATAATATTGGGAACAATATCCTTGCAGAATCAAACTTATACATTTATGATACTAACCACATTTTTGCATTATATATTTGCTTGATTTACTAGTGTTAACATTAGTGTTAAATGAGATTGATTAGTTTAACTTTCAAGTTGAAAAGGATCTGATAAATTTAGACTAAGATGAGCTTAATTGTTTTCCCATGGTGATGTGTTTTATTGAAAACAATCTCAATCTAAGATAATGACCCTTTGCGTGAAATTTGAAGAACTAGGGGAGCCCAGTAGAAGACACCTGAGGGCTTAGGACACTACAAAAATTTTTCTGTCATACCACCAACTCATATCATATTTTATATATATATATATATATAAAGTATTATATATATATGTAGTCATTTTCACTATATTTATAATACATGCAGTTATATTTTTAAATATTTCCATGGTCAGCACTATGCTTAAATTATTTCACTTAACCTACATAATACAGAGATATGCTTTATTATTAGCAGGTTTTTTTTTTGGCCATCCCCTGGCATATGGAATTTCTGGGCCAGGGGTCGGATGGAGGCCACCGTCATGACCTAAGATACAGCTGTGGTAATGCCAGATCCTTAACCCACTGTGCCAAACCAGGGATCAAACCTACGTCCCAGGGCTCCCAAGACTCCACAGATCCTGTTGTGCCACAGTGGGAACTCCTGTTACCAACATTTAGAATTGAAGAAACAGAGGATCAAAGAGATGATATCCCTCATCCAGTGTTTCACAGTTAGAAATGCCCAGGTAATTGGACTCCAAAGCCTGCTTTGATAACCACTCTCATAGTCAATTTAATACACACCATCTAGAATGTATTATAATTTCCATGATACATCATTAAAATTATACCGTACTGAATAAGGGTTGGTAGATAAAATATGTGTGATGCAATGATAATTACACTAAACTGTAGTTAAGTACCTTATGGTTGGATTGTAAAGGTATATATCATCACTAGAAAATGACTAAATGAAAAGGAATATTTTGCATATTTAAGATAGCATTTAGCATGACAACAAAAAAATTTGTTTCGTGGGGTTTGCATTTTGTTTTATGTTGGTATTGTTTTTTCTCTCACAAGAAAACTCTTTACAGCTTACTTTGTGTGTATAGAGTATAAATGTATTATTTGTTAACTTACAGACTCACTCTTAGCTAAGGTTATATGTAATGGCAATATTTTTGTCGTGATATAATTTGTATAAACAATATACTTTCTCAGTTAATGTAACTTTTATAGCTCCTTATCAAAGTAATATCATACAAGTCATGATTATTCTTGCGCTGATATCTCAGCCTTTAAATTTGCCCAAATCCACAGAATTTACAAGAGTAACCTCTGATATTTCTCAGAAGATACATGATCCCCTTTTTTCTTGCCTGTGATTTTTTTTCACTTATTTGCCATCAAATTATAATATCCTTATATACTATTACAGCATTCTTATTAAGAAAGTACTAATGGCTATATGTAACATGCCATCAAGCACCCAATCAGGGTGCTTGTAATATCATGCAGTATAACAGTGACATATTGACAGATATAAAAGGTATAAAGGTCATCTCATTCCATTTGCTTTTGATATTTATCAATACAGTTATTGTCACAGCTAATTTGCCATTTAACTTTGATGTTCTCATTACCATTTCTTCATAAATTGTGAATTCCAATCTACATTTTGTATGTCTAACTTATAATGAGAAAAAATTAAATGTACCTCTTATAAAGCAAGTTTACTTATTTCATCTGAAACCACTTATTTTAAACATCAAAGTCATGCTACTTTATCACCAGATTTCCATTTTATTTACACTTACAAAATTCATCTCTCTGTTGTACCTACTCTGATCCAACTTCATGTCATCACACTCTTCAAGCATATTCCAACACATTCTACAATATTTATTGTCTAATTCAAGTATTTCATTTTATCTAGGGGTTTATTCATTGCAGCAGGATAATCTGTAGAAATCTACATTTACTTCTTTCTAGAAGAGTAACCAGTGGTCTGCACTTTCTTTTCTCAAGAAATCCTGCAAGGGAATAGTAAAAACAGCTATAGTCATCAACTTTCCTATATTTTCTACCAGTAAGTCCCTTGAAGGGTTGTCACAGATGAGGGAAGAAAAGAGAGAGGCTTTGGGGAAAAAGAAATAAGAGAAATTGTAGGGGAGAAAGATTGTAGATTTTTCTAACAGAGGCCATGGGTCCTTTTAGCTGTCAGCACCCTGAGCAAGTTGGAAACATCAGAGAAGAATAGCCACCTTATGTTTCAATGAAGCAGATATTGAGGTTGTTTGCAGGGACCTCAAAAAAGGCACAAAACAGCAGAGCTCAGAACCTAAAGGGACACTGAACACTGGAATAATGAGTGTTTCTGTGGAGACCAACGAGGGCTGGTAAATGATGACTGAGATCTCTTTAACGTAAGAAGCTAGGTTAACTGTACAATATTGATGGAGTAGGAGAAGGTGCTGAGACCTAAGACTGAGTTCAAATAATAGCTAATAATTGGGACAAGGCTTAGATTTATGATTAATTGATATTAAAAATAAAGACAAGCATCAACTGTACAACTGAATGTATGAAACATATCCTCTATAATATGTTAGTATTTTATTATTCCAATTTAATTATAAGTTCCTATCAGTAGTACCTTGCATATAATAGACGGTCAAACATTTGCTGGTTTGTCTCTTTATCTATCGTTTTTACAATGGAAATAACATTTTATGACCGACAAATGAAGTGTTTAGAATTTCTGATGTTAGAAAATAAAAAGGCACAGGAGTTCAGGTCGTGGCACAGTGGTTAACGGATCTGACTAGGAACCATGAGACTGTGGGTTCGATCCCTGGCCTTGCTCAGTGGGTTAAGGATCTGGCGTTGCCCTGAGCTGTGAGCTGTGGTGTACGGCTGTAGATGTGGCTTGGATCCTGCGTTGATGTGGCTCTGGTGTAGGCCAGCAGCTGTAGCTCCAATTAGACCCCTAGCCTGTGAATCACCACATGCCATGGGTACGGCCCTAAAAAGCAAAAAAAAAAAAAAAAAGGCACATACTGTTGTACTACTAATCCAAAGGTCAAAAAACTGGAAATAGGTCCTAGTACATAAAATTTAATGAAATATGAATGTGTTACATTTATTATGCTAAACTAAACTTGATTATTTAATATATATCCTAACATATACTCTGATTTTAGAATTTAAAATTTACTAAATTTAAATACTGACTTTCTTGGGCAAGATGGCAGAGGAGTAAGAGGACGCACTCACCCTCTCCCACAAATACATCAAAAAACGCATCTAAATATAAAACAGCTTGGACAAATCATCATCTGAATGCTGATTAATTTAAACCTCCAAAAACTGCAAGAGACCCTTGAAATAACTGGGTAGAACAACAGAAGAAGAAAAAAAAAAGGTGAGAGAGAGAAAAGCAATCAGGACGGCAGCCAGCACACCAGGGAGGGAGCAGTGACAAAGAAAAGTTTCCTGGGAAGAAACCTAAACAACGATCAATGGATCAACAGAATACCAGTGCAGACACCACAGCCTGAGGTGCCGGGCGGTGCCTGGGAGCTAAGACAAAGGTTCCTAAGGTTAGTCCCTGCAAGAGGGAAGAGGTTGATGGACACGGCAGTTGCAGGAATAGGACAAGGAACAGCGATATTCTATGATTTGTGGAGAGCAAAACCAGGACTGAGGGAACAGAGGAAGTCTGGTCCTGCAAGGAAGGCAAGCCTCCACTGTTAGCGAGGAGGAGAGGAGGTAGGCTGACCGCCATAGGAAGCAACTTGAACTAGCATGCAGAGTGGGGCAACGATGCCCCGCCAAAGAGAGCGGAAGTGGGGAGGAGCCAATGGAGGCTGCAGCTGCGGCTGCGGGGGCAGAGCCCATGCCTTGAAACCCGTGTGTGGAGCACTGTGCCAGGTTGTGGACCCAGGTGCCTGCGCCTACCAGCATCGGCAGGGTTGGCGGGGCCCTGGGCCGGTACACGGACCTAGGCGACTGTGTCAGCAAACAGAGTTGGTAGCTCTGGCGGGCAGAGCAGTATGCGACCACACAGAGGTAGCTTTCACAGAGGAGCGGGGCCAGTGCCAGCCGCTGGAGCCAGGAAACCACCCAAACTGACGAGAAAGCATCAGTGGAAGGGCGGAACAAACGCCAGCCTGATGAGCCAGCCTCTGACCATTACCTCTTGTGGTTCCAATCACCTCAAAGAGGACTTTGCAATCAAACACTAGTTTCCCACGGCTCTCACTCCCAGGGGAAATCATACTTCCTGCTGCTGCTATTGCCAAATGCTCAAGACACCTGGTAGAGCTGCCTAGAGCTCGTTACAACTTCCCAGGGCCGGGCAACTAGGAGTGGACAGTGCCACCTTCCTGAAATTGAGAGCATAGAGACTAGGCACCAACTGTCGACCTTAGCCATTCCTACACTCTCACAGAGAACACACAGAGTACCACTGAGGTAACAGCCTGCTCATTCCAAAGAAATAGACATCAAATAGTCTAACTCCTACACCAAAAATAAATAGTAACCCCACCAAAAAATACAAAGGGGAGATCCTCCCTGAAAGTAGCCTTCCAAGTCTACAGCATGGCCTCCCCAAACTCACAGAAAAAGAAAACCACAAACAAGATGAAGAAGCTCAAAAACCATTCCCAGTTAAAAGAACAGGACAAGTCATTTAAAGCAGTCAACAATGAAACAGACCTCTGTAGTCTGCCAGAAATGGAGTTCAGAAGGGAGGTAATGAAAATACTTGAAGAATTAAGGCTGAATATCCAGGAATTAAGAGAGGATACAAACAGCAATGCAGAGTCCCTTAGAAAGGAGCTAGAAAACATAAGGAGGAGCCAAGAAAAGCTAGAAAACTCATTTGCAGAGATGCAAACTGAGCTAAAGGCAATAAAGAGCAGTTTGAATGATGCAGAGGAACGAATTAGTGATGTAGAAGATAGAATAATGGAAATCACGCAATCAGGACAGCAGACAGAAAATCAAATGAAAAAACATGAAAGCAATATAAGAGATCTATGGGTTAATATAAAGTGGCCCAACTTATGCATAATAGGAATACCAGAAGGAGCAGAAAAAGAAAAGGGCATTGAAAAAATATTTGAAGAAATTATGTCTGAAAACTTTCCAAATCTGAAGGAATCTGACATCAAGATACAGGATGCACAGAGGGCCCCAAACAAGCTGAACCCAAACAGACCCACACCGGGGCATATTATATTAAAAGTAGCAAGAATTAATGATAAAGAGAGCATCCTAAAGGCAGCAAGAGAAAAGCAAAGCATTAAGTATAAGGGATCCCCCATAAGGCTGTCAGCTGATTTCTCTACAGAAACATTACAGGCTAGAAGGGAATGGCAAGATATATTTAAAGTGCTGAAAGGAAATGGCCTGCAAACTAGAATACTCTACCCAGCAAGAATATCATTTAAAATAGAAGGGGACATAAAGAATTTCCACAACAAAAAAAAACTAAAAGAGTACAGCAATATTAAACCCTTTCTAAAAGAAATGCTGAAAAGTATCTTATAAAAGAAAGAAAGAAAGAAAGAAAGACAAGTAAAAAGTAAGAATTAGAATGGAGGAAACCACAATTAGAAAGCAATCATTCAAATAAGCCCACATGCAGATCGAAATATGAAGATGCAAAAATAAATAAATTAGTGAAAATAAAATAATTTACAAAAAAAGAGACAACAATCTTTTACATTGTGGGGAGGGAAAGTAGGAAAATGTAGACTATTTCTGTTTTTTCTTAACTTTAAGGAAAAAAACCTCTTTTCCTCTAGTCTTTTTTTTCTATTTTCTTTTATTAATGATGTGTTTTAGCCTATATGGTTATCAGGCCACAGCAAGCAGATATAAGAAGATGTTAACATACTTAAAAAACAGGGCAACCACAAATCAAAACAGGATCTAACCCACAAATACTGAAAGGAAAAAAACTTAACCTTAGAATAATTGGAATCCATCCATCCAAAAATACAAAAGAAGAAAAGAGAAACATAGAATCAACTGGAAACAAGATCTAAAATGGCAATAAATACATATCTATCAATAATCACCTTAAATGTCAATGGTCTGAATGCTCCAATCAAAAGACACAGTGTGGCAGAATGGATAAATAAGCAAAACTCTGCAATCTGCTGCCTGCAAGAGACTCACCTTAGAGCAAAGGACACAGATAGATTGAAAGTAAGGGGATGGGGAAAGACTTTTCATGCCAATGGATAAGAAAGGAAAGCAGGAGTGGCAATACTCATATCAGACAAAACAGACTTTAAGGTGAAAGCCATAAAGAAAGATGAAGAAGGACATTATTTAATGGTTAAAGGATCCATTCAAGAAAAGAATATTACAATTGTCAATATATATGTCCCCCACATAGGAGCACCCAGATACCTACAAGAAGTACCATCAGACATAAAAGGAGAAATAGATGGCAATACAATAATTGTAGGAGACTTTAACACACCACTCTCATCAATAGACAAATCCTCTAGGCAGAAAATCATTAAGGCAACAGAGATCCTAAATGACACAACAGAAAAATTAGACCTAACTGACATTTTCAGGGCATTACATCCAAAAAAATCAGAATATACATTCTTCTCAAGTGCACATGGAACATTCTCAAGGATAGATCACATACTGGGGCACAGAGCTAACCTCAACAAATTTAAGAGTATAGAAATCATCTCAAGTATCTTCTCTGACCACAAGGGCATAAAACTAGAAATCAACCACCGGAAAAGAAATGAGAGAAAACATACTACATGGAGACTAAACAACATGCTTCTAAAAAACGAATGGGTCAATGAGGAAATCAAGAAAGAAATACAAAAATACCTTGAAACAAATGAGAATGAAGACACAACAACCCCAAATCTATGGGATGCTGCAAAAGTGGTGCTTAGAGGAAAGTTCATAGCATTGCAGGCCTTCCTCAAAAAAGAAGAAAAATCTCAAATCGATAACCTAACCCATCACCTAAATGAATTAGAAAAAGAAGAACAAAAACACCCTAAAGCTGGCAGAAGGAAGGAAATCATTAAGGTCAGAGAGGAAATCAATAAAATAGAAATTCAAAACACAATAGAAAAAATTAATAAATCCAAGAGCTGGTTCTCTGAAAAGATAAACAAGATTGACAAACCTCTGACAAGACTCATCAAGAAGAAGAGAGAAAAAACCCATATAAACAAAATAAGAAATGAAAAAGGAGAAATTACAATGGATATTACAGAAATACAAAAAACCATGACAGAATATTATAAACAATTATATGCCAACAAATTTGATAATCTAGAAGAAATGGACAAATTTTTAGAGACCTACACCCTCCCAAAACTGAATCAAGAAGAAATAAATCAACTGAACAGACCAATCACTAGAAATGAAATTGAGTATGTCATCAAAACACTCCCTACAAATA
>PVHT020000143.1:5603589-5647973 GCA_004024745.2 Catagonus wagneri
TAATCAAGACAGCATGGTACTGGTACCAAAACAGACATACAGACCAATGGAACAGAATAGAGACCCCAGAAATAAACCCAGACACCTACGCCCAATTGATCTTTGACAAAGGAGGCAAGAACTTCAAATGGGAAAAAGAAAGTCTTTTCAGTAAGCTTTGCTGGGAAACTTGGACAGCTGCATGTAAATCAATGAAACTAGAGCACACTCTCACACCATGAACAAAAATAAACTCTAAATGGCTTAAAGACTTAAATATAAGACAAGACACTATTAAACTCCTGGAAGAAAACATTGGCAAGACACTCTCGGACATCAACCTTACTAATGTTTTCTCTCAGGTCAGTCTCCCAAAGCAACAGAAATCAGAGCAAAGATAAACCAATGGGACCTAATCAAGCTGACAAGCTTTTGCACAGCAAGGGAAACCAAAAAGAAAACTAAAGGACAACTCACAGAATGGGAGAAAATTTTTTCAAATGACACAACTGACAAGGGCTTAATCTCTAAAATATATAAACAACTGATGCAGCTCAACTGCAAAAAAGCCAACAACCCCACTGAAAAATGGGCAATGGACCTGAATAGATATTTCTCCAAAGAAGATATACAGATGGCCAACAAGCACATGAAAAAATGCTCAACATCTCTGATAATTAGAGAAATGCAAATCAAAACTACCATGAGGTACCACCTCACACCAGTCAGAATGGCCATCATTAACAAGTCCACAAACAACAAATGCTGGAGGGGGTGTGGAGAAAAGGGAACCCTCCTGCACTGTTGGTGGGAATGTAGGCTGGTGCAGCCACTGTGGAAGATAGTGTGGAGGTACCTTAGAAACGTCTACATAGAATTACCATATGACCTAGCAATCCCACTCTTGGGCATATATCCAAACAAAAATTTCCTGGAGAAATACACTTGCACACGCATGTACACTGCAGCACTATTCACAATAGCCAAGACATGGAAACAACCCAAATGCCCATTGACAGATGACTGGATTAGGAAGATGTGGTATATATACACGATGGAATACTATTCAGCCATAAAAAAGGATAAAATAATGTCAATCACAGCAACATGGATGGAATTAGAAACCCTCATACTGAGTGAAGCAAGTCAGAAGGAGAAAGACAGATGTCATATGAAATCTCTTATAACTGGAGTCTAAATCATTGCACAAATGAACATCTCAACAGAAAAGAAAATCATGAACTTTGGGAACAGACTTGTGGTTGCCAAGGGGGTGGGGGAGGGGTGGGGGAGGGCTGGGAGGGAATGGGGATAACTAGTGCTTTAATGATGGAAAAGCAAGGAGATCCAACTGTATTGCACAGGGAACTATATCTAATCACTGTGATGAATCCACATATGTACATGTAACAGGGTCATCAAGTGGTGCAGTTGAAAAATCTGACAGAAATCTGTAAACCCGCTATAATGCAAAAAAATAAAAAATAAGGTATTAAAAAAAAAACATTTATGGCTTAAGGGCTCCAGGGAGTAACATCCCCACAGGCCTTATTTACTATAGGGAGTAAATACATCCAGACGGACATTATCTCTAACCCCTTGTGGCTCAGTCTATGGGAAGAGATGGGCAAAGAAACCATGAGACTTACGGGACATTTCCACCCCTAAGACCCCTACTGGACAAGGGCTGATACAAGTAACTGGGCAAGGCCAATGGGAGAAAACTGCATCTTTCTGGACCCCACATTGGTAACCCCATTTTTAAGGGATAAAAACCCCTATAGGACAATAGAAAGGGGGATTCTTCTTCCACCTCCCAGCTGTCCTGGGAGCTGTTTGCTTTCCTGTAATAAAGACCTTGCTTGTTTAAAAAGTAAATAAAAATAAATAAATAATAAATTTAAATACTAAATTTATAGATTTTAAACATAAAATAAATTAAAAAATAATTTATCGAAGCTCTAAATTATAAATTATTTTCTTCATTGTTTCATCTGATAATATTCCAAGATCTAGCCTTCTCAAAGACTATTCATAATGTACATCTGTGATTAGAATGAAGGGAGTCACATACCATGTAATTATTAAAAAAAAAAAAATTACATGACAGAATAGTTTCAGAGACGCTTATGACTCTTGACATGTCCTAAATTGGTTGCAAACTCTAGTGTAGTATCAAAGTCTTTTACATAACCTAATTTTCCCAGAGTTATAGCATTTCCTAGTAATATAGAATATAATTTAAATGTTTTCTAAGAGAAAAAATGCTATTAATAGAAGTATCACATTAGTTCTATTGGACTGTATAGGTTAATAGATAATATTAACACCATATTAAACTTGATATGGTATTTCTTGTTTCTGTAATTCTCATATCTGCTTTATTCTCAAAATGTCTTCTAGTTCCCAGTAATATGCTTAGACATTTTGAAGAATATCATAATAGGAAAACATATACATACATGTTATATATGTATATATAACACCTATAAGAAATTTAAGCATATTAGATTAATAATCCACTTTCTATAACATAATTTAAATTTGAAACTATATAATTATCATTAAAAATAATAACATATTATAAGACAGAATTATAAACAAAATTATTCCTAACAGAGTCCTATAATGCATGGTTTATAGGCTTTTAGAACGTTTATAGACTTTTAGACTTTTATGATAGTCATAAAGATAATTTAATCAAATTATCAATCATGTATAAATCTCCTCTAAATATTTTTCAATTAAATATGCACATTGTTGACCAGGTCTAATGATGTAATATTTGTTACTTAATAAATCATTTCATTTTGAAACCTAAGCATACAACATAGAAAAAAAAATCTATGTGAATTATTTAGGGTACGTCTTTATTCTTAATTTTGCAGCTGAAGAGTATGAGATTCAAAGTGCTTATTGCCACATTGCTATCATTCAATAATTCAGAATTCCAGTTTAATCCTTATAACTTTAAGTCCATTTTTTATCACTGAACTGTAATGCCTCTTTAGTCTTATAATAAGCAACTTGTTTTTGTATCTCATTTGATTCTGAAAACTCAAGAACATTAGACAAGTTCAGTATAGGTATCTATGTATGTCCATATATCTCTTACTCTTTTAAAAATATATTTGCTATATTTTTTTTAAAATATTTTATTATAGTTGATTTACAATGTTTGGTCAATTTCTGCTCTACAGCAAAGTGACCCAGTTACACATATACACATTGTTTTTCTCACATTATCCTCCATCATGTTCCATCACAAGTGAGTGGATATAGTACCCTGTGCTACACAGCAGGATCTCATTGCCTATCCTCCAATAGTTTGCATTTACCAACCTCAAATTTCCAATTCATTCCACTCCTCCCCCTTCTCCTTGACAACTACAAGTCTGTTCTCCATGACCATGAGGTTATTTTGTTGTTGTTGTTCTGCAGATAGGTTCATTTGTGCCATGTATTAGATTACAAATGTAAGTGATATCATATGGTATTTGTCTTTCTCTTTCTGACTTATTGCACTTGGTATAAGATTCTCTAGTTCTGTCCATGTTGATGCAAATGGCATTATTTTGTTCTTTTCCATGACCAAGTAGTATTCCATTGTGTATATGTACCACATCTTAATACATTCATTTGTTGATGGAGATTTAGGTTGTTTCCATGTCTTGGCTACAGTGAATAGTGCTGCAAAATGAACATATGGGTTCATGCATCCTTTTAAATGAAAGTTTTGTCCAAATAAATACCTAGGAGTGTGATTGCTAGGTTAAATAGTTGTTCTATATTTAGTTTTCTAAGGAATATCCATACTGTTTTCCATAGAGGTTGTACCAATTTACATTCCCACAAACAACGCAGGAGGGTTCCCATTTCTCCACACCCTCTCCAGCATTTGTTATTTGTAGAATTGTTAATGATAGCCATTCTGACTGGTGTGAGGTGGTACCTCATTGTAGTTTTGATTTGTATTTCTCTAATAATTAGTAATGTTGAGAATTTTGTCATGTACCTTTTGGCCATCCATATGTCTTTTTTGGATAAATGTTCATTTAGGTCTTCTGCCCATTTTTCAATCAGCTTGTTGGTTTTTTTGCTGTTGGGTGTAAAAGTTGCCTTATATTTTGGAGACTATGCCCTTGTTGGTTGCATTGTTTTCAACTATTTTCTATTTTCTCCCATTTTGTAGGTTGTCTTTTCTTTTCCTTTTTTTTTTTTTCTCAATGGTTTCCTTTGCTGGGCAAAAGCTTGTAAGTTTGATTAGGTTCCATTGATTTATTTTTGAATTTATTTCTATTGCATTGGGAGGCTGACCTAGGAAAATATTTGTAAGTTGATATCAGAGAATGTTTTCTCTATGTTCTCCTAGTTTTATGGTGTCTTATGTTTATGTCTTTAAGCCATTTTGAGTTTATTTTTGTGAATGATGTGAGGACGTGTTCCAGTTTCATTGATTTACATGAGCTGTCCAGTTTTCCCATCACCACTTACTGAAGAGACTGTCTTTTTTCAGTTTTACATTTTCCCTCCTTTGTTGATGACGAATTGACCATAAGTGGCTGGGTTTATTTCTGGATTCTCTATTCTGTTCCATTGGTCTGTATGTCTGTTCTTATACCATTACCACACTGTCTTGATGATTGTAGCTTTAGTGTCTAAAGCCTGGAAGAATTATGCCTCCTACTTGGTTTTTGTTCTTCAGGATTGCTTTGGCAATTCTGGAGTTTTTATGATTCCATATAAATTTTTGGATTACTTGTTCTAGGTCTGTGAAATTGTCATGAGTAATTTGATAAGGATTGTATTGAATCTGGGGATTGCTTTGGGCAGTATAGCCATTTCAATATTAATTCTTCTAACAGGATCATGGATTATCTTGTCATTTCTTTTAATCCTATTTAAATTCTCTGATTACTGTTTTATAGTTCTCAGCATATAAGTCTTTTACTTTCTTGGTTAGGTTTATTCCAAGGTATTTAATTTTGCAGGGTTTGATTTGCTTTCATTTATTTATTGCTTTTTAGGGCCACACCCATAGTATATGAAAGTTCCCAGGCTAGGGGTCAAATGGAAGATACAGCTGTTAGGCTATGCCACAGCCACAGCCACACAGGATCCGAGCCATGTTTGCAACATGGCAGACATGCCAGATCCCTTACCCACTGAGTGAGGCCAGGGATCAAACTTGCATCCTTATGAATACTAGTCAGATTCATTTCCACTGCACCACAGTAGGAACACCCTGGGTGCAATTTTAAAAGGTACTCTATCTTTTTATATTCATTTTCCAATATTTCATTGTTAGTATATAGAAATGTAACCAATTTCTGAATGTTAATCTTGTGTCCTGCTACTTTATTGACTTCACTGATCAGTTTGAGCAGTTTTTGTGTAGAGTCCTTAGGATTTTCTATATATAGTATAATGTCATCTGCATACAGTGATAATTTTACCTCTTCTTTTCCAGTTTGGATACCTTTTATTTCTTTTGTTTCTCTGATTGCTGTGACTATGACTTCCAATACCATGTTGAATTAAAGTGGTGAATAAAAATTTTAACTGTTAAAATTTTGAAATAACCAGACTTTTGGTCCCTTTGTAACCATTTTTTTGCCTTTGAATTTTACCCAGTATGCATCAAATTTGGTGCTGTTTCAAATCTATTTCTATGAATCATAATCTATTTTTTGTCAAAATATGTTTGAAAATATAACATCATCTAAATCAGAATATTTTTTAAACTGAAAGAGGACATAGTTAAGAATTATACCAACATAATTAAAACAAATGGGTATAATTTGAACTCTCCTATCAAAATAAATTTATGGTCATTCCAATCCTAGATATTATAGTTAACGTATTTAAATAAAATTTTCTCAACTATAAACTTTTATTTCTATGCCAGGAAATATTATAAATGTTGAGAACATTGATGCATGAGACTTTCTCATTTTCTTTGCTCACAGGAAACAATGTGGCAAAGACCTAAAAAATAATCACCTGAAATCTGGGTTAGAGTATGTGTTATGACAGGCCTAAACACACGTAAGGTCTCATAATGTCACCAAGGAGAAAGGAGGTTCACAAAAGTATTCCTTGTATAAGACCAGAGTTTTTACCCATTGCTATATTAATTGATTAATTTTTAGGAATTCCTGTTATGGCTCAGTGCTAATGATCCTGACTAGTATCCAGCTGGATGCGGGTTCAATCCCTGGCCTCACTTAGTGAGTTAAGGAACTGTCATTACCATGAGCTGCAGTGTAGGTGGAAGACATGGCTGGCAGCTACAGCTCCAATTTGACCGCTAATCTGGAACTTCCATATGCCATGAGTGTGACCCTAAAAAAAAAAAAAAGATTTTTTTTACACTGATCTTTGTCTGAAATATGCTTTCTCCTTTTCCTCCAAAGTTTGATTCAGTCTAATGTGTCACCTCTCACATAAAGACCTCCCGAATCTGAGTGAAACAACTTCTTCAGTGCTTACCTAGCCCATCTGTACATAACCACATAAACTGTCATTGACATTATTACAATCTTAACTCGTGGCCTAGTATTTCTTCCTAGTTTGAAACTTATATTCTTATTGAATAACTAAACCCTGTAGGAGTCTTTCATCTGAATATCTCTAATACCATACCAAGTGCCTTTATGTGTTAATTTGTAACTATTAATGAGAGTCTACATATATTCAATACACTTCATTTTAGCCAAAAATCAAAGATATATATGCATATGTTCAACAGCTTCTAATGTTTACAGTTACTTCATTATAATTTTCAGAAGCTACCTAAGAGTAAAGAGCATAACTTGACAATCTAATCCTTTTGACAGTAAAGGTTTTTTGACATTAAATATCAATGAAAATCACAGTTCTGATCATATCTGACATTGTAGCCAAAAAGTCAGTAATTTGCCTCTTATCTCTGTAGCCATTATCTAAGTGATAATTTAATTTGGTGGTCCCACTGCATCATTTGTGACATAACTATTGATAGTGTTTCAGGAAAATGGCTTGAGGTTACCATTTAAAAAGCAGAAATCATCTAATAAAACTTTATGAAATACAGTTTTCTTCTTTACTCATGATCATGCATTTTCCTGATGTTTCTAAAAGAAGAATCTCTGGATACCTAGGTGGGCAGAGCTGTATATATGATAATCAGTGGATGGAATATCCAAAGGAAGATTAAATCTTCCTTAACAAAGTTTCCAGAAAAAAACATACTTATAATTTGCCTCTCATCTCTCTAGCCATTATCTAAGTGATAATTTAATTTGGTGGTCCCACTGCATCTTTCCAACTTCAAAATGTTGGAATGTCCCCAGTTTCTCTCCTTGGGCCTCTGCTATACCTCATACAGTCTTGGTCATCTCATCCAGTTTCAAGAATTTAAATAAAATCTATATGCTTACTACTCCAAAATGTGTATCTCCAGCCTAGTCCTCTCCCCATAATTCAAGACTAACACATTCACTTGAATGGTTAATACATGTTCCACCTTTGGTGCTACAAACTGAATTCTTAAACTTTCCCCCCAGAATTACTCCTACCTTTCCCACCTCCCATTTCAGGAACAGTAATTCTATCCTTCCACTTGCTCAGACCAAAATGTTTGGAATTGTTTCTTACCTTTCTCTCTTACCCTCAGTATTTGATCTGTTGGAACAGTTCAAACTTCTGAGTGTAACATTATTTCAATTACTTCAATTTACCTTCCCTGATATCACCCTACTCTAAGTCTGAGTTATTACAATAACTTCCCAAATGATCTCTATGAGACCACCATTGCTCCCATAGAAGTAATAGGAAAAATAGTTAAGTCAAATCATTCCAATCCTTTCTGCAAGACCCTTCAATGGCTTTTTTCTACATTCTGAGTAGCCAATTGCTTGTAATGGCCAAAAAAGTCTTATATGTTTCTACCTCGAAAATTGCTGTAACTTTGTTTCTATCAACTCCACAATTTATTCCAAGCTAGCTGCATTAGCCTCAGTGAAGCTCCATGATCAAGTAAGGGGTAATAGTCTTGCCTTAGAGCTTCTGCTTTGAATTAATGCTTTTCCTCCAATGTACCTGCTCATGTTCTCACATCAGGAGACTTTCTTTACTAAAACACTTCAAAATTTAACTACCGCCCTGAATTGTTTCTTTTCTAGCTTTAATATTTTATCCATAATTCATTATATCACCATTTTACATATAAATTTTATCTTTATTTTTAAATGTTCCCTCTTTCTCACTGTGTTGATTTTTTTTTGTTATCATATATGAGCATCTGATATGTTCTCCAATAATATTTATTAAATGCTGGATAAGCTTTTCAGTCCTCCTAAAAAGATACTGTGTAAATGTTTACACTCAAGGCCATAACTGAAGCCAGCTCTGAAATGATTTCAAATAAAAAATGGTCTTGCCCAAGTTTATTTTCACATCCTGTGCACTATGAAAGTCAAGTAAAGGACATTGTTTTCTTGACATTTGCTAAATTTGAAACAATGTCAAGGTTTACAAAAATCTAGACCATTTTTTCCTTTATTTACAAATAATATTATTGGCAGGAAATTCTTTAAAACATTAATTTTTCATCAATAATATTGCACCACCATTTTCATGAACAACAAAGGCTATGAAATATAGAATGCAATGCGTGTCACAGAAGTACCATATTTGAGATAAATTAATACACTGGCAGACGATCCAGAATAGTCAACACAATATTAAAGAAGAAGAGCAAAGTTGGAGGACTGACACTACCTGACTTCGAGACTTACTTTAAAGCTATAGTAATTAAGAAAGCATGGTCCTGGCAAAAGAACAGATAAATAAACCAATGGAACAGAATTAAAAGTGCAGAAATAGACCCACATAAATATAGTCAACTGATCTTTGACAAAGGAGCAAAGGCAACACAATGGAGTCAAGACTTTATTTCAACAAATGGTGCTGGAAATGGGTTCATTTAAAAAAAAATTAGGCACAGACCTTACATCATTCACAAAAATTAACTCAAAATATATCATGGACCTAAATGTAAAATGAAAAATTATAAAACTCCCAGGATATAATGTAGGAGAAAACCTAGATGACCTTGGGTATGGTGATGACTTTTTAGATACAACACCAAGACAAAATCCATGAAAGAAATAACTGATAATCCTGGAGTTAATTTAAATAAAAATTTTCTGCTTTACAAAAGACATTGTCAAGAGAAAAAGAAGCCACAAACTGGGAAAAAATATTTGCAAAAGATATGTCTGATAAAGACTATCCAAAATATACAAAGAACTCTTAAAACTCAACAAGAAAACAAACAATGCAATTTAAAAATAGGCCAAAGATCTTCACAGATACATCATCAAAGAAGATATATGAATGTCACATAAAATGTGAAAAAATGCTCAAAATCACCTATCATCAGAGAAATGCAAATTAAAACTATGAGATACCACTATTAAAATGGCCAAAATCTAGAAAAACAGTAACACCAAATGCAGAAACTGATGTGAAGCAACAGGAACTGTCATTAATTCTTAGTGGAAATGCAAAATGGTATAACCACCTAAGAAGAGTTTGGTGGTTTCTTACCAAACTAAACATATTCTTAACATATTATCCAGCAATCCCACATCTCGGCATTTACTCAAAGAAACTGAAGACATATCATTACAACAAATCTGCACGAGGGTGTTTATAGTAAATTTATTCATAATTGCCAAAATCTGGAAGCTACCAAAATGTCCTTCAATAGGTGAATGTATAAATAAACTGTGGTATATTCAAATAATGGAATATAATTCTGCACTAGAAAGAAATGAGCTGTCAAGCCATGAAAAGACATAGAGGAAACATAAATTTATATTAATAAGTTTAAGAAGCCAAAATCAAAATCTACATAACATATGATTTCAACTATATGGTATTCTCCAAAACTATGGAGAGTATAAAGATCTGTGGATACCAGGTCTAAAGGGGAGGAGTAGAATAAATAGGCAGAGTACAGAATTTTAGGGCAGTGAAACTACTGTGTTATATTATACATGAGCACATTAGCAACTGCTTCTCAACCTAACAATAAAAAATAAAATGAGAAAGTCTTCAAGAGCTGAAAACCAATCCCACCTCTGTGTTGCAGCTAAAGTAAAATTAATATGTCTATTACATACACCTTGAACACCTCTGAATGGATGAGATAATGACTGGATTGAATAAATCCATTATTCCCTATCATCAGAAACTAAAAATATCTGTCACTTACACTATTGTTTGCAGTTTTCTTTCTCTCAAGTCTTTACCAGAAATATTTTATTCTTTAGTTCCATCAATTAACTATATAAGTTTCTATAATACACAGTCTTAGGGTGATTCTTTCACAGAGATCCCTCGACTCTTCTTGATATGCTGACTTAGGTTTGAGGGACTCCCAGGGCCATTCCCTCTCTGTAGCTATCCTTAACTCATTCACCTATTAGCCTTTCATTTCTCCAGTTTGTTTCTTCATCATTTTAACTCTGCATTTTTCCATTCCCTCTTAAAATTATTATACCTTAAAAAGATGTTATATACAGCTCGGTGTTATTAAGAGGTTCTTTTAAAACATATGGGAAAAAGAGAAGTCTAATGTAACCTATGGACTACAGGTAATTATGAAGTGTTAATACAAATTCATTAACTGTAGGAAATGTATTACTCTGGTGGGAATGTTGATAGTAGGGGAGGCTGCACACTTAGGTATGTATAGGGTAGGAAGTATAATGGCAGTCTCTGTACCTTACTCTCAATTTTGCTGTGAACCTAAAAGTGCAATAAATAAATAAATAATGTCTTAAAGAAACAAACTAATACACTGGGCCCAGACTTAAGGAATTCAAATTGAGTTTGTTAAGTTTGTGAGGTCAAATTTATCCCAAACTAATATGTAAATTATAATTATTTATTTCAGGGAGTTCCTGTTGTGGAACAGTGGAAATGAATACAACTGGTATCCATGAGGATGCAGGTTCGATCCCTGGCCTTGCTCGGTGGGTTAAGGATCCAGCATTGCTGTGAGCTGTGGTGTGAGCCAGCAGTTGTAGCTTCGATTTGACCCCTAGCCTGGGAACTTCCATATGTCATGGGGGCAGCCCTAAAAGCAAAAAAAAAAAAAAAAAAGTTATTTCATTGCTGAGTAGGGAAGAGGAAAACTACTCAAGTGCAAATGCAAATGACTATGAGAAAAACACTCTACCAAATCCTAACTACCAGCACGTATGGTAAAACTATAATTATCTCCTATAGAGAGTCAAAAAATTAATTTATTTACAATAATATCACCTCTCAATATGTATAGTATTATTTCTTTGTATGATATCTCACTGCAATCGGTATTTCTAATTCTTTAAGCTGAAACTAAAGTCTAACCTAATCTTTTCTAAGCCATTAATTGCTTCCATGTGAATATATTTAACTGCCAGGTGTTTATTTTATTTATTTATTTATTTATTTATTTATTTATTTATTTATTTATTTTGCTTTTTAGGACTGTACCTGCAGCATATGGAAGTTCTAAGGTGAGGGGTTGAATCAGAGCTGCAGTTGCCGGCCTACACCATAGCCACAGCAATGCCAGAGCCAAGCCACATCTTCAACCTACACCACAGTTCATGGCAACGCCAGATCCTTAACCCACTGAGCAAGACCAGGGGTCAATCCCACATCCTCATGGATATTAGTCGGGCTCATTTCCACTGTGCCACAACAGGAATTCCTGTTTATTTTAATTACTCTCGAAAAGTTTCATATCTACTAAAATCTGATGAGCGCACAGGATCACTTAAGCAAGGCATTCCTACTATATTTTCCCTGACTGAATTTCCCCAGACAGTAATATAAGAACAAGTACTTTCACTGCCCAATTCTTCAGAAGTTGGCTGTGTCTTTTATATACCCAAAAGATGGATATTTGACAGTCTTTAGTGTGTTACCTGTTTTCTTAGAAAATCATCACCATTGACCTCTACATCTCTATCTCCTAACCCTATCCAAACAGTAGAACCCCCTTTCATAAGTTTTAAATCAGATTTTAGAACTCGGACTTATGCCAGTAGAAATATATAATGTTTATCACATTTTGTTTAATGCTTCCACAAACCTAAGCATTCCTTGTTGAAAAGTCCAAATTTGGGGCTTTTAAACATTTTTGTTCATATCTCAGAAAGTTGATAAGCTCTGCACTAAAATCCTCTCACAGTATGTTTTGGCAGCAAACATTTTCTGAATGTGTACTATATGCAGCCTCGTGTTAGGTTCTAGGCATGTACAGGTGAATTAGGTATGGCTTTAAGCTCAAGGAGCTTAATGATAATACCTTTGTTTGTAAGGCTCTTTGACATTGGCAATGAAAAAAAATGTTGTCTGCCATATCAGTAAACAAAGGATGTTGCAGACACCAAGCTATCATGTTACAGCCACCCTCATGGTGAGCTCTGAGGAAACTCAGGATGGAAAGAGAATGCCCAGCATCAGGGAGTCAGTCACTGCAGCCACTCCCAATGATGCACCCTGAGGAGACTCAGTATGAGAAAGCACAGGATATTTACCCCAGATAGCTGAGGTGCATATCAAAGGAATAATTTTAATGAGCTCAGACTCTAGCAGTTATTTTGCCATATGTACAAAAGTGCTGAATTCCTTAACTTGATCTTGAGACATAATTTATATATATATATATATTAACAATAACATTTTGATGTTCCAACTACCTGGTCTTCATTGCAAAATCTCCTCTATATCCTGTCTCTGGAATAGTCTCTCTGAGCTGAGAGGTTGTTTCTCAGGCCTAAGTCCTCAGTTTTGTCTGCCAAATAGAAAAATTCTCTACTGTAGGCTGCTCATTTTTTTACAGTTAACAACCCATATTATTTTTATTTAATCCTCAGTGTCCTATGATATTTTACTAATAATTACATGATGGTGCTGACTGGAAATTGGCACTTGCCATCTACCTCTACAAGGATTAAATCAGCTGCTAAACTTTAACACCCCTGAGAGGAGCTCAGGAGTGAGATTGTTGTGGTCTGTGCACATGGGTGGAAAAAGAATTTTCTGGCATAGCCAGGTGAAGAGAAAGAAGAGGCTATTGAGGTGAGAGATGCTGCTAGTGCAGCAGGACAACTTCCTGATAATCAGGGAGAGCAGACCACAGGCACGTGGTTGTGTTTGTTTTTATATCCCAGGAAGAATTTTATGATACACCTGCTGACCTGATGCTTGGTTGGGGAAAGTGGGGTCTTATGATACACTTGCTGATTGGTTGAGGATGTATATTTTCCCTCTAGGGGCAGGGTTAGGAGTGGGACACATACCTTTCCTAGTAGGGGGTGGTAGGAAGGATTAGGCCAGGTTGCTCAAGGTGGTAGAGATGACATTACAATGAGACTGGTGTGGTGATGATGAGGGTCTGGTAATTCCTGTCTTGGCTAGAGGCTTTGAGTTCAATCTCCTTGAAGGGGGCTTAAAGTGTCACAGAGATCAGGAATGAGGCAGTCTCTGCTCTGGGAAAAACTGGCAGAATAGGTCTTCAGATAGTTGTTTTCAGGAGAAGATTTTATGAGGCCAATTCTTGCATCACCTCATATCTAGAAAAGCACTAAAATCCTTCATGGTGATATCTCCTTGCAGTAAGTAATCTTCTGTAAAATGTGTGCTTGATCGCATGTATCTCCACCCATTTCACCAAAATCACATATATATTGACCTTCCCCACTACCTTTTTGTAGCAGTTTCTCAGAGCTATCTAAAATGCTGCCTCCCAGGCTATAGTACTCATTTTGTCCCAAATAAAATTTAACTCACAACGCTCACATCGTGCATTTTTTCAATCAATAATGGCTTACAGAATTATAGTCTATATTGAATTAAAGTGCTGATGTACAAGATTTTTTTGTTGATACACAATACAATTATATGTATAGTCTGATATCTGCTTAAAAATTATACTATATGTATATGGATAATTTACAGTAGATTATCACAATTTCATCATCCTTGCTGATAATCAGAATTTGGCAGACTGTTTCTTTCATTCAGATGCATAAAAATAAGTTGTTATGTAATAGCATACAGTTTCTAAAATAAATAATGGCTTTCTATTTTCTTTTTTATGTTTTCACTTATTGCTGAATTTTTTACAATGTTATATCACATTCATGATGAGGATTACACACACACGTTATTTTCACACTTTTTTTTTTGTCTTTTTAGGGACGCACCTGTGGCATATGGAGATTTCCAGGCTAGGAGTTAAATAAGAGCTGCAGCCGTCAGTCTACACCACAGCCACAGCAACACAGGATCTGAACCACATCTGTGACCTACACCACAACTCATGGTAATGCCTGATCTTTAACCCACTGACCAAGACCAGGAATTGAAATCACATCCTCATGGATACTAGTAGGGTTCGCTAACCACTGAGCCATGATGGGAACTCCTCATACTCTTACGTAGACACTTTATTCAGAAGAGCCAGAGTCAACATATATCTACTACTAACTCTGTTACTGACAAAACTGATATTTCCTGACCTCCTACAATCCAAAATAAATATTCCCCAATAAACTGATAAGCAAGGGCCAACTAAAGTTTTCACACACTACTTCACCCCCAAACACACAAAACATTATTCTGTGTTTTACAAACATTCTACCACAAAGAATATTTCAATTACAATTTTCTGTATAAAATAACCCAAATAAACATAATATAATGTTTCCATAAATATTTTCCATAAGCAATCTATTAATCTATCAGTCTACCAAACATTAGCTATAACCAATCTAGCAATCCCTTTTTTTAATTGATGATATTTAAATAAAAATAAATACCTGAAAGTTAAACTCATTTATTACCAGTTTTGCTTGGTTATGTAAGTAAAGACTGTGAAAATGCAAACTGTCGATACACTAGTTTCATAGATAATTATTTTGGGTTTAAGAGAAAGCAGATTTATAGACTACAAAAAGAAACAGGATAACTGTATTAAACTAAATGTGACTGAAAATGAGTTAATTTGAACTTGGTTTGATACCAAAAATGTAGACATTTGACTGCAAATATTTCATTGTATTAGTAAAAGCACATAGAATATGTGAGTATATAGTTTTCCTTCGTTCTTAATACACATGTGAATGTGTATACATTTATGCATGTGCATTTATGTTTGCATGTAAATCTGCCTCTTTTTTTTTCCTAAAAAGAAAGCCTCTTAATTCCCTGTAGCTGAAGCTGTGTCACCATGAAATGAAGGATTAGGCAATTACTGGTGAGATTTTGATAATAGTGCTGAAATTATGTGATCCTAAAGAGGGAGGTGCTTTTTCAGGCTTAGCCAAGATAAACAATGATCTTGAGAAGCTGGAATTTCTATGTAAGAAAGACTCCACAGGCCTGCTGTTACTAAATGCCAGGCAAATACAGATACAGATTGAATACACTTCATGGGTGTTTGAAAGTACCTTGCTTCATAACAAAACAGTGGTTAAAATTGTGAAACTTCCTCTTCTTTTCCTTTGTAAAAATTGCATGAAGCCTGCTGAGGTATTGCTATTGTTCCATAAAGAAATGTATTAGAATCAAATAAGTGGATCAACTAGTGTCATCACTTATATAAGAAAATACGTTACCATAAAAATACCCTTAGGCCTTTTTTGACTCCATATTACAGGCTTCTAAAATTAAAGCATTGTTCAAAGCAATACAAACTAAGCCACCCTCAAAAGGTCTTGCCTTTATTAAGTCCCCTTCTCTTCATGACAAAATTATCTTCCCCCTCCTACTTCTGTAGAAAACAAATCTCCTAGAATGTTTCTAGAGATGGTAGCTTTCCTAGTCCTCTTGGCTCTAAGAGACTGCCTAGTACAGAAATACATTTAAGGCTCACGTTGATATCAGATATCAGATTTTGCACCTTCAAAATTCACTCTGTCAATAATTCCAAGCTGACATCTAAGAGCTTCCTTTATGGGGAGTGAGAAACAGCAAATACCTAATATGAAATTGCCCCCTAGTGGAGTTAAAAAGTTCTCATGATAACCACCTTTAAGAACATGGGTCAAATCTGTGTGATAAATTTATTTCAGTTCTCTTACATTCTATGAGGGGTAGGATTATATAGAGAACAAAACAATAAGTGTTAAATAAGTCTTTCCCTGTCTAAAAGGGAAGTAATCAAATTATCTTCTCAATCAAGAGAACATGGAGTTCCCTTCATGGCTCAGTGGTTAACGAATCCGACTAGGAACCATGAGGTTGCGGGTTCGATCCCTGGCCTTGCTCAGTGGGTTAAGGATCCGGGGTTGCCGTGAGCTGTGGTGTAGGTTGCAGACACGGCTCGGATCCCGCGTTGCTGTGGCTGTGGCGAAGGCCGGCAGCTACAGCTCCTGTTAGACCCCTAGCCTGGGAACCTCCATATGCCGCGGGTGTGGCTCTAGATAAAAGCAAAAAGACAAAAAAAAAAAAAAAAGAGAACATGCTAGGACATGAACAAGATACTTAACCTCCAGTCCCCTGATATTCCTTTATCATTTACAATTATTTTGTTAAAATTATGTTCAATCTGACATATGGAACACACTATAGAAGAATAATAGTATCCCTTTAAATAATCCAGTATGCCCAAATTAGAGAGTCTATTCATCTTTATTAACACATAATCAATAATACTCCCTTTGCAAAATTAGCCCATGACAAATGTTTGCTCTGAATCAAATGAGTGGTATACAAATGAGTTGTATGATGACAGAAATAAAATCTCTTCCCAAAATGACTTAATAAATTCTACTTAGCAAGGAAAATTCTACCTAGCATTGAAACTGAGCAGGGCTCTGTGGGGCTCCTGGGCCCAAAAGACTTGGTGTCCCCCATTTCTTGTTTTTAGGAAATGGGCCTCATTCAGCCTCCATGACCTTCCCTGAGTTCCAAGGGGCAGGTCCAGACAGCTGCTGATCAGATAAGGAAGAGGATGCAAAGACAAAGGAGGAACATTCAAAAAACAATATTACAGCCTTCTGGCAGGGTCCTAGTTCCCCCTCAAGGGATACACATAATGATCTAGGCGTCATATACACCTAAGAGAAAAGTTTTATTCCTTATGCTTCTTTTAGAAATGAATACTTTAAAATTTAACAGCTTAGAGTCCTTCCTTGTCCTTCTCCCTAAACACAATCACCCATAAAGGGCACTCTATTTTTTTAATAAACTAATTACTAATCTCTTAAAATGTTGTTTTTCACAAATTTCACAGCAATTTTTAAATATTAAAAAAAGAATATATAAATAATCTCTGTGCCTTTCAGTTCAGATGAAACATAATTCATGTATACCCTTATTAACTAGCAAAGAAGACCGACAAGATGTTATTATGGCATCTCAATTCTAGGAATTATTAGACATTATTGTAAGGGACTTGTCATTGACAATTAATAAAATTGATGGTCCATTAGCATTCTTACCATATGCCACTTTTCTTTGCTCTTTTATTTTTACTTTTTCTTCTTCCAGCTTTTTTTCTTTCTTTTTTGTCTGCAACCATGACGTATGGAAGTTCCTGGGCTAGGGATCGAACTTGTGCCACGGCAGCGATCCAAGTAGCTGCAGTGACTGTGGTATTCTTAACCCACTGTGCCTAAAGAGAACTCCTTTTTTCCTTTTAATAACTTTTTTCTTTCCCCTTTTCTACTAAATGACTAGTAAAAACCGTAGTGTTTTGGGTTTTGGTTTTTTTTTTGGCAACACAAGCAAAGGAAAACAAAAAGAAAACACAAAGACAGCTTACAGAATGGGTGAAAATAATGTCAAATGATGCAACTGACAAGGGCTTAATCTCTCAAATATACAAACAGCAAAAAACTCAACAGCAAAGAAGCCAACAACCCAATGGAAAATGGGCAAAAGACCTGAACAGACATTTCTTCAAAGAAGATATGCAGATGACAAACAAGCACATGAAAAAATGCTCAACATCTTTGATGATTAGAGAAATGTAAATCAAAACTACCGTGAGGTATCACCTCACACCAGTCAGAATGGCCATCATTAATAAGTCCACAAACAACAAATGCTGGAGGGGGTGTGGAGAAAAGGAAACCCTCCTGCACTGTTGGTGGGAATGTAAGCCGGTAAAACCACTATGGAAAACACTATGGAGGTACCTTAGAAAACTTTATATAGAACTACCATATGACCCAGCAATCTCACTCTTGGGCATATATCCAGACATAAATTTCCTTGAAGAAGACACTTGCACATGCATGTTCATTGCAGCACTATTCACAACAGCCAAGACATGGAAACAACCCAAATGTCCATCGACAGATGATTGGGTTAGGAAGATGTGGTATATATACATGATGGAATACTACTCAGCCAGAAAAAAAGAATAAAATAATGCCATTTGTAGAACATGGATGGAATTAGAGACCCTCATACTGAGTGAAGTAAGTCAGTAGGAGAAAGAAAAATACCATATGATATCACTTATATCTGGAATCTAATATACTGCACAAATGATCCTTTTTACAGAAAAGAAAATCATGGACTTGGAGAACAGACCTGTGGTTGCCAAGAGGCTGGGGAGGGAGTGGGATAGTATGGTAGTCCGGGGTTAATAGCTGTAGACTATTGCCTTTGGGATAGAAAAGCAAGGAAATCCTGCTGTATAGCACCAGGAACTATGTCTAATCACTTGTGATGAATCTACATATGCATGTGTAAATAGGTCACCATGCTGTACAGTTGAAAAATTGACAGAAAACTGTAAACCAGCTAAAATGGCAAAAAAAAAATTAAAATGGACTTATATTTGCACAATTCTAGTATGGATATATTTATGAAAATGAAGACATATTATCCAAAGTCTTCCATTTTGGAGTTCCTGTCATGGCTCAGTGGTTAACGAATCCGACTAGGAACCATGAGGTTGTGGGTTCGATCCCTGGCCTTGCTCAGTGGGTTAAGGATCCAGTATTGGCGTGAGCTGTGGTATAGGTCACAGACACAGCTCGGATCCTGTGTTGCTGTGGCTGTGGCATAGTCTGGCGGCTACAGCTCTTGTTAGACCCCTAGCCTGGGAACCTCCATATGCCGCGGGTGCAGCCCTAGATACGGCAAAAAAAAAAAAAAAGACAAAAAAAGTCTTCCATATTGAAGATTACGAATAAAAACATAGGATTAATGTGTAAACCATATGGAATGCAGAGTACAATTTTATATGTTGTGAATAACCATCGATAATAGTTACAGAGCAACCAAAAATGGGAAAATAAGAAATTAAATGAAAAAGACAAATTGAATTATAATGATTATGAGTAATTGAATTATAATAATTTGTTTAGAAACAGATTCCTATTCATAAACAGACACATCAGTCTAGGTAGAGAGAATTCTAAACTGTGCAAGATTTTTGCACGTAAGCACCACACTAGCTTAGAAAAATAAAATACTGCTTATCATGATTAATGGCTTCAACATTAAAACCATCACTAAAATTTAAAAAAATCTATAAAGGTAAGGTAAAATAGCATATTGTATTTGGTAAATTAAATTCAGATATCTTTACTCTTCTCATCTTTCAATACTTTTATCTCGATTGATTTAATTTTGTTTCTCCATATATTGATATTGCTACCAAGCTTGCAATGTTTTTAAATTATGTTAATGTAATATCAAATGGAGCAAAAATAAGATCATATTGTAATCTAAAACAACAGATTAAGAAAATGGAAAAAGAGTTCCCATCATGGCTCAGCAGTAACAAACCTGAGAAAGATCCATGAGGATGCGGGTTTGATCCATGACCTTGCTCAGTGAGTTAAGGATCTGGCATTGCCCTGAGCTGTGGTGCAGGTCACAGATGCAGCTCGGATCCCATGTTGCTGTGGTGAAGGCCGGCAGCTATAGCTCTGATTCGACACATCGGAAATTCCATATGACATGGTGCTGCCCTAAAGAGCAAAAAAAAAAAAAAGGAAAATGGAAAAATAAACATTTTTATGTGGCAAATTAGAAGCAGTGTGGTTAGAAAGTGTTTGTTCTGAAGCGAGATTGCCTTGGCTTGATTTACCTCAGCAGCTCACTAGCTCTGTGACATTGAAAAGAGTATAATCATGCTGTGCCTGTTTCCTTGTCTGTGAAATGGGGGATGCGATCTTTATTTTCTCTTTTGCAGTGCTATCATGAGAATTCAGTGAGTTAGCCATTCAGAACACTTAAAATAGTATTTAACACAGGTAAATACTCTGTAAACGTTAAGTCTTACTATATAATTCTATTCACAATTTTGAAATCTCTGATGGTTGTTATAAATGTTCTAAAATTATGATAAGCATAAAAATTTTAAAGAAAAATTGTTGAAACAACTGCAATAACATTCTTCTAACACCTATATTAGCAGTTATTGAAATGTACAGGCTGGCACAGCCAATGAGCAAATAGTGTATTTCAATTACAAATTAGCATACCTGAAATTCCTGTTTACTCAAACTGTTTAGAAACCTGGCACTTTTACTTTCTCTTGAAAGGACCTTGGTTCTTATTGAACAAGAATGTAATTTCTTGTTAGCGAGAAATAAATTTAATTATTTTCTTCTGACTTTATATGCACATTCCAACTGATGTTAGTGAACCTTGTTAGAGCTCTCCACTTGAGTATAGACAATCCTTTAGAAAAAATATTATAATGCTGAACAAAAAATAAGGATTATCATTAATATATAAAAGTCAACATTTTTGGAGAAATCTCTAAAGATTTCAGAAAAGAAAGCACAGCTGTGATCAATATACTGAAAGCAGAAATGTCTACATACTATTAAACATCCAAAGTGAAAATTAACATTTTAGTCAGATTTCCAGATGCTTATTCTACATGGCAATGAACTCCTGTATGTCCTTATAGCATCCTGTGTTCTCCTCATGACAACAGGTACCAAAATAGATTATAATTATTCAGTACAAGCCTACTAACAGCTCCATGAACCTGAGATTATATATTGCGTCCACCTTGGTATCTGCAGGGTCAGTTCTATTGTCAGAATAGGTACTTAACAAATAACCTAATGTAATGAATAAATGACATTCATTATTTAAATATCTGACCACTTGCAATAATTTGAAATACATACAGATCAGTCACATATAAAATTTGACTAAATAAATATAACTTTTAAATACATCTTTATCCCATTCAATACCATTATTTTCAGAGGTCTCACCCATGAAAAGTCAAGCAAAAACTTGCAAATGTTCAGAAAAGCCACTAATTACTGATCTACTGTTTATTTTTTTAAAACAGTACAGCATTGGCTGAAACAAGATACAAAAATACATTCTTATAATCTCAGTCGTATGTGTGTGTTTGTGTGTATATGAACATTTGCACAAAATATTTACATCCCATGGAGGCAAAAGGCCAAAATAGTTTATTTTACATTGTTTGTTGTTTGATGCCAGAAAATTGCAGAAACATTTGAACAAAATATATGCAGTTCTGTATAAATGATGTTAGGGTCAAATTTAAACTTTGCAGGTAAATATTAGGAACAGTAACTAAAATCTGAACAACCACAACCTTAAAATGAGAGATTCTTCCAAGAAAACTGGTCTGAAAATGCCTATCATTCTGTAATGTGATGTGTTCCTAATTTTCCACAGTCTTATTAAAAATTGCATGAGTACATAATGTAATTTAGAAGGGCTCTCTTTTCATATGTTTGTCATCTCCAGAGGAGTTAATATTAGTTTTGGAGATCAGTGAGCACTAGAGATAAAATTAAAGCTAATGTGTAGGTCTCTTTTTCATCTAAGAAATCCCTCTAAGACTCATTGACTGAAGACTTGGTGTATATGTCAGGATGTGAGGAACAAAGAAGGAAAATAAAAAGTCTGAAAAAAATAGTCCTTAAACTCAATCTCCCTCTGTCTATAATTTTACTTAGCATACTAACCTGCTATCCCCACAAATATATATATATATTTTTAGTTTTCTATAAAAACTAATTTAGAAAAATACAAATTTATTTGTATGTTTTTAAGCAGCTGTTCCACCATAAAAACAGAAATGATAAGAACTGCAAATTGAGATGTTACAAATCACTGTAAATATTAGAAAATTTATTAAAGGAATATTCCATTCTCATTTTCATTTGAAATGAATTTAGGTAGTTAACAGTAATGTCTCTGAATTATTCTGTTTAGTTTGCATTTTACCACAATTTATACGATAGTCAAATAGAGGACACAAGTTCAGTGAAATATGTTTTTATTCCTGTTTACTAAATTTCCTACTTATGTAGTAGGAGAATTTCAAATTACGTATTGTAACATTTCTATCAGGATTAATAATTGGCTCTTTGCACATAGGGTTTAAAAAATTATATGGAGCATATCATTTTTATGTGGATATACCTTCAGAGCATAATAGGAATTCTTATTTACATTTTTAGAAGGCTTTTTCCTCAAAAAAATGAATTAAAAAATGTTTTGGACACTTTTTCCCTTCTAACCATATAGAATCTAGATTTTTCTTTTAGAGCTATATTCTAGCCACTTGAAATGCTTCAAATAAGAAAGCATTTTATAGCAGAAGATCAAAATACTGTATGGTGTAATGATCTACATTTTATAACACCCAGCAATAGATGTTACATGAAGTCTGTTCTTATCAACTTTTTTCAGTGATCAATATTGTGAGTATATAACATAGAATACTGAAATTTCAAAAGTTTTCATTTAGAGATTATCTTTACCATTAGACTATAGAATATAGTCCTATATATATATTTATATATATACAAATAAATGCACATGTGTGTATATATATAAAGTGTTTAAATATGTACTAAATATCTATCATACATATTGCAAAGTAAAAACTGTTTATAACTATTTAGTGTAGTATAACTATTTGAGGAGCTGGGTTACCTATTTCTTGGAAATTGGTTGGAAGAATTCATGTCTACAATTCAAATATCTCCTTATAGGTTGACTAATCTCCTATTATCTCATGTTAAATTTTAATAGTGTTTATAAAGGGGAGTGCAATTTTAAATTAATCAGGTAGGATATATTCAAATGGGAGGAAAGAAATGGGAAAACAACAAAACAAGGGAGCCCTTGCTGGGGTTACAAAGAAGGCAATGTCAAGCTATCTTAATTACATGTCCACAGGAGACATAAAAGTTTCGAAAAAAATAATAAAACAACAAGAACAAGAACACAAACCTAACAGCAATAAAAATAGAGGGGGACAAAAACAAACACAACCATTATGTAGCAGTGAACAGAGACATTACTAATTTAGACAATATATATAAAATGCTAGTATACCGCTATTATCTATCTCAATATTTAAATGATATGGAAAAATTAGATATGTGGATTTATTTGAATCACTAATATTGTGGCATGGTATTTTAATAAAACTTTCATCTGTAAGAATATTTGTGTTCCTGCTGAAAGAAATAAACATGATGGATAGGATCTCATCAAAGTCCAATTTTTATCTCTATTGCACATTTGTAATTCATTTTGTATAGAAAGCCTTTGCCCTGTCATTAGATGAAAATTTTTCTTTTGTGTATTTTACTCTCTTAAACAACAGATGGTTCCATAGTCACTTTAAGATAGAGACTAAAGAGTAAATCAGCATTTAAGATTCCGGTCTAAGATATTAAACAATCTTCATCCAGTAGAAAAACACACCCTCTGCCCTAGTAATGGTCAATAACTGGCTGGCAACTACTTTAGGAAAGGGACTGTGTTTGGCTTTTATATTTCAGCCTGTATTTTAAACCAAACACTTTTTGAGCTGCAGTTTTGATGCACAGTGGGAAAAGAAAGAAGATGGCTAGAAATAAGACACAAAAGTTCTCACTTGGCTGATGAATGGCACTTTCCTAGCAAGATGTGTCTACTTCATTTGGCACCTCCCATAATTCTCATGTTTTCCTGAATATGGTGATCAACTGTACACTGACTGCCCCTAATGAAAACTTCTCATCCGTTAGGAGATCTCCATGGACAAGATATAACATAGTACCAGGCCATTTCTCTCCCCAAAGAAATCCAAATCTCATCAGTGGGAAAACACTGCTGCGGTCCTTGCCTAGCCTTTGATGAGAGTGCAGTTACTTCCCAGCTCTGTGTTCACTCTCCTCATCATCCTCAGTAGTGAGTCAGACACAAATCCATAGCATATCCCCATGTAGAGAATATTTCAAATTCTCTAAGTGATCCTATTAAAACGAATTTATCTACATTTGGCATAAAGGAAGCAATACCCTCTAATCTTCTTCCTGGGGTAAGAACAGAGACTTACATAGAAAAAGAAACAACCTCAGGAAATCTGATCACAAATGCCCCATCTATTCTTTCTATTAATTTATTATACCTATTCAAATGAGGTCTCGTTTTTTTTTTTTTGCCTGTTTTTAAGAATCATTAAGCTTTTTCTCAGGGAGTTCTTCCAAAAATTCAATCCTTGTCTTTCTGACAACTTAAACTTGGTGTATGATAGCTATTGAAATTGAATGTTTATTTGTCCAAATTTCAAAATGAATACTCTTTACAATAGTGAGGTGATAGTAAGTTAGTGAAGAAACTGCATTTATGAAGTGCAACTAATATTTATCATCTTTACAAAAATGATGAATTAAACATGTCTGGGCCTTTATTAAATTCAACAGTGCCCAGGTGGAGACCATGGGGACAGAGGTAGACTTGGGAGACTGTTTATTGAAAGTACATAGAAATAATGACTCATTTAAGTGTCAAGAGCTCACATGGGGCCCTCTTGCTTTAGCACTCACCACCTCTGGGCAAGGGTCATGGTTCTGGAAGAGGGGAAATCATACATTTAAAGCAAACAGATTCAGCTTAAAACAGACTCTCAGGACTTCTTTCATAGCAACTTAGGATCACATCTTGCCCCTGATAGGGTGGTGATGGCGACTGAACAGAGGGGAAGCCCCATCGCACACCTGGCTCCAGCTCTAGCCCCTCCCTCTTCAGCCCCAAATCCTACCAAGTGATAGCTGTCAGCACAACCTGAGGAAAGATGTGACTTGCATCCACATCAAATCCACATTTACCATCTAAGGCCTTGGGTATGAGCAGGCTATATAGCAATGCCACACCATAAGGACACCCCTTCAAGACCAAAATAGGAAACTGTTTCAACTAAATTTATAGAGGCCAAGAAAGTTAAGCAAATTTGATAATCAAACTAGTCTCAAATGAAAAACAAGATAAAAATGCATGCAAGACTAAACAATGGAACAGAAGTAGACAATTTACCAAAGAACTCAAAGCATTATTAATAAGAATGTTTACTAAATTAAGGAAAAGAATAGATGAACACAGTACGAAATTTAACAGGAAACTAGACAATATAAAAACACCCAATCAGAAATAAAGAGTTTAAAATAAAAAGCATACTAAAAGGAATGAGTAACAGACCAAGTGATACAGAAGAATAAATAAGTTATTGAAAAGATAGCATAGAAATCACTCAATCAGAATAGTGAAAAAAAATTTAAAAACATAAGAATTTAGAGTTCCCATCATGGCTTAGTAAAAACAAATCTGACTAGCAACCATGAGGATCCAGGCTTGATCCCTGGCCTCACTCAGTGGGTTAAAGACCAGGCATTGCCGTGAGCTGTGGTGTCACAAACAAGACTTGGATCTCATGTTGCTGTGGCTGTGGCACAGGCCAGCAGCTACAGCTCCAATTTTACCCCAGCCTGGGAACCTTCATATGCTGCAGGTGCAGCCCTAAAAAGACAAAAACAAAACAAAAAAAAAAAACATGAGAACAGGAGTTCCTGCCATTGTACAGTGGAAAGAAATCTTATTAGTATCCATTAGGACATGGGTTCGATCCCTGGCCTCAATCAGTGGGTTTAGGATCTGGTGTTGCCATGAGCTGTGGAGTAGTGTGCAGATGCAGCTCAGATCTGGCATTGCTATGGCTGTGGTACAGGCCATTGGCTAAAACTCTAATTCAAGCACTAGCCTGGGAAACGGCATATGCTGTGTGGCACTAGAGAGACCAAAAAAAAAAAAAAAGAGAAAAATTGTTGTTGTTGTTGTTGTTGTTGTTGTCGCCATCTTTAGGGCCACACTTGCAGCATATGGAAGTTCCCATGCTAGGGGTTGCACTGGAGCTACAGCTGCCAGTCACAGCCACAGCAATGTGTAATACAATTCATTTTGTGACCTGCACCACAGCTCACAACAATGCTGGATCCCTGAACCACTGAGCAAGGCCAGAGATTGAACTTGAATGCTCATGGATATGAATTTTGTTCATTTCTGCTGTGCCGCAATGGTACCTCCATGAGAACAGTTTAAGATCTCTCTGAGATAATATTAAGAGTAGCAACATTTTCATTATAGGAGTTGCAGAAGAGAAAGGGGGATCAAAAATGTATGTGATGGAATGATGACTGTAAAATTCCCAAACCTGAAAAAGAAAACAGATATCCAGGAAGCAGATATGAACCTACATAGACACACATCAAACATATCATAATTAAAATTAAAATTGCAAAAGTTAAAGGTAATGAGAAAATTCTAAGGGTGGCAAGATAAAAACAGAGTCATGTATAACGGAAGCCCCATAAGGCAATTGTATGCTTTTTCTGCACAAACTTTGCAAGTCAGAAGGAAGTGGTATGAGATATTCAAAGTGCTGAAAGGGAAAAATATACAGCTTGGGTTATTCTACCCAGCAAGATTATCATTCAGAATAGAAGTAGAGATAAAGAACTTCTAAGACAAGTAAAAACTAAAAATGTATCAATACTAAATCCACTCTATGGCCAGACTCACCAAGAAGAGGAGAGAAAAAAAAAATGAAATAAACAAAATAAGAAATGAAAAAGAAGAAATCACAATGGATACTGCAGAAATACAAAAAGCCATAAGAGAATACTATGAACAATTGTATGCCAACAAATTTGACAACCTACAAGAAATAGACAACTTTCTAGAGACTTACAGCCTGCCAAAACTGAATCAGAAGAAATAGATCAACTGAGCAGACAAATCACTAGAAATGAAAATGAATGTGTAAATCAAATACTCCCTACAAATAAAAGTCCAGGACCAGATGGCTTCAAAGGAAAATTCAACCAAACATATAAAAAGGAACTTACACCCATCCTCCTTAAACTTCTCCAAAAGGTAGAAAAAGAAGGAGCAATCCCCAAGAAATTTTATGATGCCACCATCATAAAAACCAGACAAAGATACCACCAGAAAAGAAAACTATAGGCCAATATCTTTGATGAATATAGACACAAAAATTCTCAACAAAATTTTAGCCAACCAAATACAACAACATATAAAAAAGATCATACACAATGACCAAGTGGGATTCATCCCAAACAGCTGCAGAAAAAGCATTTGACAAAGTGCAACATCCATTCATGATTAAAACTCTTACCAAAGTGGGTATAGAGAGTACATACCTTAACATAATCAGCCATTTATGACAAATCCACAGCCAAGATAATACTCAACGGAGAAAAGCTGAAAGCCTTCCCACTAAAATCTGAAGCAAGACAAAGATGTCCATCAAGTTTCACCACTTTTATTCACCATGGTATTGGAAGTCCTAACCACAGCAATCAGACAAATAAATGAAATAAAAGGTATTCAAATTGGAAGAGAAAAGGTAAAATTGTCACTCTATGCAGATGATATGATACTATATATAGAAAACACTAAGAACTCAAACCAAAAACTACTCGAACTGATGAACAAACCCCACAAGTAGCAAGATATAAGATTAACATTCAGAAATTAGTTGCATTTCTGTATACAATGAAACATTAGAAAAGGAATACAAAAATAAAATAGCTTTTAAAATTGCACCCCCAAAAATCAAATACCTGGAAATAAACCTGACCAAGGAGGTGAAAGACTTATATGCTGAGAACTACAAAATATTAATCAAGGAAATCAAAGATGATTCAAAGACATGGAAAGCTATTCCATGCTCCTGGGTTAGAAAAATTAATATTGTAAAAATGGCCATACTAGCCAAAACAATCTACAGAGTCAGTGCAATCCCTATCAAATTACCCATGACATTCTTCACTGTACTAGAACAAACAATCCAAAAATTTATATGGAACCACAAAAGACCCAGAGTTGCCAAAGCAATCCTGAGGAATAAAAACCAAGCAGGAGGCATAACTCTCCAAGACTTCAGGCAATATTACAAGGCCACAGTATTAAGACAGTGTGATAGTGGTACCAAAACAGACATACAGACCAATGGAAGAGAGTAGAGAACCCAGAAATAAACCCAGACACCTACAATGGTCAATTAATCTTTGACAAAGGAGGCAAGAATATAAAATGGGAAAAAGACAGTCTTTTCAGCAAGTGGTGCTAGGAAAACTGAACAGCTGCATGTAAATCAATGAAACTGGAACACACCCTCACACCATGCACAAAAATAAACTCAAAATAGCTTAAAGACTTAACATGAGACAAGACACCATCAAACTCCTAGAAGAGAACATAGGCAAAACATTCTCTGATATCAGCCTTACAAATGTTTTCTCAGGTCAGTCTCCCAAAGCATCAGAAATAAAAGCAAAAATAAACCAATGGGATCTAATCAAACTGACAAGCTTTTGCACAGCAAAGGAAACCATAAAAAACAAAAAGACAGTTTACAGAATGGGAGAAAATAGTGTCAAATGATGCAATTGCCAAGGGCTTAATCTCTAAAATATACAAACAATTTACCAAACTCAACAGCAAAGAAGCCAACAACCCCATTGAAAAAGGGACAAAAGACCTGAATAGAAATTTCTCAAAAGAAGATATACATATGGCCAACATGCACATGAAAAAATGCTCAGCATCACTGATTGTTAGAGAAATACAAATCAAAACTACCATGAGATACCACCGCACACCAGTCTGTATGGCAATCATTAAGAAGTCCACAAATAACAAATACTGGAGAGGGTGTGAAAAGAAAACCCTCCTGCACTGTTGGTGGGAATGTAAATTGGTACAACAACTATGGAAAACAGTATGGAGGTACCTTAGAAAACCATATATAGAACTATTATATGACCCAGCAATCCCACTCTTAGGCACATATCTGGACAAAACTTTCCTTGAAAAGACACATTCACCCACATGTTCGCATGTTCATTGCAGCACAATTCACAACAGCCAAGACATAGAAACAACCTAAATGTCTAAAGATAAATGAATGGATTAAGAAGATGTGGTATATATACACAATGGAATACTTCTCAGACATAAAAAAGAACAAAATAATGCCATTTGCAGCAACATGGATGGAACTAGAGACTCTCATGTTAAGTGAAGTTGAGTCAGAAAGAGAAAGACAAATACCATCTGATATCACTTATATCTGGAATCTAAAATATGGCACAAATGAACCTTTCCACAGAAAAGAAAATCATGGACATGGAGAACAGGCTTGTGGTTGCCAAGTGGGGAGAGGAAGGGAGTGGGATGGCCTGAGAATTTGGGGTTAATAGATGCAAACTATTGCCTTTGGAATGGATAAGCAATGAGATCAAGCTGTATAGCACTGGGAACTATGTCTAGTCACTTGTGATGGAGCATGATAATGTGAGAAAAAAGAGTGTATACCTGTATGTGTAACTGGGTCCCCTTGCTGAACAGTAGAAAATTGACAGAACATTGTAAACCAGCTACAATGGAAAAAATAAAAATCATTATAAATGAAAAAAGAATAAAATTACCTTTCAAGGAAAAAAATGTATCAGTTGGTACTACAAATGAATGGAAAAAAAGTTTTGTCTGGTTCATCTTGACATCATACCACTTAAATGGAAAAGGAATATATCCTATTTAATGACTGAGCATAGAAGCTTTACATTATATACATATTATGGAAGAGATGGAAACATTAAAAAAAAATTACACATGTTGGCTTACATCTTTTTGAAAGTGTTGCCTGAAAGTCAAAAGTGAGCAACTTTCTATCAGGACTTAAAAAACGTGGTACAACAATACTTTTATGAACTTATAGAAAGGAAATAGTTTGTCATTAGAGACAGTATCTTCCAGGAAGATGAAACTGAGGTTATAACAATTTGCTGGGAAAAGGAAGTACAGGTACAGGTATCATTGTATATGGTCATTTTCAGGAATGGGAGAAATATTTGTATACAGTGCCCAGTTCCCAATGCTACAAAAAATCCCCTAGTAGATAGTGTGATTTCAAGTTGGTCTTCTGATGTACTGTTATATAAGCCCATGATTAGTTTAGAAGAACAAAGTAATGGGAAAAAAGGACAGACTTAAATCTTAAGGTATCCACATTCAATTTTTTTTCCTGAGTAAGAGTAGTTCATCAATTATTGAATCAACCTAGTGTGTAAAATATAAAGGACAATACAAAGTAAACATTAATTCCTCTGTAAAAGAAATGAAGCATAGTGAACAATTTCATTATGCTTACATGGAGGTACATTTTTTAGTGCTTGAAATAAAATTTTGATGATAAAATCAAATGCACATTATATAAATTTGATTCAAGAGAGTAAAATGTACTTTTATATTTTTTCTAACCCTAGATACATTGTATTGCTTATTGCCCATGTATATTAGCAAATAGTACAGAGATGCCATGTGTATATGACGGCCCTTCATCTTGGCAGTGGGGCTTGGTGAACAGCTGAACGATAAGCATTGCTGACACACCCCCAATCTGTTTAGAATGCAGATACAGCTGGAACTGGCCCTGGGGTAGTGCTAAAGTTCTTTTGCTCAAAACCTTGAGTGATTTTAAAGTGACAGTTAATAATCTGTGAATCATATAAAATTGAAAGTTCCTGTTTTTCTTCTTGATCCTCTATGACTTGGGCCATTTCTCAAAACAATGTTTAAACCCTATGTCTGTATTGAACAATATCTATGGTTTCATTCATTCATCAATGAATTGTTTTTAGGCTCTTGGTGTAAATGCACATTTTTCAGATTAAAAAAATATATACTTAGTCATAAATTCAGTTTACTAACATTCAGACTTTTTTCTGAATAAAATAACCAGTTTTAAATACACAATCATTGAAAATGCTCAAATATTGGTTGAGTGACCACTTGACAAAAATATTAATTTGTTGTATGTGACTTTAAAGTTACTATTTAACTCTGATATCATGATTTTTATCTGTAGTCAGATTATTTAATTTAAATCAATCCTTTGGCGTTCCCTTCGTGGCTCAGTGGTTAACGAATCTGACTAGGAACCATGAGGTTGCGGGTTCGATCCCTGGCCTTGCTCAGTGGGTTAAGGATCCAGCTTTGCCGTGAGCTGTGGTGTAGGTCGCAGACGCGGCTAGGATCCCGTGTTGCTGTGGCTGTGGCGAAGGCCAGCGGCTACAGCTCCTGTTAGACCCCTAGCCTGGGAACCTCCATATGCCGCAGGTGCGGCTCTACATAAAGGCAAAAAGACAAATAAATAAATAAATAAATAAATAAATATTTTATAACATTCATTCTTTCACTATACACACACACACACACATAAATACAGATGAAAAGATTCTCAATAAAATGCTAACAAACTGAATCTAGCAATTCATTAAAAAGGTCATACGCCATGATCAAGTGGGATTTATCTCAGGGATGCAAGGATTTTTTAGTATCTGCAAATCAATCAGTGTGACATGCCACATTATCAGCTTGAATATGAAAACCATATGATCATCTAAATAGATGCAGAAAAAAGCTTTTGATAATACTAAAAATCCATTTATGATAAAAATTCTCCAGAAAGTATGCATAGAGGGAACATATTTCAAGATTATAAAGGCCATATATAATAAACCCACAGCTAATATCATAGTCAATGGTGAAAAGCTGAAAGCATTCCCTCTAAGAGTGGAACAAAACAAGATTTCCCACTCTTGCCACTTTTATTCAGCATAATTTTGGAAGTCCTAGTTACAGCAATTAGAGAAGAAAAAGAAATAAACAGTCCAAATTGGAAAGGAAGAAGTAAAACTGCCACTGTTTGCAGATGACATGCTACTTTACATAGAAAATCCTGAAGACACCATGAGAAAACTACAAGAGCTCATCAATGAATTTGGTAATGTTGCACAACACGAAATTAATATACATAAATTTGTTGCATTTCTATACACTGATAATGAAGTACCAGAAAGAGAAATTAAGGAAATAATCCATTTAACATAACAACAAAAGAATACAACACCTAGGAGAAAACCTACCTAAGAAGGCAAAAGACCTGTACTCTGAAAACTGTAAGATGCTGCTGAAAGAAATGAAGATGACACAAGCAGATAGAAAGATACATTATGTTCTTGGATTGGAAGAATCAATATTGTTAAAATGACCATACTACTATTAAACGCAGTCTATCGATTTAATGTAAATCCTATCGTTTTTCACAGAACTGGGACAAATAATTTTTAAATTTTTATGGAACACAAATACCCCAAATACACAAAGCAATTCTCAGGAAGAAGAATGGAGCTGGAGCAATCACAACTCCGTGACTTCAGAATATACTACTAAGCTACAGTAATCAAAACAGTATCATAATGGCACAAAAACAGAAACATAGGGCAATGGAACAGAACAGAAAGCCCGGAAATAAATCCACACACATATGGTCAATTAATCTATGACAAAGGAGGCAAGAATACACAATGGAGAAAAGACAGTTTCTTCAATAATTGGAACTGGGAAAACTGGACAGCTACATGTAAAAGAATGAAATTAGGACCTTCTGTAACACCATATACAAAAATAAACTGAAAATGGATTAAAGGCCTAAAGGTAAGACCAGATATTATAAAACTTCTAGGGGAAAACATAGGCAGAACACACCTTGACACAAATTGCACCAATATTTTTTCTGGATTTGTCTCTTAGAGTAATGAAAATAAAGGCAAAAATAAACAAATGGGACCTACTTAAACAAAGTTTTTGTGCAGCAAAGCAAATCATAAATAAAATGAAAAATCAACATTCAGAATAGGAGAAAGTATCTTCAAATGATGTAACCAATAAGGTACTAATTTCCAAAATGTATAAACAGGTCATACAGCTCAATATAAAAAAATAAATAAATAAACAACCCAACCAAAAAATTGGGCAGAAGACCTAAATAGACATTTATCCAAAGAAGACATACAGATGGCTAACAGGCATATGAAAAGATGCTTAACATCCCTAATTACTCGAGAAATGCAACTCAAAAACAAAATGACTTCACACCTGTCAGAATCGCTATTATCAAAAAGTTTGCATATAATAAATATTGGAAATGGTGTAGAGATAAGGAAAACTCCTGCACTGTTAGTGGGTATATAAATTGGTGCAGCCATATGGGAAACAATATGGAGTTTCCTTAAAAAACTAAAAATAGAGTTACTATATGATCCAGCAATCCTACTCCTGGGCTTAAAATTATCATATAAGTGAAGTGAGTCATGTAGAGAAAGATAAATATCCTATTATATCACTTATATGGGGAATCTAAAAAAATAATAACAATGAACTTATTTATAAAACTAAAATAGATTCACAGACACAGAAAACAAACTTGATTACCAAAAGGGTAAGGGTGAGGGAAGGAGGGATAAATTAGGAGTTTGGGATTAACAGAAACACACTACTATACATAAAATAGATAAACTACAAGGATCTACTGTATAGCACAGGGAATTATACTCAAATTCTTATGATTACCTATAATGGAAAAAATATGATATATATTCAGATATATGTGTGTATGTATATACATATGTATATGAATATACATATATACATGAATCACTTTGCTGTACATCTGAAACTAACACAACATTGTTTAACCAAATCAACTATAATTCAGCTAAAAAAATCTTAATATTGCATTTTTATTTCCGAAATGACTATTGCTTCCTAAAGCTATTACTACAATTACATCAAATGTATACCATTTTTCTTTTCAGACACTTGTTTAAATTGTAAGTATTAGTTAAGTTGATAATTATTTTGACTGTTAGTGTTAATGAGATAATTTCTATAGAAATTTTTAATCTTTCACTTCTTTTTTGATACATATATTACACTGTACTAACTTAAGATTCCTTGAAAATCCTAGCTTTTGACTTCTGTATTTACTTCATAGAAAGAACATTATGATAAATTAATATTTTGCTTTGTTCAAGAGAAATTTTGTTTTTCAGTTAAAGATTTGCTATTTTTATAGAAACAGCATACAACTCAAGGCATAAATCACATGTTTGACTAATGCAAAATCTCTGAGCTTCTGAGTTAAGTTCTGGCAAAAGCTTGTTTTATGATTTTTATTCTATTCATTATTAAATTGTCTAAGTAGGCTTATGGACTTTCTACTGAGATAGACTTATGGTGATCTTATCCCTACTCTACACTTATGCAACTTCTAAAAATGAATTAAAAAATTAGCAGAAATCTAATTTTTCCCTCTTATTTTTTTAGACAGCTTATATTTTTCACCTTTAGTTCTTCATGTGGTGAGTGCTACACTAACCCTCAATTTTTCAAATTTTTAGTCCTTTTTTTATTTTTAATTTTATGGCTGCCCTGCATCATAGGGAAGTTCCCAGGCCAGGGACTGAATCCAAGCCGCAGCTGAAACTTATGGCTGTAGCTCTGGCGATACCAGAACTTTTAACCCACTGCACCAGGCCAGGATCAAACCTGTGCCTCTGCAGTGACCCAAGCCACTGCAGTGGGATTCTTAACCCACCGCACCACAATAGAAACTTCCCAAATTCTTAGTTCTTACTTGACTAGTAAGTAGATTTAAAATTTCACTGTTTCAAAGTAGCTAACAAATCTGTGTTGTAAATGTAAGGTGAAATCTAGATACCTGAAAAATATAAAGCTATACATTTAAATCTGCTAGGGTTGATATAAGATTTTGTTTGTTTTACTTATTGTCAAGTTTTTGGTTCCCTGTTTTTACTAGGAAAAAAAAAAGAGTCAAGTTCTTTTGCCATCTAACAACCCTGGCACTAACTGATCAGCATAGTTTCTGTAAAAGCCTTTCTCCATAAAATTAGTTCAATCATTAATAGAGAAAAATATACATCAAATTTCAAAAACAGAAAATTTTAAAGTGTTTATAACAACTGTATCAAACAGTTAGAATTTCTACACCCATTGGTTAGATATGACAGTCTCAGACAAGCTGAATACACAATCAAATCAAAGAGCAAATCAGTGGCCAATCAGAACTAAAGTACTATGGCTTGCTTTCTAAACTTAGAGACTGGACAGTTTTGTGGCTTACATGAGGCACTTCCTGGGACTTCCCTGCATTTGCCTTGCACATAGGAAAGCTTTTTATCTGATAACCTAAGAAATTTACTAAGTTATGCCAAAGTCACTAGATAATATAATTCTTCCTGTAAGAGCAAATGGGCCAAAGGGGTTGTTTATTGTAGTATTACATATGCCATTGGTTAGAAAAAGGCCATCTGTCAGTAGTTTCCCTTCCACAGAAAAACTAAGTTTCAAGGAGTATCTGGATGAACAAAGGGTAAAAGGACAAAATAATCTGACTTATTTCATGGTCTATGTTCTCCTTAATCAATTAATGGCCAGAGCTTAGTGTTTGAAGCTCAAATAAGTATTTTCAAAGATGCACCAGAAATGGTGTTTAGGAAAAATTTTGTGAACATTTCAAAAAGTTAAAATTATTATAGGAAATCATATAAGTATAAAAAGGATAACAAAAATAAAATTTAGAATGTTATATTATTTAAGACTGACTTATAATCAAACTATTGACCAACAACTTTAATACACTACTTTAAGTTTTCCTTTCTTCATTAAGATTTACCCATGTCAGCAATAATATTTGCAGCTTATGATCTTTTAATGATACGTCTTAAAAATTGAAAGTACATCAATATCTAAAGAGGAAAGTTATAGTCACAAAGGTATGAGAATTAAAAATTAAATTTCTAATTAACATCAAAGGTAAATTTAGAAAGGAGATACAGTAAAACTTTGATTAACAGAAACCCAAAGCCAAGGCTTCAATTAATAAAGATTTTCCTTAACTTTGAGATGAGAGCTATAGTATAAAAAAATGATCTTATATTAAAATTTTGGTAAAAATAATTAAATTTGGAGTAACTATATTTCTGTTCAGTCTTCTACATTATATACTAAGAATAAATGAAATAGAGATCATAATCCTAAAGCACTGTAGGCTCCTTAGTTGTCACTGAAGATCTAAACTTTTTTCAGCTTGTTAGAATGTCTAAAACCCAATAACTAAAGCTCAATTTACTTTTAGACAGTGAGGCCTACTTCACCGTTGTTAATGCTGATTAACCAAACCAAGAGAAGAGCAATATCTGTGCCCTTCTTAGAGTAACAGGCACAATAATGCCTATAATTATTGGTATGCTAAATTAATGCAAAATTATCCAGGCAATTTTCATCAATTACACATTCAAATGTTAAAATAACCTTTTAATACTAATGATCTTTTCACATGGAGAGAGGTAATTCTTTCACCTTTGTTAAAGTTACTTATAAAGGAAATCTGATTTCCGCTTAGGGGATATAGAACCTACAAAATAGTTGATTTATCACTTTGCTCAAAAAGTCCGGAAAGTGGTACTACATGGAATCCACTCATACCCTAATTTTATAGAAACAAAATACTCATGAGAATTTCAAGAACTGTACATATGCTAAGAGACAGAGACAGTTGGAGCCTTGTAAGGAGCAATCTAAGTACCATGGAACAACCATCAATTCCAGAATGGAAGTCTTTGTGGAATGGATGACCGGTGGTTCAACTTGAGGGATCTCTTTTTCACCATTTTCCTAAAATTTCACTCTCTCCAAGTGTTCCTCTAGGAGCCCTCTCATGATATTTATGCCAAAAGAGTTATATCCCCCCCCACACACACAAACATGTGACATGAGTCCCCTGGTAAATGCCTTTTCAGAGATGGGCCTCTCATGAAATACATTTTTCCTCTCATTTTCTACTCCTGTCCATTTCTACACCTTGAAATGGGTGAGGAGGATAAAAGGTCATGTTTTATTTCGTTTTTATCTTTTTCTCTAAAAATTCTGCATGTGAAGATTTATCTTATCCATGTGTTAGTATAGGATATCTATGATACCAGATCCTCAGTGAAAAAAAAGGGAGGTAAAAATAGTTTTGTTCTAACATCCTGTCACACCAATTCATTACACTATAAGTGATGCTTATTTATTCAACATAGTTATTAAACACTACTTATATGCTAATCTCTGAGAATAGAATTATAAAAGAAATAAAAGTGGTCTGTCACTTCATGTAACTTATATCTTAGTTCAGAGATAGTACTCATGAAACACTCATGAGGCCACACTCCGTACTCATAACATCTTAGAGGGCAGAGAAAATTGACTTCTGTCTCAGCTCAGCACAGTTTCTAAGTAGTCACTACAAACTCATTAAGATCATCACTAGGTAGGGAATTTTTTTTCACTGTCATTTTTTAATAGCAAACTATAAACTAAAGCAGGGAGCAAGTGTTGTCTATACCATTATATGCCACAGAACACATAGCACCATTTGATCTGTAAATATTTATTTATTTTTACAAGTATTTCTTGAATTATATATATGTTATTTAATTTTTTTATTTTTTACCTTCAAGTAATTATCAAACACAGCTTTGGTGTCTGCTGAATTACAGAAGATGATGAGTTTATATATTCCCTACAGTAAATTTTGAAAACTTGACAAGGGAATTACTGCTCTAAATAAATAGGAATTATAAATGCATCTACTAATGCATTTTATTGAGTACCTACTCTGATCCTAGCACTGTTTTAGGCTTTTGAGAATCATCAGTGAACAAAACAGACAGAACCCAGGCCTTGCGGGGCTTACCACATGGTAGGAGAGAGTCAACAGTAAACACAATAAATAAGCAAAATATATAGCATATAAGAACATAGTAAAAGAAAGAAAAGATGTATCTGAAGAATAGGGTAAGAAACAAGAGCAATGTTTAAGATTTAATTGTTAAGAAAATATAAGCATTATCAAAGATGAAACTTAAGCAAAGACTTAAGGAAGAAAGGAAGGTTTCCAAGTAGTAAAAGGAGATAGTAGTGAAGGAAGACTATTTCAATCAATTGATCAATTAATATTTTTAGTGCTATCTAGGAGCAGGGGAGGCTGGGGGTGAAGAGTGGCAGGATTATACTTTACGCTTGCCTCTGTAAATCGTTGATATATTTATAGAATAAGGAATTGAGGATGGGAGAGAAAGGTAGGTGATGTAGATGGCAGAAGAGAAAATGTATTTTGCCAAAAATAAGTAATCAGAAACAAACAAACAAAAAAAAAACCACCGCCATATTTATAAGTGTTCAAACAGGGGAGTTGAGAAGTAGATACACTAATGGGCTTTGACATGACCTATCCTTAACTCATCAAAAGGAGGTGGAGGCTATAAAAGAAAGGAGTTGGAAAGTGCTTCAATATCTTCACCTTAGGCTATGTTGTAGGAAATATGTTTAAAAAAGTTTACCTGTTTTCAATGCTTTCCCTAAACACAAGTATCTATTCACCCATATTCTGCTTTGTCTCCTTTACTATAGGTTACCAATCTATAAATAAAAATAAAACATTAAATAATCAAACCACAAGAGAAGAAACTAGATGAAGAAGAGCTGAAAAGAACTACAGAACAACTAGAAAACTATTAACAAAATGGCAATAAGAACATTCCTGTCAATATTTTTAAATGTCAATGGACTTAATGCTCTAATCAAAAGACATAGGGTGGGTTACTGGATTTGGATTTTTTTTTTTTTGGTCTTTTTGCCTTATATAGGGCCGCACCTGCGGCATATGGAGGTTCCCAGGCTAGGGGTCTAACAGGAGCTGTAGCTGCTGACCTTCGCCACAGCCACAGCAACGCGGGATCTGAGCTGCGTCTGCAACCTACAACACAGCTCACGGCAATGCCGGATCCTTAACCCACTGAGCAAGGCCAGGGATCGAACCCACAACCTCATGGTTCCTAGTCGGATTTGTTAACCACTGAGCCACGACAGGAACTCCCTGGATTTGTATTAAAAAAAAAAAAAAAGAACCATATATGCTGCTTACCAGAGATTCATTTCAGAGCTAAAGCCCCGCACAGGCTGAAAGTGAGGGTATGGAAAAAGTTATGTTCTCACTTATATGTAGAATCCAAAAAATAAAACAAATTAGTGAATAGAACAAAATAGAAATGTTGACCCACAGTTATAAAAATAAACTAGTAGTTACCATTAGGGAGAAGGATGGGGGAAGACAGGATAATAATAGGGGATTAAGAGGCACAAACCACTATGTATAATAACATACAAGGGTATATTGCACAGCACAGGGAATATAGCCAATATTTTAGAGTAACTTTAAATGGAATACGATCTATAAAAATACTGAATTACTATGTTGCATACCTGAAAGAAAGAAATAATATTATAAATCAATTAGACTTTAATTTTTTTAAGTTAAAAAAAAAAACAACTAAACTCCTGATCCATCCACTCACCTCAATATGTTCTTCTTATCATCGTACCCATGCCAATCAATAGCAACTATATTGTCCTACTAGCTTTGGTATAAAAGGAGAAGATTTTTTCCCCCATGGAGTTATTCTTAAGGCCTTTCTCTTGCATTCCATTGTCAATCTATACACAAATTCTATTGGATTAACTTTCAGAAGATAATTGGACTTTTACCAACTTGTTCTGCAGAGTGAACACACAGTGGCTGAGGCAGGCAGACTTTTTTAGCAGCAAGAGGAACAGTGACCCTGGTTTCTGTAGGTGATTGGCTTGTTTGGATAATTCTGTAGGCTGATAGGAATGTGATCACATTATGTTAAGCATCAGGTGAAATATAGCTGGCCTGTGAGGTTCATAGATGTCTAGGCAGCATATGAAAGTTTAGACCTTACAATACATAACTCAACACCAACTGATTTGATCCAAGCTTCCATTACTGCAGTGGTCTACTAACTAGTTAATGAAATGGTCACAAAGATCCTGTTAAAATATAAGTCAAATCAAGTCTCTTTTCTGCTCAAAATCCTTCAAAGCCTTCTCATCTCCATCAAAACAAAAGCCAAAATTCTTGCATAGCTTAAAAAAGTCTAACATTTTCTGATTCCTATTATCTCTCTAACTTTATATCAATATTCTCTTTCACTCACTTTGCTTTAGCCACATTGATCTCCTTTCTGCTTCTTGAACACATTAAGAACTCTGCTCTTGCTTTTTCTTCTGCCTGAATGCATCCCCCTCCTTTAAATCTATGCTCACTCATTAACCTCGTTTTGAATCTCTGCTCATATGTTATCTTTTAAAAGAGGGCTCTCCAAACCTTCCCACTTTAAATTCCATTCACTCTGATTCAGTACATTATCTAATACACTGCTTTATTTCATTCTCATACAGTTACCACCATCTAAAAATCATAAATTTATTTAGCTATTTTATTATTTTATTCATTTCTCTCCACTAAGATGTAGAGTAAATGATAAGCAGTAGTTTGTCTGTTGGTTCACTCCCATTAACAGCATCACCTAAAACAAATATCTGCCAGATTTGGGCATTGTTGAAAAACCTAATAAACATATGTCTATCTTATCTAATTTATAGAAGATAATATGAAATTTTAAATATATTTTTCAAATATTGAGCATGATTTTTCCTTTAAAAATGTAAAAAATGGGAGTTCCCGTTGTGGCTCAGCGGTTAATGAACACAACTAGTATCCATGAGGATGCAGGTTTGATCCCTGGCCTTACTCAGTGGGTTAAGGATCTGGCATTGCTGTGAGCTGTGGTGTAGGTCACAGACGTGGCTCAGATCCCATGTTGCTATGTCTGTGGTGCAGGCAGGCAGCTACAGCTCTGATTCGACCCTAACCTGGGAACCTCCATATGCCATGGGTGCAGCTCTGAAAAAGACCAAAAAAAAAAAAATGTAAAAAATGGACATTAGAAACTTTTGTATTCTCCCAGTGTCAGACATGGACTCAGGCTTTACAAAGGGTCACCCAGAGGCCTGGAAACTGTAAGTTCAAAAAGTAGATGTCCTTTGGGGTAAATTTAAGCCAACAAGAGACAGAATACAGGAAGAACCCATCAGATCTATTCTTGCTCAAGTCAGTGGTTCATACAGTTTCTTCCTCTACATGGCAGGTCTGTTTTCTGGTGAAGCTATAACCAGTCCCATCTTATCTTTGCTCTCCCTACTTTTCTGTCTCACATTTCTTTGTCCTTTACCATTGTATTGAACTACATCTTTCAAGAAAAACTAGGCTAAAAGTGATTGTTTAGGCCTAATTTCTTTACGGAAAAAAAAAGGCTAGAATATGCTATCACATAGCAAAATTACTCTGAGAAGTAAAGAGGTAACTATTCAAAGGAGTCTACAATCTCTAGTTAGTAACGCAGAGGAGACAAAAATGTTAAATTATAGCACAAAAAAATTGGAGACTGCATCCATATGCAAAAGAATATGTGGTATAGGTAATAACAATAAAAAATGGGAAGCGGTATGATTGTTATAGGATAAATTTATCAGGGAATATTGATCTTATAGGTTTTAAAGATATGATTTGAAAGAGCAAAAATTTCAGCGAATTCTACCCTGGAGAAATACTTGGATGAAGGAAATGTCATGGGGGTGTAAATGCATAAAAGGGAGAGTGGGAAGACTGGAGGGGAAAATTTATTTCAGGTAATAATAAAAAGCAACTGAAAGAGGTAAGGTATAGATTGAATGCAAAAGAACTTACTGAGGATCTGTGCTAAAAAGTATGAAAGTCAAGAACCTATCTTCACACATATAAAAGGAGAGAAAGGATTTCTCTTTTCAATGAGGTGACTAGAGAGTATAGGATAACAAGAGACTTTCCTATAAAGTTCTCTTGGCTTCACACTCAATAGGTGTGTGTATTCAAATATTTCTGCTAGAATAACACCATTTATTTATTTCAAGTATTCTATTAAAATACAACTTACACAGAAAAATGATATTTCAATAGGTGAAATTGGGAGGTATAAGGCCACAACATGGATCATTTCTGGTAATGCAAGCCTAGGGGAAAAGAAAAAATGAAGAGTTCTTTGCACCACAAAGCTAATAATAGTCCAGGGACTCGGACATTTGTGCCTTGAGTGGATAAAGGCCACTGAAAAGAATGCTGGAGGGTGCCGGAGACTCCATCTGTCTTACAGTGCTGTGCAGGAAAAACTCTGACATGGAATGAATGCAATAAAAAAATCTAGGAGTGATAATGGATTGCAAGTGATAAAAAGGCATATATATAGTAGATAGCATTCACTCTATTAGCATTAACTCAAACACTTTTACTGCTTTGTCACAGATTAGCAACTTGACAAAAGCCTGCACTAGACAGTGAAATCCAAGGAGCCAGGAACCATCATAGCTTGATGTATCACTATATTCCAGAACTTGCAACAGCATACATCATACAGTATTCAGATAGTATTTACTGAGTCAATTGCTTGATAATCTCATAAGCTCCCCAAATTTCTCAGTTCTGTGTAATGTAGGATGTCAGGAATTTTTATGGTGCCCTTAAACCAAAACAAATAGCTAACAATTTTGTTTATTAAACAGTTATGTCCAAATAAGTGTTTGTTGCCTTTGCTTTTGGTGTCAAATTCACAAACTATAAATATGGTAACTATTATCTCTATTATCAAATAGAAGGAAATTACTGATCTTTAACAATTCAACTAAGCATAGATTCTATATCCAGGGCATTGGTACCTTGTGTAGGGTAACTGGACTCTGGTATCACTCCTAAGTGATAACTATTGAAAGATGTTCTATGTATGATATACAGCAATTAATTTAACTACTTCATCCTTGAAGTATTATTTTCATTAGCTGTGTCCAATAGAAAAACAAATGGAAAAAAAAAAAAAACTTCTGTTGATGTCATATTCCTCTTAAGCTACTGTTCTATTTCTCTACTCCTATTATAGCTAAATTTTAAAAGATTTTTGGGGGATAGTAATGTAATCCACAATTGGATATACAAGGAAGTATGTACTGATTGGGGTTCACCAGAGAAACAGAACCAAGAAGATGTGTATAAGTGTTTGTGTATGTATTATAACTATTTAAGGAATAATGCCTACAGAGATGTGCCTAATCCTAAAAATATATACCATAGTTCTTTAAACTTACTTGCAAAAACAAACCAGATTTAAGTAGTAGGTGTAATTGCAAAAAGCCCAAACAAGGAACTGTAAATTATCATTGTGTAAGTACATTCCTTATAGGGAATATACTGCAATACATAGGAGCTCTGTGACCTAATAATTTACGTCACATTTTGCAGCCTGATTTTATTCATCAGCAAAAGAGAAATAATAATGAATCTCTGAATGGAGCCTGAGGCAATAAATATTTGCCTATCTTCTTCTATATAATCCTTAGATTTCTGCATTTCTTCCATATCCCCAAAGTACACAACATAGTTTCACTATAAAAATAGTTTATCTTGGAGATTGGATTAAGATGGTGGAATAGAAGGACTGGAGCTCAACTTCTCTCCCGAAAAACAGCAAAACTACAAACAAATGCCGAGCAGCCTTCAACCTAATGGATGGTAAACTTCCAAAAAAGATACTCTGCTCCAGAAGAAACCAGCGGAGATCACATCAAGAGGTAGGAGGGGCAATTACACAATAGAAGCAACCCCATACCTCCTGGGTGGGAAGCCCCACAGACTGGACAGTAACTGCATCACAAAGACTCAGCTAAAGGACTGAGAGTTCTGAGCCTCACGTCAAAACCCCACGCCTGGGGATCAGGCACAGGGAGAAAGAGCCCCCAGAGTTCTGGCATTGAAGGCCAGAGGGGCTTGTGTGCAGGAGCTCCACAGGACTGGGGGAAACAGAGACCCCACTCTTGAAAGGCACACACAGACTTTCACGTGCACTGGGTCCCAGGGCAAAGCAGTCTCCATCGGAATCCGGGTAGAACCTGACTGCAATTCCTGGAGGATCTCCTGGGAAAACAGGGGTGACTGTGCCTTGTTGTGGGGGAAGGGTATTGGAGGTGAAGCTCTCGTGGACATTCAGCAGCCTGCATTTCTCTGGAGGTGGCCATTTCTGGGAAAATCTGGTCCCTCCCATCAGCGCTGAGAAGCCCCAGGCCAAACAACAATTCAGGTGGGATCTCAGCCCCACCCATCAGGAAACAGGCTGCCTAAAGACCCCTCAGGCACACAGCCAGCCTCTAATCTCATCCAGAGACAAAGCCCCATCCAT
>PVHT020000143.1:5656341-5670016 GCA_004024745.2 Catagonus wagneri
CCCTATTACACTGTTGGTGGGAATGCAAATTGGTGCAGCCACTGTGGAAAACAGTATGGAGATTCCTCAGAAAACTCAAAATAGAATTACCATTTGATCCAGCAATCCCACTCCTGGGCATCTATCCAGCAGAAACCATGACTCAAAAAGACACATGTACTCCAGTGTTCATTGCAGCACTCTATGCAATAGCCAGGTCGTGGAAACAACCTTAATGCCCATCGACAGAGGAGTGCATAGGGAAGATACGGTACATACACACAATGGAATGTTACTCAGCCATTAACAGGCACGAATTACCAACATTTATAGCAACATGGATGGACTTAGAAATTATCATGCGAATTGAAACCAGTCTGACAACTAGACAGCAGCACCCAATGCTACCGCTTACATGTGGAAACTAAAAAGACACAGTGAACCTTTTTACAGAACAGACAATGACTCACAGACTTTGGAAAACCTTGTTTTTTCAAATAAGACACTCTGGGGGGTGGGGGGATGCACTGCAGGTTTGGGATACAAAATCTGTAAAATTGACTTGTGATGATTTATGTACACCTATAATTGAAATAAAATCCATTAAGAAAAAAAAAAGATGTTGTCAGACAATATGAAAATGATTTGGAATTAAAAAAAAGTTTATCTTGGAATTGATATGCCCCCTACTTCTAATCATTTATTTTTCTTTCCATCCGGTATTCATTCTTTGTATTGCTTTTTTCCTACTAATTAGTACCTTCATTTACATTTATCCATAACAAATAAATCATTTTATCTATATAGATTTGATTTGTCCTAAATATGTACACAGTTAGAATTAATAAATCAATGTTTCCATTTTTATATGTATAGAAATTCAGACTGCTGTTCTTTCACAAAAATACAGAAGCACTACAGTGTTCAGTATTTTTGCTATCAAAGTACATGGATTAGCTTTCAAACACTAAGCTACATTGAATTTTAATTTCTAATAATTTTTATTTATTTAATTATTTTATTTAAATATTATATACAAAATAAAGAATAGAGGGCTTCCCTCTGTGGCACAATGGGATTTGCAACATCTTGGGAGCTCTGAGATACAGTCTTACTTCTCACCCCTGCACAGCATGTTAAGGATCCAGCATTGCCACAGCTATGGCTAAGGTGGCAACTGCAGCTTAGATCTGATCCCTAGCCTAAGAACTCCATGTGTCGTGGGGTGGCCAAAACTGGAAAAAGAAGATAAACATAGATTTTATGCTATTGATTTTAGTGTCATCCTGCAGTTTGTCTTCAAATCAACTATCTACTCCCCTCATGGAAGGTGTGGCTAACCACACAGCAGCAGTAGGTAGGAAAATGCTTTTAGGAATATCACCAATATGTTTATACTTCAGCATAGGGCTTTACTGCATAGTATTTCTTATATAACCAAGGTAACAATTTTCCAGAGACCATAGTTCTAAAATATGGCTAGCTGATTTTCTAGCATTATTTGGACAAAATTCAGAAATAGCAAGATAGCGTAGAAGGATGAATAAAATTGAGAGGAAGAGGTAGTAAAAACATGAAAGCAAGTTTTATATACAGTGATAGCCTAGTTTACTACAAACAAATTCTTAGTTATTTCTATTGCTGATCATACAATATTGAAAACACTGGGCATGCCCATTTAATTCCACTCAATGACCAGTAAATATAATGTTCTCCTCTCCTCTTACCTAGTATCCTCCAATTTTGACTAAACCATAGAATCTAAGTTTACATTTATGCTCACATGTGCATGAATTCAAAACTGAGGAGGAATCTAGCCCCCGTCAATTATTCTTCACTATTTGTGGAACCTTTAAAGAGACATTACATCAACAAACTTGACTATCAACTCGAGTCATCAATAGCAGCTCTTTGATCCTGGCTCTAACTGTGGATATCCAGTGTGTGAAGAATGGCAACAAAAGATTAACATTTGTTGCCATTATTGGTTTCACTGTACCTGAATTATTTTGCAGAATAGGTCTTTTTTAGCAGAATAAAATGTCATTTATCCATTTACTATTATTTTAAACATATTTTGGTGAAGAAAGTCATAAGACATTCCACGGTGTGATGAATATTTGAGTACATTAAAATACTTCTGCCTGTTTGGGGTTTTACTGTTTATCTAGAAGTTTATTTTCTTTTTCAGCATTTTTATCATTTTGTATCATTTCCCAACACTATATTACCTCCCAAGGCATTAGCTATCCACTACTTCCAATGTATCATCTCATGCCTGGAGATATTTCCAAAATATGGTGCATTAGAATGATTTGCACTTTCATTTTTGTTTATGTCTAGGCATGAACAATGACTCATAAAGGTGGATTTCAATATCAGGGTTTTCACCATTTGCATCACCTCCAAACAAAAGAAGTAATTTAAAAAAATCTTTATTCATGTATTCATGCATCAAAATTTGTTAGACCTCTACAACGTGCCAGGCACTGAATAAGTTTGAGAGATAAACAGCAATGGACATGTGCATTTCCACACTGATCCACTATAATCTTCCGTATAAGGCTTCATATTGCACATAAAAAAGTCAATTTGTTTTCATTTTATTTTGCTACACAATCTTGTACTGATTCACATTAAATGGTATCAATGGCTGATGCTTCATGACTGGGTATGCTCTGAATGTTAACACATATGCTAAAGTTAAGATCAGATCATGAATTTTTCAGAAGTGCTTGTAATACACAGGTCAATTTAAAATGACTATTCTTATTTAAATATTAAAAATGGTGTAAATTTTCAGATTCTACCTTTTTTATAGTAACCAGTGTGCCCAGCTTGCCCCACTCTCCCTGGACCAGGGAACTAGATGGGCATGTTTTCTCACAGTTATGGTAGAAGTACAAGAGGGACATCTCTTGCATAAGCATATTTCAAGCACTGACCAAAGAAGTCTTTCTCCAGTTCATTCTCCCAAGGCGAAGTAATGGAGAATTGAACGTTCCAAGAAAAGTGAGGGGAAAGTGAATTCAATATTATTAAATGATAATCTAATCAAGAAGAGGTGTAATTCTGTATTTCAGTTGAGCCAGGATTGTAGCTTGGTGAAAGGGACAAACATGAAAAGAACTATAAGATTGAGAAGATTTACAAGGTAATATAAATTGATCATAGGGATGGGCTATGATGAGGTAGGGGAAGGGTTTGTTGAGGAGGTGTCAAGCCTTGTTTCTGGGAGTATGAAGTCAACAACTTGAAGCTTACTGTGACTATCCACAGAAATAGGAAGCAGTGGAAGACAGGGTTTCTTGGGTGGGAGTGGGAGATTATAAACAACTGCCATCATTTTTAACATTGTTATTGGCATCAATGTTATTGAAGGTAACTGGTTTGGAAATCTGAAAAGAGTTTATAGCCTTCGGCACTATATTTCCCATGCCAGAACATTATTATTATTCTTAAGGATCCAGAAAGTACTGTTATATCCATGGCTATCAGCATCTTTTCTTCCACCAAACAGCCCTATAATACCATCCATCCAGACTGCCCTCCCATCTTGATACTGCCATGGACACCCAATCATAGAATTTATTGCATCTATTTACTGGTCTGTGCAGAAATTACCTTGGATCCGATCTTTGCCTTCTGTTTTAAACTAATATATGTGCATGTGCATCTATATATACATAAACACATGTGTGCTTTGTGTCAATTTTATCAGTGTCTGTCCTATAGACTTTATAGGTTTTTAACTTTTATTCCCTTAATAACCATTTTCAGACTAGTAAATTGATTTGATGTGAATTCCAGATTTTAATTGTCACAAATATGTTACTTCTAATATTTCTGTCTTGGTTCATCCATCACAGTCATCAAGCAGGTATTCTAGCATCTGTAACACTTAAATGGGGTTTGAGATACTCTACCCCATGCTGGCCTCCACATCCAGGGTCCATACTGGTTCAGGAGATAGGATTGAAAATAAATTTTATAGAGATTTCCATTTGTTATTTTCTAAATATGTCAACATGGTTGCCATTTGACAAAAACCTGAAACACAAAATAGTTTGGATTCCATTTTTGTAAAATTGTTAAAATATAGAATACTTTTACTCTGATAGTTGTGACAAAAAGCTCTGCCTAGCAATCAAAATGAGGCTTAAAAAATGAATTGAGAATAAAGCTTACTTCAACTTGAAACGTTTTCACTACTTGAAATGGTTAAATTACATTTTAATATATTAATGAGCAGTACCACTTAGCTCAGTACCAGTGTAAGTGCCTCTAGATGAAACACACATATATACACACATGATTTCTGTCAAATTATTTAACATTTTCAGCACAGCTGCACTATGTGAGTATTTATTAATTGCCTGTAAAATCAGCAAAATATGTTCAGTAAGTGCCAGCTTGACATATATTGTACATAATCACACATTTGAGCCACACAGTTGTTTGTGTCATTTTATAACCAGGCTAATAATTACCAGACAACTAAATTATTCAGCAAACTATAAATGTTATATTTAATTACTTTATCATTTTTGTGTGTTGCCATGGAGATAAAATTGCTACCTCAATCCATAAATTCGGTTATTTTATAATTTCCATCTTTATCAGTACGAATGTGGAGTGAATTAATGAAACTAGGAAGCACATGGAAACAAGTTAGTATTTTCTTGCTACATTTTCTATTCACACAGCTTCTATATGCAGTTGTGAAAATTTATCAGCTTCTCTATAACATCTTCTAAGCATTTCAGAGCTCAGAAAATTAGAGGGAGAGAAATAGAATAAATCTTTATAAGATACAATTTCCACCTTCTGTCGGGAACTAACTGATTAGAAAACTCTTTATAGGTTAAAGCAACTATTACATTTTTATAGTTCTGTGTATTTCCAGACATAAAGAATAAAGCTTTCACACTATAAACTATCCCCATACAGTAAACACTAGCATGGTCCACATCAGCATCTATGTAACAATTTATCATATATCTAGTTTTGTTTTTCTACAGTATATTTTTATAGGCCTGCAAATTTCCCTCAGAATATTCCTGCATCTAAAATCACTTATAACTTAAAACTACCTTATGATAAATATTGAATGTGTGCCAATCTTCCCATAAAGCACCCAGAATACATCTTACAACATTTTGGGTATTAGAAACTTGGATCATTAAAATGAGTTACTCTTCTTATAAATAACAGGTACTGAAAGAATACAAAAATATACTCAGGGCCTTAACATCACTGGAAGATTCTAGCTGTATTGAAAACTTTAAAACTGTATTACAATTTAATCAAATGTCGGGACTTTATATATACATACAATTCTAACATGTCAGTGTTCTTCATGAGTGATAGACTTCCAAGCCTCTTGGGCTTATCTATCCAGTATGTATCTGGGGATACATTCAAACTATAATGCTCCCATCCATTGTTGGCTTATTTATGAACAGAGCAAGCCTAAGAGACTAGAGATGCCCAAACTTTGAATAGGGTTAGATATAATACTATTCATGAACTCATTCATAAGTATTCGTTTACCTAATTGAAAAAACATCAATTTTGAAGATACTTGAGAAACTAATAACATATCAAAGATGTACAAGTATATTTACAGAAATTTCTCTAATACATAACTGAATATTCATAAATTATTAATACAATGGTCTAAAACTCCCATAAGTATCGGGGAGAGGGTATTAGTGAATTTAAGAACCCATAGTAGCAGATGGACTGTTATTAATGCCATAATAAAAACCAAGTGCTACAAAAATTCAAAAGAGAGAAAATTAAAGTTCTTTCAGGCTTCTGGGGAGACAATTTTTCTTCATAAAATTGAGCTTTATGTGATAAAACATAATCAAATATTAAAACATGTGGCCAGATCATTCAAGGAAACATCAAAACTAATCTATATTATTGATAAATTTCCTCTCACTGCTTCCAGTCAGCCCTTTTCAAAGCCAAGCTCTATGTAGATGTTGGAGACATTTTTCTAGAGCATAGATTATATAAACGACTATGTCAGTACTTAAAATTTGTCTATTGCTCTAAGTTTTCTCTAGAATTAACTCTAACACCATTGATATGATACACAAGTCAATTCAAAGTGGTGCCCTTGCTTAACTCTCTCTTTTCTTATCTTAGCATTTTCCCTTTGCATTCTGTACATACCAGGCATACTGAATTTTCGCTTAGGTCTCACATTTAACTTAGCTCTTGATCTTTGTCTATATGATCCCTTCTCTCTAAAAATATATTTTACTCTCTTCTTCCCTGTACAATTTCTAGTCAAGCTTCCAGCCTCTGATTATGTGCCACTACTTAGGAAGATTCCCTAATTCTTAAAAATTATATTAGATGCCTTTCCTATATTCTCATTCAGTACCTGTGCTTCACCCATAATAATATATACAACACTGAATATTATTTCTCTTTATTTTTTTCTGGTTTCTCCTTTAGAATGTAATACCTTTGAGAGCTTACAATTCTCAACTTGTATGAAATTTCTCATAGTTTTAGATAATAAGCAAATAAACAGTATTACTTATTATTCAATAAATATTAAAATGAAAAGTAACACTTCTTCCACTGAAGACACTCAATTTTAAAATCTGAAAATTTAAAGAAAAGGAAATTCTTAAAATAAATATCATCCTCTAGCATTTATAAATCACTATGTAGCTTTAATTATCTGATCCATTAATAAGGCTAAAATACGGAGGGAAATGTTGGTGAAGATTATAATTAATTTGGTACCTAATCAATATATAACTCAGTAAGCTATTGTTCATTAGAAAATGAGCTTAGCATTAAAAATTAAGAATCAAGATATTTATAATGTCCTTTCCTTATTCATGTTCTAGATTAAATTAGGAAAAGATAAGCATATATTTTAGCAAGGAAATAAGATATAAAACCTCTGTGACACAGACAAGAGTTTCAGTTATTTTTCTTTACTAGTAAAAGGATGAGTTAAAAATTAAACACCTAAAACATAGCAATGATCTTAAATAAAATAATGATCCTTTAAAATGAATTAAAAAAATGTGTTGTCATTAAAAATCATCTTTATATACATTATGGTAATGCTGACTAATGTGCTATTCAGATTCTATACCTAATAAATTACTTGGCATCCTGTCTTTTCCCCTACCAACTTTTTTCTCTCTTCAGATACCGTCTTTTTCATTGTTTGCTAAAAAATCCAACAAACTGCCAAAGTGTCCCCCGAGGCTTCTCCATAGTGTGGTGAGACAGCCACTCTCTCAGCCAGCCCTGGAACTTTGATATTGATGTGTCTCTCTAGGGGCTACAGTGAAGATAAATTACTAGTTGTCATTTTTTTAAAAGTGCCTTTTAGCTCCTCAGACTATAGTAAATGAATAAAATGACTCATAATAGTAATAAATTGGGGTTTATCATTAATGCCATCCCTGCAGTGGCATGTCAATATCAAAGGGCAAACTAGCAAAGAAAACCGCTAATACTAAACTTCAAGCTGAGATACAGATAATATTCCTGCATCTTGCCTAACAACTAAGGGGAAAAAAAATCAAGCATCATGAAGGGAATAACAAGCGATCAGCAGGAAAATTAAGAACCGAAAGAGAACACACGCCTTTTGGGAAAAGGCAAATTCTATGTTTAAATTCAGAATAGGCCAGAGAGCCCTTTTTCAGTACAGTTGACAATTCAGGTGCTTAGATCAGAATAAAAGGTCTCAATAGAAATTCAAGCTGTGCAAATTTCTACCTGTTGAAAAGTTGGTTCTCAATAAACACTGGTCGGTAATAGTTCAGATAAATTTGAAATTCCACCATAGATCTACCTAACTGAAAGACTGGTAATCTCCTTGAAAGAAGCAATCTTAGATGAATGAAAGTAGGAAAGTTTAGGTATAGTATGGTGACCTTTGTTGAATCGCTAGAGATTGAGATTCTTGGCCATATATTTGATTCTTGAGCAACAGGAGCTGCAAATAGAAATATAAAAGCCTGCTCCATTAAAAATTCTGATGTTAGGAGTTTCTGCCATGGCTCAGTGATTAACAAACCCGACTAGTATTCATGAGGACATGGGTTCGATCCCTGACTTCACTCAGTGGGTTAAGGACCAGGCATTGCTGTGAGCTGTGGTGCAGGTACCAGACGTGGCTGGGATCCCGTGTGTCAGTGGCTGTGGTGGAGGCCAGAAATTACAGCTCTGATTCAATTCCTAGCCTGGGAACCTCCATATGTCATGGGTGTGGCCCTAAAAAGACAAAAAATTAAAAAAAAATTCTGATGTTAGAGGCATAAGGCAAAACTTCTTTGGGTCTAATGTTAAACAAGTGAAAGAGAAGAATTATTCTCATTTTACATACTATACAAACCTTTCGTGTCAAGACCACCAGATACAGAGTGCAAATGGGTAAGCACTAGAGAGGTGCAGCAACTTCTACAGAGAAACTAAGAGAATTTCTCTTGATGGCATGAGATAACACTCTTGATGCAGGTAACTAGCACTACGTACATTGGACAATTAAGAGGGTTTAATATATGTGAAAATGCCTGACACACAGAAAAGCTCAATAAATACCAAAGTCATATTTTTCCTCTTATATCTACCTAAACTGCCATTAGTTTCCATAAGTTTAAATATTATCTATAGCCTTGAGATTTAGAATTGATTTTGGAGGTGAAATTAAGAGGATTTGCCTGGATTAGCTATGGAGGCTGGTGAAAAAAAGAGTCATTTACTGAAATGAAAAGGGCTCAGTGTTCAACCTCTGACAGATGCAGCTCGTAGACCAAGGTGATTTCTCAGAATCAGTCACTGAAGTTAGCAAGATAAAAAATGATTGGTGACACTAATAGACACATCATATATAATGTCCCTTTGTACAAATTAGAGGAAAAAATGCCACTTCTTCTGGATAAACACCCACAACAAGATGTGCGGTTGAGTAGAGCACAAAGTTAGATTTCATCCTCCACATGCTAAGCACCCTTGAGGAGTGAGAACAGGCAGAACTATAAACTGCGTACATAAGAATGGTTTCAGTGATAAAAATAATTGGGGTAGGTTGAAGAGAGAATTTGATGAAATAAGTTAGAAACATAAGTATGACTTATGAAAAGGAATTTTGCTTTAAAAAGGATAGAAATAGGGCAGTGGCTGGAGGATTATATATTTTTTTAATTTTTAGTGGATGCTGTCAGTGTCCTGTTATATTCCTGCATTTTCACTTGTATTGTACACATCGATAGTTTTTTGCTATGACCATATTCTTGGCCTGAGGGCTTTTACTCTCTATAGGAAAGCACTGAGTCAGGCAGGATGAGGTGAAGAAAGACCTCCAGGGGTCATTATCAGCCAATCAGCATACACAGAAATTGGTAAGTAAACGTCCCAGTGTCCTAATTTCTTATTTTATGGCTAATGTTCAAACTCAGAGAAATAATCTCACCTTTTGTAGTAGAGCAAATCAGTACACGTGGCAACTGGAAAATAGCTGATCCCAGCAAATGATTTTTTCTCCATTCCAATATACATGGAATACCATAAGCAGTTTGCTTTCACTTCCTCTGGGATACATAACATTTTGCTCTATACTCCATTAAGTTTGTAAGATTTTGGTGCTTCTCCATCCAACTGAATATTCTTATGTAATCACCAAGAAAACTTGGAGACTGGGAGATAACAAACACCAGTACTACTACGTTGGGTACCTTTAGAACACTCGTGGATGATAAACCCAGTCATAACAAAGGCACCTTCCATCTCAGTGATGTTTCTGTGGATACAGCGGTCTGAGACAGGATGAAAAGTTTTCTCCAAAAAAGAGAACATCTTTAAATGATACAAAACTATGTAATTCAATATATTTTGTTATACCTTTTTATTAATACATCTATGTGTTTTGGGGGTGTTAAAGTATTTTGTTAGTGATAATTAAGATAATCTTTACTGGCATAAAATAAAAATAAATACTTTGACAATTTCAAAGATTTAATTTATCCTTAACTAAAATAGATTCTGAAAAAATGGAATTTCCTTAAAGTATGTACACATTTCCGGGGAAAAACATATGCTGAAAGATTATTTTACATGCCACACTAATAATAAATGAGAGTTTTTTTTTCCAAAATATAATGTGTAAAGCGTTTAAAATTATTGAGAGTATATTTTTACGTTATTAAACAAAATTAAGGTTTTTATTGCTAATGAAAACATCAACACATTTATGCAGAGAAATTAAGTGCTTCTAGTTTTTAAATCACTATTATTAGACTGATTTTAAAAGTAGTTTATAAACAACCAATACTGTGGCATAAGCAGTATCCTGGAATAGGAGACCACTTTCAGATACGAATATTAAATAAAAAGCTTTCTGAAAACTGTAATCCTTAACTATTTTCTTAATAATTGATATAAATTTTTTATTATATTTAGATATTTCCATTTAATTCTTCTATGTTGCTTTGAGAGATTGAATTGTTTTTATTTCATCAAAGAATAAAAACAATTATCCACTGAGCCATAAATATACAACAAAATATCTGAAGTAGATTTCTACTTAACATTTAATTTTTACGCATTTTAATTCACTTTTAGTAGTTTGCCTTAAAATGTACTCTACTTGTCAGAAAGATTAATAAAGTTTTAAATTATAAGTAATATGTGTCAATTATATAAATATATAACATATCTTAGAATGGGTTAAAAAAGGTTATCTAACAGTATTTATATTATAAAAACAGATATAATGGCTTAATATGCATATCTATTGTATATAAGTATAAACTAGTTTTACAATACATGGTGCAAAAAATGTGGATTTGTGCTACAAAACTATGTGGGAGGGAGGTGTTAATTATATTTCATTCTTCTCTTTCCCTACCTATTAGCTTCAAAAGAATTTTTTTTTTCGGTTAACTTTTGTCAGTTTGAATATTATTGTGTTTTATCAACTTTACACTTGGATAAATAATTAGTGGTGAGTAAATCACTTTTATTATCGAGCAACTGAAAATGTTCATGATATCTTTATTGTTTCAAGTTTGGGAAACTCAGTAATTTTACATGCAAAATAACTTATACTCTATTAAAAATTTGTGTTCAGCATGAAAGGTGCTAAAAAGACATTTCCATCCATACCTAACAAAAGGCTTTACTCATCTTTATTATAAGAAAAAAAATCTTTTCCATGTTAAGTTGTAATAATTTGTTAACTATGTCTTTAAGTTTGGTCAAATTAAGCAAAATGTATAAGCATCTAAGCTTCAATTTGAAGTACATTTAGGTAATATTCCAGGAGGTTATACTCTTCCTTTTGTATCTGCTTGGATGTAAGTGGAAAAGCTGTCTTCCTATTTCTCATGCTTCATTTAAGTTTATATTGTCTCCATAGAAGCTGGAATCCTAGGCTGGTTGTTTGTGAGCAATCAAATTTTGGCTATGAAAAGAAGAATAAAAACATTTCAGGCCTCTTCAAGCCTAAGGGAGCACGGTTCTTAACTAAAAATGTGGTGGTCCTTCTAGAATCAGCACTAAATAATATTCCCTTGTATGAATGTACAACAGTTTATTTTATCCTTTCACTAGCTGAAGAAACTCTTGCTTGATTTCAGTTTTTGGCCTATACAAATAAAGTTATCAGCATTCTCATGCAGGTTTTTATATGCACAAAAAATTTTAAATCAGCCAGGTAAATACATATCAGAGAGATTTCTAGGTCCTTTGGTAAGTTATCAAACTGCCTTTCAAAGTGTCTGTAGTTATTTTTCCTGTCATCAATGAATGCTCTCCATCCTCACCAGAAACTGTTATCATCAGTTTGGGGGATTTTCAATGTTCCAATAGGAGTGTAATGGTATCTTATTGTTGTTTTAATTTACAATGACCTTAGGATAAATGATGAGGAGCAATGTATCTTATTTCATGAAAGGTCTAGCAAGATCTTTTATCCAATTTTAAATTTTTAAATTGTAAATTATTTGATGTTTTTATAGTTTAAGAGTTTTTTATTTTGGACACAAGTTCATTATTATTTATGTTTTCAAGTATTTTCTCTCAGCTAGAGCTTGACCCCCTTTTTTTTTTTTTTTTTTTGTATTTTCGTCTTTTTGTTTTAGCCCACACTCGCAGCTTATGGAGGTTCCCAGGCTAGGGGGTCTAATAGGAGCTGTAGCTGCCGGCCTACACCACAGCCACAACAACTTGGGATCTGAGCCGCATCTCGACCTACACCACAGCTCACAACAACACCAGATCTTTAACCAAATGAGCAAGGCCAGGGAATGAAACCCATGTCCTCATGTATCCTAGTCGGGTGTGTTAACTGCTGAGCCATGACAGGAACTCCTGAGCTTGACCTTTTATTCTCTTAACAGTGTTTTTCATAGCACAGAAGTTTTAATTTTTTTTAAAAGAGTACAAGTTTTATTTTACCATGCAAGTTGGCACACATGCATCCTATATTGGTTGTTTTCATTTTGCTTCGTTTTTAAGGCTGTACCTATGGCATATAGAGAGCTAGCGGTTGAGGGGTTGAATCAAAACTGCAGCTGCACACTATGCCACAGCTTGTGGCAATGCTGGAGTTTTAACGCACTGAGCAAGACCAGGGATGGACCTGCATCCTGACACTATGTCAGGTTCTTAATCCACTGAGCCACAATGGGAATTCCCCCTTTTATTCAGAAACTCTAAAAAATTTTAAAAGTTCAAAAATTTTAATCAAGTGCAAGGTTAGAGTTGTCAGACAAGCATCTGGAAGTCAAAGACTATTTATTTTTATGTTAATTCCATATTCTTTTAAATTTCTGAGTAATTTAACAGAATTTAAACAGTAATTTCTGAGTAATTTTAAATTGCATTAGGTTTTCATCATTCCCCTTTTTCTTCTAGTTTTACAGTCATATCATCTGAAAACAGTTTTACTATCTTTCTAATTATTATTTTTCTAATTGATTTATCTCATTTATCGTATTGGTAATAAATCAAAATAATGTTAAGCAGTGGAGGAGATACTGGGCATCCTTGTCTTAAAGTGTCCACACACACTTTAAATACTCATTGACAATTCTCTAGATTGTTATATTACCCAGTTGATATCAATTTTTTCCCTGACAAAATATAATAATTACTATTATTTATATTATCCTATTAATTTCATAATCATTATTCTATCAAATATATATAGAAAAAAATTATACTACCTGAACTATATCATCATTCTGCATAGGACACCTCTGTTTTATTTGTTCTTTAAAAAAATCACATTCTTCTTATTTTATTCCACCAAAAGCAAACACTCTATTGTATTGAATGTATATCCTTGTGTTTTATACATCCATTTAAAAAAAACAAATGATTATCTCAATAGATGCAGAAAAAGCATTTGACAAAGTCCAACATCCATTCATGATCAAAACTCTTACCAAAGTGGGAATACAGGGAACATTCCTAAACATAATAAAGGACATATATGAAAATCTCACAAGCATAATACTCAATGGAGAAAAGCTGAAAGCCTTCCCACTAAAGTCTGGAACAAGACAAGGATGTCCACTCTTGCCACTGTTATTCAACATAGTATTAGAAGTCCTAGCTACAGCAATCAGACAAACAGAAGAAATAAAAGGCATCCAAATAGGAAGAGAAGAGGTAAAACTGTCACTGTATGCAGATGACATGA
>PVHT020000143.1:5671016-5724764 GCA_004024745.2 Catagonus wagneri
ACATGGATGGAATTAGAAACCCTCATACTGAGTGAAGCAAGTCAGAAGGAGAAAGACAGATGTCATATGAAATCTCTTATAACTGGAGTCTAAAGCATTGCACAAATGAACATCTCAACAGAAAAGAAAATCACGAACTTGGGGAACAGACTTGTGGTTGCCAAGGGGGCGGGGGAGGGGTGGGAGGGAATGGGGATAACTAGTGCTTTAATGATGGAAAAGCAAGGAGCTCCAACTGTAATGCACGGGGAACTATATCTAATTACATGTGACAAATCCATATATGTACATGTAATTGGGTCACCACATGGTGCAGTTGGAAAATCTGACAGAAATCTGTAAACCAGCTATAATGCAAAAATAAAAAAAATAAATAACATGAAATAATATAAAATAAAAATAAATAAAAATATGTCAGGATGTGTTGTGAGAATATTTTAAATGCACATAAATTTTCTTGTGTTAAGACCACTCTGTTTCTTACTTTATTCATTAAGCACTGTTCTTAAAAGTTATTGGTACTGCTGAGTTTATACTTAGCTTGCTGTTTCTAATTTTTTTTAGGGATCCATAGCACACATCCACTATATTTAATTTATACAATCTCCACTTAGGGATATATAGATCACTTTCAACTCTCTGCTTCATTATATTTGGCTTTTTATGGTCCCATTTGTGATATACACAGCTAGGTATGAAATAAGTATATACAGAGCATAAATATAAACAATGTGAAATGTACTGAAGTGTTGAATGTTAGAATGGACAAAGCAGTATAAACTCCCATAAACAGTGCATGAACAAACAGTCTCGTTTTCCAAAAAACCTTACTACCTCTTGACACTATCTATTTAATTCTTGTAAACCCAAGGGCTATAAAAAGACATCACCTTTTTTTTTCCGTCTATCATCTAGAACTTATTTTATTTATTTATTTATTTATTTATTTTTGCTGTCTGTGGTTTCTTCCAACTTTTTTTCTCTTTTTATAATATAATGATTTTTATTTTAAGCACTTTAATTTCTATACTTATGTGTTTAAATATTTATGCATATATTTGCTATCCATTTGTGTTTTCCTTCTAGGGAATCACCTGTCTGTATCTTTGCTCAGTTTTTGTGTGTGTTGAATTTCTTGTCCTTCAACTCAGTACTGGTTTAATATAATGAAAGTGTTCCCTTTCAATTGTTTGGTTATACATTATCTCCATCCACAGTGCTGTCATCAAACCAAAATCTTTAATCTGGGTGAGAAGAAATCTGTTTTTCACCTTATTGCCATTGCTTCTTTATTTATTAATTATTCAATACTTTTTCCTTATATTTACTATATGGTGGAGAATTTCCTTTTGAGTTATTTAATTCATCTGAAATTGGGTTATATTTTTATAGTAACTAGGTAAAAGAATTAAGATATCTGACTTAAAATTTTTACTACCCTTGTTTATTTTTTTATCTGGCTAAATAGGAACTTTTAAAAAGTTCTCACAGTGAAAACTCAGCAAGGTTAAGTTTGCTTTACCAAGGGTGTGTCTCACAATGCATCCAAGGTCTCCGGACAGTTCTCTCATAATCCATGTGCAATATTTGGGTGATCATCTCAGAAAGACCAATCAGGTCATTGTTTCTTATTTCAAGCATGACTACTCCAGCTTTTATCCCAGACATCACTATTTTTTAATTTTAGTGGAAAGAGAGTATATAAATTTGGTTTCTAATTTTTTTTTTTCTTCCCTTCCACCTGACAACTTGGCTAGTCCACAATACACAGATAATTGATTAAACATATTCTAGATGTTTATCTGAAGATAATTTTTGGATGGGATTAATATTGTTTCTAGTTTTTTCCAAGAAATAACTGACATGTATCATTGTATACGGTTAAAACATAAAGCATGATCATCTAATTTTAAGTATATTGCAAAATGATTACCACAATAGACTCAGATATCAGCCATCATTTTATATAGAGAATAAAAAGAAAAGAAAAAAATTTCTTTTTGTGATGAGAATTCTTAATCTTTACCCTCTTTTTTTCTTTTCTTTATGGTTGCACTTGCAACATATGGAAGTTCCCAGGTTAGGGGTCACATCAGAACTGCAGCTGCCAGCCTACACCACAGCCACAGCCACAGCCACAGCCACACCAGATTCGAGCCAGATCTGTGACCTATGCTGAAGACTGCAGCAATGCAGGATTCTTAACCCACTGAACGAGGCCAAGGATCAAACCCATGTCCTCACAGAGACAATGTTGGGTCCTTAAGCCATTGAACCACAAGAGAAACTCCTGGATTTACTCTCTTAACACCTTGTCTAATACCATGCAGCAATGTTAACTGTAGTCATCAAATTACAGCTAAATCCCTTGTACTTATTTGTCTTATAGCTGGAAGTTTGTACTTTTTGACCACATACCCCCAATTCCCTCTTCCCTCACCCTCCACCTCTGATAACCCCAAGTATGATCTGTTTTTCTGAGTTTGTTTTCAGTTTTGTTTTTTAGATTCCAAATATTAATTACATTTGTCTTTCTCTGACTTATATCACTTAGCATAATGCCTTCAAGGTCCACCCATATTGTCTCAAGTGGTAAGATTTCCTAATTTTTTATAGCTGGGATAGGATTAACATTTAAATTAGTAGACTTTGAGTAAAGCAAACTTTGAGACCCAACCCATAAAGTGGGTGGGTTTCATCCAATAAGTGGAGGTCTCATCCACTGACTTCCCCCTAAAAGGAGGGACTTCTACCAGCCAATGGTCTCTGGACTCCAACGGCAACTCATCTTCCGTCTCCAGGTTTCTGTCCTGCTCTGCAGATTTTGCACTTACCAACCTCCACAATAACATGAGCCATTCCTTAAAAAATAATTTCAATCTTTCTCTCCCTCTCCATGTCTTTGTCTCTCTCTGCTCTTCCTCTTTCTCTCTGATTCTCTGTGTGTGTATATTAGAATATGAAATAAACAACTGACAGACTCAAAATGAATAGGAATCAATTGAATAGTGAATTAGTAAATACACAAATATAACTAAATTTATACATTATATTTGTTAAGAGAGAAATGGTGGCACACACTAAATAAGAAATTATTATAATTTGTCAGCTAAATAGGATACGTTTGGTTATCTTATGAGTTTAGGGCAGCCTTAGTGGAGAATGTAGGATTTTAAGAGCTTCATGAAAGGAAACAAGAGATCTGAGTATGCTAATAAAATGAAGGATTTCTTTTGCCATATTATTCCACACATTAATATTTACTTCTCTGTTGTGGTTTCACAGCAGTTTGCCCCATGATGAGCTCTTTTTTGCTTATGTAAGTATTTCTGAAGTTATAAACTTGTTAAGATGTTTTGTCAAAAGGAAAAAAGCCTTCTTCTAACTAGAATTTCAGAATTGTTTTGCTTTAACCATTCTTTTTCCCTTGCCTCCAGAAGAAAGGCCAAAGAACATTATCTGCTATGAGGCTTTTCTACCAGAAGGAAAAGTATATGCCCTAATCAAATACACAGTTGATACCATTCACTCCTTTAAGACTTGCAGTGTGAATAACTGCTAAGGATACACAGACATATTTAAATTGGTCTGGGTCAATTACTTTTAGGAGAAAAAATATGCCTTATGTACATTGTGTCCTTTATCTTCCTTTATGAATGGTATTGCTGCAGAGATGTTTGCTTCCTGATCTTGGTGTTAAATGTAAACAACAGGTGGATTAAAAAGGTACCTGGCTGAGATATCTTGAACCAGGCTTAAGGTGAATGGCTGGACTGGATGATTTTAAAGAGTCCATAAGCCATGGAATGATACAATATTTCAGATATCTTGTGCTGTGCTGTGATGGAAAGAACAAGAAATTTTAAGTCATATTATGTTGATTCTGTGTCTGGTCTGTTATATACTAGTTGTATTGGCCTAATTTTTATGAGCCTCCATGTCAGTTGACAAAAACATGGATAAACAATGCAGGTTATCTGTTGTGACTGTATATTGAGAAAACAAATATAAAATGCAGGCTAAAAATATATATTTTCTCCCTGTATTAAATACATATTAACTAGAAAATATTTTAGATAATTTTGTTTTTATTAAGTTATTGAAATATAACTTTAAAGATATTGAAACATAGTTATAGTGTATTTCCACATACTTCCTTCTTTGGTAAGTTTCAATTTTGAAACTAACAACAGTTTATTTATCATTAACATTACCACTTCAGGCTCTTATTACAGAACTGATGAATTCAATACTATGTAATATGAGGATCAATAAGGAAAAATTTGAATATTTCTCTATATATTAGAAACTAGTTCATAAATAAATTAATTTATAAATATCTTTTGTCTTTGCTTTTCAAGATCTTGCATCTAGAGACTAAGAAAGACAGGGTTGCTCATATATTCATATCCTTTGGTTTGATGTCCAGTGGCATATCTGCTCTCCAATATAGCAGATATTCTGATTGGCAATGCTTAGTAGTCACTGGCCTGCCACTTTATGGCTTTTATGAAAAATGTGTTCCACTTAAAGTCACAAAAAAATCAATAACAGTTATACAGTGACCATACCATTACATGATATCAAAATGATTATCTCTAGCAATACAGAAAACTTTCCTGTATATCCTTTTACAAACATGATAAAATTCCTGTATATGTAACTAAAATGTCCTTCATTGCATTTTAGTTTCAATTTTCAAAGGGAGGACTTCCCATTGTGGCTCAGCAGAAATGAAGCCAATTAGGATCCAAGAGGATGTGGTTTGATCTCTGGCCTCAATGGGTTAAGGATCCAGGATTGCCATGAGCTGTGGTGTAGGTCAAAACAAGGCTCAGATCCCGCATTGCTGTGGCTCTGGTGTAGTTCAGAAGCTGCAGCTGTGATTCTACCCCTAGTCTGGGAACTTCCATATGCCACAGGTGTGGCCCTAAAAAGCCAAAAAAAAAAGTATGTTAGTTCTTATTTAAATGATCAGGATTAGTAGAGGAATATATTAGGCTGCCTCCAACCAAACTTTCAAAAAACCTTTATAAAGAATTTTTTTGAACTAGCAAAAAATGAAGTATTAAATGGCAGAAGCAAAGAAAAAATTCAAGAGACACTGTGTTACCATAATAATGATGCTATCATTTAACTTAATTCTCAGAACAGACACTACTGTCCCAGTCTTCACAGATGATAAGAGTGAGACAGAAAAGCAAGAACTTGGCCAGAGCAAGGGCCAACCCAAAATTCATTTTTGGAGCTGAAATTCAAACCTAGTCAGTCTGGCTCTGGAATCCAACCGTTTAAGCTCTCTGCAGCCTAACATGTGTACCACAAACTTACACCAAAAATATACCTGAAAACATCTCCCACTGGCACAGAATGATGTTTCGTGAATCTGAAGGTTCATACCAATCAAAGCTTCTTTCAGTAAAATAGTCTTCTACTATGGAGATGTTTATGACCAGGACTCCATTACAGTTTAAGAAATAATTAGGAAAAACTCACAGTTGGAAAAAGTGGTGGAAGATGTCTCCTTTCTGGTGGTCCAACTTGTAAATAGCTTGAAAGTTGTCACTCAAGTCCCCAAAACAAGAAAAAAGGACAAACAAACTGATAATCACAGAGAACTGAGGTAACTGGGGCAAACTACTGCCCAGAGTGTGGAGAAACAGACAAGCAAAGACAGAGACTCACAGTTTTCCCAGGAGCAAGATCCCAGGAGTAGTTGCCTGCAGCTGGAGCCAGTATAGCAGCTGAAGGCAATATCAGTGGAACAGCCCTAGGGTGTATTTGGTGAGTTGTTGTAGGCTTAGGGTAGATTGGCTTGGGACTCAAAAATTCTGAAGGGGCCTAGTATTTCTCCCTCCACCCCCGCTGCATTCTTGTGAGTTTTATCTCTTTGAAGTCCTATTTCTGTCACTATAAAAGTTAGAGAAAAATCCCTTTGAACTTCATGTAAGAGGAGGGGAAAGTAACCTTCTGAAATATACTTAGAGCTCTCCATTCTCCCCTCAAGAGAAACTACTGTACCAGAACCTAAACCTCCTGGGTTTTTTACCAAAGATTAACCAGCCTGGGGAAGAGAAACACCCAATTGAAGCTCATTTAAAGACAAATACCCAATCATGGGGCTCTCGAATATACTATATGCTTCTCCTTTCTATATAGTTTACTGCTACAAAAGCAGGGCTCTGATATAACATGGGGTTGCAGCTAAAAGAATTGCAAGCTAAAAGAACTTCAAACTCTATATAAAGAATCTCTAGAAAAACTCAAAAACAACAGAAGAATCAGAAACAAGAACAGGAGAAGAAATTGTAGGCTCTTCTGATGACAGTTTACAGCAACCATGACCTAACTCTTAGCCAGAATAAAAATAATCCTCCCAATAAAGGCCTATCTACTTCAGTTGCTTCTACTTGAGAAACAATTACAAACATGTATTAAAAGCTAAACTATCTCGCCTAAAGACTGAATTTCCTAAACATTAAGTCTCAGAAAAATCAGCACTTTACTCTCAAACAACCATGTGAACAAAGCTTAAAAACTAACCACAACCAAAACAAAGAAACACTGTAGGAAGAGTTACTGAAAAAGTCAGATCTTAATATTAAACTCTCATTATCATTTATAATTTTCCTTACTGTGAAGAATTCTTATTTTAATAATATTCTTAAATATTTTTTTAAAATCATAGATTGCACAGCTTTGTATTTCTTATGAAATTCCCAGCCATTGTTAACTTCCCTATATAATGTCAGTTATAGTGGGCTCAAGTAACACTTACATTTCATAATAGGGCTATAAAATAGTGACAATACTATTATATATATTTTTTTTCCTTCAGGTTTCCAAACAATTCCCATCTTTAATTAAAATATATATTTTAGAAATTTAGGTTTTGATAATTCAAAATTACACAATCAATGAGTAGGCATCTGAAACACAGGTAAAATTCATAGTTGCAACTTAGGTTAATCATAGCTGCAACGTAGGTTAAAATGTATCACTTTCAGAGCTTGCTGTGTGGGTGGTCAGGGGATACCATCATTATTTGTTCTGCAGAGGCCACTGCAAGGCTCCTGCATTTGTTCCTCTAGTACTTTCTCTCCCTCTAGCCAGCCTGACCTCTAATTGTACATCTTACCTGGAAAGCAAACTATATTAGGATAACTGTCTTCATCCATACAGGCTGCATAACAAAAATACCAAAAGTTGGGTGGCTTAAACAATGATCAGTTATTCCTCACAGTCTGGGAGCTGAGAAATTCAAAGTTAAGGCACCAGCAGATTCTGTGCCTGGTGAGAGCCTGCTTCCTTATTCAGACATCCGTCTTTTTGTTATGTCCTCACATGGCAGAAAAGATGAGATGAGCTTTCAGTCTACTTTATAAGGACACTAATTCCATCCATTAGGGCTCCACTCTCATGACCTAATCATCTCCCAAAGACCCCCGGCTCCTAATATCCTCATAATGAGAGGATTCAACACATAATTTGTGGGGTTCACAAAATACAATCCATAACAACAGCCAAAGATTTTCTAGTCAGCATGTTGTACTCTATTCTTTAGGTGCAGAGGAGATGGCGTCATACTATAATAACATGGGTCCAGGAAGTCAGTCCTACTGGAGGATGAGTAGGGCACTCAAGGAAGAGTGGACACACAGGTAATCTAATATCTTACTACATCTTACAAAAACTAGCAAGAATAAGCTATAAAGCCCATGAGTTAGGCTTTATCAGAATAAAACTGGTACCTCTCACAATTTAGTGGATTTAATATAATTTGACGGAAAAACCATAAGCATCACTCCGAAACTAATATTCAGGTGAATATCAATATCTTACAAGTTATAAATACATATTCTAAGATTAAAATATCATATAGTTAGGGTTTTAAAAATAAATGATTTCTGCATACTTATTTATAAAAAGAAAAACTCCTGAAACAGAAAGTAATAGCAACAAATTAAATTTAAAAACCTTAGCATTTGACAAACGTAATTGATCACAGAAATTACTTTTTCAGATCACTTACTGAAATCTCAATCAGTATTAATGTTTCATGGCACATAGTTTGAGATATTCTAAACTTTAAGAAGTATAGGTGTGCTTTCACTAATAACTCTGTCCACCAACTTTGCAAAATGTTGCTACAAAAGGCTACGAAATGTTTTTATAGAAGACAACACTGCTCACATAAAGAAATATGGCGCTATCATTGACTCCATCTACCTGTTAAATGGAAGTTTGGGGAATTCCAAGTGAAGATAGTATCTAGCTAATCACTGACAATTTTTCCTCTACCATTTTTCTTTTAAAAGACCAAATAAAAAAGGATACAAAAGAATTTATTTATGAAACAGAAACCAACTCACAGATTTCAAAGCCAATTTTATGGTTACCATAGGTGAAACCAATGAGGGAAGGGAGGAATTGGGAAGGTGGAATAACATATACAGACTACTGTATAATGTAGATCATTAGCGAGAACCTACTGTACAGCACAGAGAAATCTACTCAGTAGTCTTCAATAACCTATATGGGAAAAAATAATGGATATCTTTATATGTATAACTGATTTACTTTGCTGTACACTTGAAGCTAATACAACATTGTAAGTCAACCCTACTCCACTAAAATTAATTTTTAAAAATATCCATTAAATAAAACTTTCAGAACTGTCAAAAAAAAAGACCAAACAGTACTAAAGGGAATGCAAAATTAAAATGTCATTGTGTTTTTATATAAAAACAAACTTTCTACCCTATAAAATGAGAATGCTCAACTGAATAATTTCTTGAGTCTTTCTGGACTCCGACCAGAAACCACAAAAATCACTTGATTTCATAGTCCTTTGGTGAGGGTTTGGAAATGTAGCTCTAGGCTGGGCAGCTGCTTTCCAGCAAAACTCTGTGCTACAGAAGCAGAGGTACCGATATTGGTGGACAGTTAGTCATCTCTGTCACCAGAATGAAATATAGCCAAATTTATTTTCTATTAGAGATATTAGGATAAAATTTCAAATCTTAAGAAAGAGATTGAGGTACGCAGGTTTCCCACCCTATCTTTCCCTATGTACTGTCTTGATTCAGAGGACCTGAGAATCTAGAGGAAGGTCAAATCATAAGACAGAAACAGATGCTGACCAGGAACACCCTCACCTGCTGTTACATGTGTGAGAAATGTATCACTATCGGGCTAAGTCGCTGAAAGGTTGGAATTTATCACTTATTGAAGCTAGTGTCTTCTTCACCAATACTATTCCTACTAGAGAAAGGGGCCAATAAAAAGAAAACTGCTCAGTTACTCTCTGATGATTAGACTTTACTTCATGTAGTTGCAGAACTATAGCACACAATTTTCATTTAATAGCTGATGTTTAAATTTCAATTCAGCAATCCATTTTTATACAATTTACTGGGCATATGTCAACTATGCTTCTCGATATATTTTACTTAATTAGTAACATAATATTTTATGATTGCTATTTGCTTGTGCATATGTGCTACATTTGATGTGTTCAAGAAATTTTACAACATAAACTGGAAGAACAGTCTCATATTTCTGTATTCATGCTTTGTATGTTGCCTACCAATCAAATATTTTAAAATGAGTTTTTCAACTTTTCCACAGCATGTTTTCACTCTAGATTTCTCCCCTTCCTAAACATAAATATTTATTCTACGTGTTGCACAATCTGGAATATGCTAATAATCTGTTTTATATTTTACTGTAAATACTGCAACACAATATTAGGCTATTAGTTATTTTGCAGGTTGAATAAATTTTCTGTTGATTTGTAGAGATTTGTTTTCACATGTTTACTATCACTGCCCTCTTTCGCCATTTTTAAACTGGTCATCTACTTTGTGAAACAGCCATTATTTAACTAATAATGTGTGAGCTAGTAACTCCAGAAAACTTTGTAATTACACAGTGTAATTTATGATAAATAAACTACTAGGTTCTAAGTAAGACTACTTTCATATTATTTTGTTACAGTACTTTACATTGTATAATGTAGTGCCCAGCATATGTATCTAAATTTTAAAATACGATGAAGTATTATGGATTATTCATCATCAAAACAGTCCTTTTACTTTTAGACAACTGTTTGAAGTTCTTTTAAAAAATACTTGTAATCTAAATGTTATAAAAATTTGTATGCCTCTGGATCTGCTTTATCTTCCTAAAATCAGAATGACAATTTGATGTATACAATTTTGTCACTTGAATAAAACCACTTGTTCAATATTTTATTAAAAAGGAATATAAGTGTGCATATCATAAATGTCTGACACCCACAAACAAGTGCTGTAATAGGATAAAAATAATACACCTTTAAGATCCAGTCTTTGTATTATTTTAAGACAGTATTCCTGTTTTCTTCATTTTACTCGTATTTGCCTCACCCATTCCCCAAAGGCACTCAATAATGAGATTTGGTTAAAAGTGGTAACAAAATTATTTCTGCTAAAGAAGAATAGCAATCAAATTTTTTTTGTACATGCATTCTAGTTTCAAAAATTATCTGTCAAATAATATTGCAATGATTATAAATCTAGTCCCTACCAAATTCTGAATGACAATGCAGCAACCATCTGAAACACTACTGCTTTGGTTTTGGGCCATTTTGCTTTTGAATCACAGAGCCTTTTAAACTGACTTCATCTCAAGGATATTCATTCTTTCCTAGGTAGAGAAAATATTGCGTTTGGTGTTTAGTGAAATTCTCTTTGTGAACAAAATCCACAATTATGAATAAACTAGAACTACATAATATATTAATCACAAACATACATCGAAAAGAAAGTACACTTAGGAATGTTTGAAAGCAGATTGAAGACTCATAATTTTAAAACTTTCTATAGGAATTAATCCTTATGGTAAAGAACTTCTGAGAGGAAATCTTTGAAGTTATTGTTCTTTTTCTTCAATTGTGGAAACGGTTTACTTTATCTTCAAAGTTGGTAGGGTGAATTAACATAATTATCTCTCTCGGGGGGGGGGGGAACAATAAACAGAATTTTCAATGTATGATTACCTGCATTAGTATTTGTGAACTGCTCCAGAAGTAGATCAAAACACAGTCTCCCCTGACAACTTGAGTGTGGTATTAATTAACTATATGGTTTAAATTATCTGAACTGAGAATTTATATCCTTTTTTTGTTAATTTTTGATGTGGTATATAGGAAGGCTTGAAATAATTCTTTACTGAGCACACACAGAATTGTGAGTATCAGTAATTAAATACCAATTTGCGGTCATGGTCTGCAACAGCCTTGGTTCTAAATGTCAAGAACCAGATTTAGAATATTCCACTTTGGAGTCAGAAGGAACAAGAGTTGGAGGAATATGGAATCATTGAAAAGGGTAGGGTTAGGATGACAAGGCCTGAATTCCAAAATGGATGTTCAATGAAACTTTAATAAAACCAGCAGAATACAATTTTGGAACTAAAAAGTTACTAAGAAGTGATTACCATACCATTTTTCATAGTTGGAAAAAAATTAAAAAGGTTTAATTTCCTAGACGCCTTCAACAAATCATTTTTTAAAAAGTAGTAATTCTGGAAAGTAAGAGAAAAAGCTTGTATTTTTATTTTTTTTTTTTCTTTTTATGACTGTAGCTGAAGCATATGGAATTTACAGGGCCAGCAATTGAGTGGAAGCAGCATCTGCAGCCTAGGCCACAGCCATGGCGACACCAGATCTGAGTCACATCTGTGGCCTACATCATAGCGGCAGTGCCAGATCCTTAACCCACTAAGTGAGGTGAGGCCAGGGATTGAACCTACATCCTCTCAGAGACAATGTTGTGAAAGGTAACAAGAACTCCAAAAAAGGCTGTATTTTACAAATTCAACAAAACTAACAAATATGATGTATTTTTTTAATACTGATTGGTCCCTGGGTAAAATAATGTATTCAGATAGATGCCTGAAAAAAAAACTTATGCTTAAATTAAGAGTGAAATATAAATAAATTCATTAAGATACTAAAGTACACATATATAAAATATGCTAGCACAAAGGCAAACATTGCTAATGTAAAGACTAATACTATCATTACAGTTTATAGATTTTTATACTAGCAATGACACCAAGACAATAGCACCATTTTATGACTTAACAGAATTACAACCACTAAGCCTATAATTTAAAATTTCCATGAGAAAAAACTACTTTTATTAGTTACCTATTTATTTATTTATTTATTTTGTCTTTTTGCCTTATCTGGGGCCGCACCCGCGGCATATGGAGATTCCCATGCTAGGGGTCTAACAGGAGCTGCAGCTGCCGGCCTTCACCACAGCCACAGCAACGCGGGATCCGAGCTGCATCTGTAACCTACACCACGGCTCACGGCAATGCCGGATCCTTAACCCACTGAGCAAGGCCAGGGATCGAACCCGCAATCTCATGGTTCCTAGTCGGATTTGTTAACCACTGAGCAACGAAGGGAACTCCCCATTAGTTACCTATTTAGATGCAAAGCTATATGCCAAAGACTTTAGAAACCATAAAGACCACAACAAATATAAAATATTATTAATATATCTACATGTAAGGCTTTTAGCATGTTTTTTAGTAAATATTACAATGCTAATTTCATATAATAGGATTAATGTTGATGTTTCCCTTCTTAAATAATGTTACTTAAATTTTGAACTCTATTGTAGAAATTTACAAAAATGTAGATGAACACAAAGAAAACTTCCAATTATCTACAATCTTTTGTTGAGTATTACACCAAAATGAGTATATACAAGTATATTTGTTTACTGACTTATTGGTTATAATAATAACGTTGGAAACAAAGTCTCATCAAAAAATACTCGAGTTCCTTTATGGTGCAGCAGGTTAGGGATCCAGCATTGTCACTGCTGTGGCATGAGTTTTATCTCTGGCCCAAGAACTTCCACATGTCACAGGTGTTGTAAAAAAAGAAAAAAAAGAGGTACTCAAATAATACATTATGATATAACCATAAAACAAAATGCTATGTAGCCTTTTAAAAGAATGAGGAATATACACTAGGACTCATGTGAAATACTCCTGGAGTAAATAATGTAAAAATATATATACACATATATAATATATGTACATATATAATATACATGTATTTAAAATATATATGTACGTATATGCACACATTCTTATGCGTGAGTAAAATGTAGTACCAGCATTCATCTTAAAAAAAAGGAGGAAGAACTATGAATGCATACACCATATGTTTATATACATAAGTATTTTATATATATCTGTAGATAATATAGATATAGGTTCACAGGCACACATACACCCACACTTAATAAGTACATAAAATAATGGTAAAAGTAGTTCTTTTGGGGGATAGGAAGTAGGAAACTGAAGGACAAGGACAAATTTAGAGGAATATTTTTTACTATATAACTTTAGCACATTTGGAACTTTTAATTTTATGTGGGAATTACATATTAATAAATAATAATGCCTCAAAATTAAAAGCAATAATTGAATATTAAATTTTGTTGTTGTCTTGTTTTTTTTTTTCTTTTTTTCCATTTTAGAGACACATATGAAGGTTCCCACGCTAGGGGTCGAATCAGAGCTGTAGCCACCAGCCTGCAACACAGCCACAGCAACACCAGATCTGAGCCACATCTGTGACCTATACCACAGCTCATGACAATGCTGGATCCTAACCCACTGAGAGAGGCCAGGGATCGAACCCACATCCTCATGGTTCCTTAACCGCTGAGCCACGAAGGGAGCTCCTAAAGAAAAATTTAAATGCATACGAGAGAAAAATTGAAAAATTTTTTGAAGCTCCACATTTTGACAATAAATACTGCCAGAATGATCATGTGTATCTCCTATATTTACTATATACATTTTTAATAATTATTTGTAAGTTTCATTATATTTTTTATTTATTGTATTATATGGGTATTTATTTTATAAATATAATTATAATAATTGTATAATATAATAATTAACAATACTATTTTATCTTAAAAGCTGTTTTGTTTTGTGCTTTTTGTTTGTATATTTGTTTAGGGCCACACCTAAACAAACAAACAAAAAACAAAGTTCCCAAGCTATGGGTCGAATTGGGGCTGTAGCCGCCAGACTATGCCACAGTCACAGCAACACCAGGTCTGATCTGCCTCTGTGACCTATGCTGCAGCCAGCAGCAAACTGCCAGAACCTTCAGTCACTGAGCGAAACCAGGGATAAAACCCACATCCTCATGGATACTACTGGGTCTCTAACTGGCTGAGCCACAACAGGAACTCCCTGTAAGTGATTTTAAAATAATTTGTAATAAACTTTCTTTTACAAATGTGTTTCTAAGTTTACAAAATGTTTTCAAATCCCACTGTTTGAAGGAGACCTCTGTTGATATCTTGGCAAATGTCCTCTGTGTACATGCATATGTATGGTGATTAATAACACTTTAAGAAAGTCAGCATAAAAGTAAGTTCAATTGTAATTATACTACAAGCCATAAATCAACAAATTATGATATTGCTTTTCTTTTGCATCATACAAATGAATCACACTAAAAATCAAAATGGTGTGTAATAAGTCAAAGAAATGTCATGAATCATGTCATCCAAGCACTTCTTTTGTGGAGAATGTAATATATTTTCCCAAAGAACTCTCACCCTGCTCTGTTTAGAGCCCATAAAATATTTGATGGCTATAGTGGTTAAAGTCCTAGGTTCAGAAGGCAGAAAAATCCTTGAGAAGACATTTACTTTCGAAGCGATTAAACTGGGTAATACTGGAAGCATCTTAATGAATTTTAAAAAGGAATTACATACGTTTCATAAAAAAACATTCAGCTATCTTCAGTGTTTTCTCTCTGTGAAACAAATTAACACCAGAATTTTAAAAGCTGAAAATAATAAATTCAGTTTTTAAATTATTTTTCATATTTTTTACTTCTTTTCATCCTTTAAAAGTGAGATAACATTTTTCCATCCATATTCATCCATACTATGATCTAGTATAATTCTTTGTCCTTCTCCTTCAAACCTAACAATAGCATCCCACCCCACGCCCCATTTTAAAACATAGCTGCAAAAGAAAGCGAGATTCTTCAAATCTTAAATCAACTGGATATAGCACTTTAAGGTATGATACATTTCTTGATGCTATAATTCTGTTTTCTTGCCTTAATGACCTTTTCCTTATTAAACTGATACTCTGTTTATTCTGGTAGATTTCAAATAGTTTCATAACTCAGGCCTACAGTTATGTAAGCTTCTATTTGTTTGCAATTTATTTTGTTCTTCCTTTCCGCTCTCACACACTTTTTGCATGCATATAGAGTGACACTGTGTAGCACTTTCTACCTTCTTGAAATTCATTTGTTCTAAGTTAATACCAATAACCTCCATGTGGTTCAATATGCTGCTTTTCCATTAGCTGTGTGTACTTAAGCAATTATACATTTTCATAATCTGTGTACCTCAGCAGTTAGTATCTGAGTCTTATACACCCTGATGTTTGCTAAAGAGAACTAACATTTTCCTTTGTTCTAAACTTTCCACTCCTAAAGTCTTCTAAACACCCTTCTTAATTCATTTATATATTGTATAATATACGTTTTAGAGATTTCAAAATTACTTACCTCAAATTTTAATTTCAATAATATATCTCTATAATTGTCAGAAAAAAAAACTTCTAGCAAATCAGAATTCTCTGAGTTATATTTAAATGATTTTATTTTTTTCTTCTTAGGAATGGAAAGTTGCAGATTAGTATCCAAATTCACATATTGTTTAGGTCTACTCTCAACTTATCCTCTTCTCTGATTGAAATTACAGGGTTTTTTCCTATCTATTTACATTTTTTAAATGGGAATTTCAGGATGTTTTTAATCAACTGCTTCTGGTTTATATTTGGAATATTTAGTGTTGGTAAAAATATTTGATATTCAGATTATAATTTTTTTTTCACCATTATACATTCATCTCTCCATTAATCTCTCTAGAAAGTCAATTCCTAAATAGAGACTTTGGCTTATCTTTGTCCTTGGTTCCTGAGAGACAGTCTAAATTTTTGGTATCTTCCAAATGATAAGAATGTCTTTGTTAATCATGGTAGAACCTGATAGCATATGCTAATGAGATGACTCATATCAGGGGCCCTAAATAGTTTATGTTAATGAAATGATTCAGTTTGGGGACCGGCCATGCCAGAAAGACCAACCTGTGTTGGGGTTTTGAGCCATGTGATATTGTTGTACGCTTCAGATCTCCTTCAAGGAGATTGAACCCAAAAGCCTCTCAGGAAAGACAAGAATTACCAGACCCCTTATCATTGCCCCACCTGTCTCATTGTAATACCCCTGCTCCCACCTTGAACAACATGGCCTGTTCCTTCCTACTTCCTTCTAGGACAGGTATGTGGTCGACTCCTCACCCCACCTCTATATCACCTGGTCTCCATGCAGATCAGACATCCTGCCTGAAACCAATCAGAGGACCAAAACATGCCCCCATACAGAGATCAATAAATGCTCAGTCCTTATGCACAGCACAGGGGGCCAAGGGCAGGAGAAATCAGGTCCCCAGTCAAATCCCCAGCATGGGGATATAAAGGAAATCCAATTATAAATTGAGGCTGGTCCCTACTCTCAGGGTGGCCCTCTCTCTGAGAGCTGTGAATAAATCTGCTGTTCACTTTGTTCTGGTGAACTTGACTCCACTCAACTGCCAACTGCAGGGCAACCCACAGAGGTAGTATTTTCACCCCGTCAGAGGCAGAAGGGGGATGGGGTCCCTTAAAGCAACCAAATGACCCAAGAGGCTGTCACTTTAAGAGTCCCCTTTGGTCCAACTGGCTCCTGTTTGGATCCCAAAGGAATGCTCCCACCTAGAGATCCTGCCTGCCTACATCCCTAACCCTGCTTTGGTTCCACCCCAGCTAGAACGGTCCAGCCAAAGGGTTTGTTTACATCCTGAACTCCCACCACTTCAAATCTTTGCTGCACGTGGGCAAGAACCAAAAGGAATAATGCAGAGACCTGTGACAATAACTACCTGACCTCCAGGAAGTAGAGAAAAACTAGAGACTAAGGCCAGTCACATAGCCAGTGATTCAATCAATCATGTCTATGTAATGAAACCCAATGAAAACTCTTAGCATTAAAGGTCAGGTGAGTTTTCTTATCTGGCGTTACTCTGGATATTGTCACAAACTGTTGTGCCAGGACAGAGATGTGTCCTGACTCCACGGAGAGAGGACATAGAAGCTTTATGTTCAGAACATTCCGGATCTCACCCTGTGATCTCTTCTTTTGGGCTGGTTCAGATTTGTACACTTTGACTATAATGTAACTTTAATCCTACATATAATGTTTTCCTGAGTTCTATTAGTTATTCCAGTGAATTATCAAATGCTAAGGGGTAAGGAGGAACCCTGAATTTGTAGCCAGCTGGTCAAGTATAGGTGGCCTGGGAACCTCTGAACTTGAAGCTGGGGTCTGAAGTTAAGTAAGAATAATGCTTTAAAGTTGCCTAACTCCACGGGGTTGGTAGAGAAGTGATTGCACCAATTAAATGGGTATCTGCATGTCTTCACCATCCTCAACAGTGTGGATAAGTATTGCATACTTACCTAGATCAGAGTTTTTCTTTTTCCTTTTTTTCTTTTTATGGCCTCACCTGTGCCCTATGGAAGTTCCTGGACTAGGGGTCTAATAGGAGCTGCAGCTGCAGGCCTATGCCACAGCCTTAGCAATGTCAGGCCCAAGCTGCATCTGTGACCTACACCATAGCTTTGGCAACAGTGGATACTTAACCCACTGAGCAAGGCCAGGGATCAAACCTGCATCCTCATGGACACTGTGTTGGCTTCTTAACCCACTGAGCCACAATGGGAACTCCAGATTAGAGTTTTTCAACCTCAGCATATTAATATTTTGAACTGGGTAATTTCACTTTTGTAGTGAACTGTCCTGTGCATTGTAAGAATGCTGCTAAATGCTGACTGCTTGGAGAATCAATGGTTTACATATACGTGCTTCAAAGATAGGAGGATGAAAATTCACATATGTGGAAATGACAGATGTATTGACACCATCAGGAGTCAATAAATGAAAAAATATATTTAATTATTATACTTTTGTCTCATATAAACATATATTTCCAGAGAAATTTTCAATTTTTTTGCTGTTTTTGTAGCTTTTCCTTTTAATAGGACAGCACCTCTACTATATATAGGACATAGAGTTCATGGAATCTTGCACAAAGATTATTCATGCAGTAAATATTTTGTATTGCTTCTGTTTTCCCTAAAGCTATGTACTGAAATATTTCTTCAGATGTTCCCAAAGTCATCGTATGTTCCCTATTTCCACAGGGAAAAAAGGCATCACAAATAATATCATATTTCATAACTTCATACAGTTATATAGAGAGAAATATTCATAATATGGTTATATAGAGAAATATCCACAATAGCTAAGTATATGCAGGTTAGTATAGACATACATTTTTTGGCTGTTTGTAAAGGGGGCCTAGAAGCAACCAAATCTTATTTGCAACTGCACCCAGGTCTTGGTTTCTAATACCATTCTCTGATAAAAGGATCAGAGATTTCTGGAGAAGTGGTAGATTCTAGAACAGAGGTAGGAAATACAGGAGATTAGTCTAGAGCATTCTGTAATACCAGAAAGTAAGAAAATGCTTTTTTAAAAAAAAAGAAAGAAGAGAGAAGAAAAGAAAGGAAAAAGGATGGAAGGAAGGAAGGAAGGGAGGAAAAGAAAAAAAAACATACAACAATGAATTGTTGTATGGTTTCTCATGTGCCAAAGGGACACAGAAGCTAACTGAAAGAATCCCTAATGGCCCAAAGTGCAACAACTAGAGCAAGAAAATAAATAAATTATATTGGATTATAACCCACAATAAAATAAATGTCCTTGAGTCCATACTGATATAAGTAAATTGTTGAGTGAATAAATAAATCAGAGAGAAAAAAACAAGTCTTCCATGAAGAATTCCAAATAATTTATGTAGAGCTCCAATCTCAAAGAGAGGGAGCACATGAATCTTCACTTTTTAAAAAGCATCATCATCTGTACATCACCATTCCCCCAAAATATATTAGCTTGCTCTAGATAGTCACATATGTCACACATCATCCTGACTCACTAACATACATCACACATCATCCTGACTCACCATTTCTAAGATTTGACATAGAAACATTGATATAAAGATAGTAATATTATGGCCCTTTTTGGTCTTATAAACACCTTCATTAAATGTATAATCATATTTAAACTTTCCAATAGTTCTGTATACTAAATAATATATTAACCATTTTTCAGAAAAGTGATTCAAGTTTCTAAAGGTCTCAGAATATCTGATGTAGCCATGATGCAGGACTAATTCTGATTCCCTATCCAGTAACATTTCTACCATACCTCTTGATAACACACCTTGACAAAATCCATCACCAATATGCTTAAGCCACAACATCTCTAAGTACTGACATATAGTGATAGTTTCAGAGAAACACACCCCCAAGAGTAAATGAATATATAAATAGACACACCTCTATTTAAGTAAGTTCTAATTGAATTAGGATCACATACACATATTCAATGCATACAATTTTTTTCTTAAATACACATAGAGATATACAGATTAGCATAAATTGCATGCAGATATACATTTTAATATATTCGTGTATATTCACATACATTGGTAGTCACACAGACTGTGAATCCTGTATTCACAGAGATTGTTCTTTCAAATGAAGTATATGTATATATTTCTCTGGTCCTTTCCCACAGGCCTTAAATATGTCATGTTTTAATGCTTTATGTTAAAAGATTTTCACTTGTTAATTTATTTAATCCTCAAAATGTTATTCTCTCCATTTTTTAGAAGATAGAATAGCTTCTTTAGGTAAGCTATTAGTCTATAAAGCTGTTTGAATTATGGTCACACAACTATTCAAATTTTTAGCCCAGTGTTCTCTACATATATGGGAGAAACAAAGAATAAGTCATTTTAAAACAATATGTACAGGATATATTAGCAGTCAAAAGGCAAAAACAAGAATTAGTAGTTCTTAAAAGTCTAGTAGCCCATAAATATTTACCTTACTGCAACCAATTTTCCACTAGAATGAATACAGACCTCAAATGTGCAATATCTTTGGTAAAAATTTTAGCCTGAACTGAGTTTACCAAACTCGTCATATTCTAGGTCAGTGAATCAACCAAAGCTGATTTTTTTTTCTTGTTCAGTCCCTGAACTAAAAAACTAAAAAAGAATAGAAAAGAAAGGGCAACTCAATGTCAGGTATTTCAATATATAAGTAGATACTTTGCAAACTGCTGCAAAACAGCTTTGTAAGCAAAACAATTACCAGCAAAAATATAATACTTCAATTTAACATAGTTATGTATGATTATTGTCATTATAAAATTTATGTTGCTAAAATTTTCAAATGGATCTTTAAATTGTGTTTTGTGTTTATCCAAGAAGGTCAAATCACAACAGTTTCATTTTTTTTTCTCTGAGACATTGAACCCACTCATCAAGATCCTTGGCTTCAGTGCCTTGATAGCATTACTGGTTGCAATATCCTGACTTGTCTTTGAGAATTTTCTCTTATTTATACTGTAACCTCCTTACAATTTTTCACAGAAGGAAAAATAAACAAGGTAAAAAAAACTCAGAAGTCTGACAGCCTCTGTTTGTTCAAAAGAGACTGCTGAGAACATAAAAGGCCAGTATCTTTCTCATTGATTGTTTGAACAATAGCTGGACAGATTCTCAGGGTTCAATTTTCTGTTTTCCCCAAGTCCTTCAATCTGTGTCAATGTTTTGAAAAGTTTCAGGTTCAGAACAATTGTTCTCCAAGTCACCTTTTCCAAGTTCGGGTGGTATGGGGTGTGGGAAGCCCTCTTGAAAAGGAAATATTGATGTAGTTCATTTTGCACCGTCTTAAAAAAATAAACAGATTATAGTAAGTTTATTAGTAATAAGTTTTAAAAGCTGACAAGAAATTAAAATCAAAGGAAAAAAAAGAAAGCCTCTTTCTCCTCCACATCTACATTCTTTCCTATCCCCAAGTGATTATAGTGTTGAAAAGATTCAATAAAGTGTGTCAGGAGGGTCCCTGATATGCCCAAAATCCTTACTATAAGAGAAAAATAAAAGTTTGAAGCAGAATAAAGCAAACTGAACCCAATTCCATTTACGCTATATTAAAATAAACTTAAGAAAATAGCTTAAATATGCATTCATCACGAACAAAGAGTAAAATCTTAAGTTTCAGATTCATATATTTAAGTGTTTTAACATGGAACTTATGCTTGACTTCTGCCTGCCTTATGCTCGGCCTCTCTTCTTCCTTAGAAACCTGACAACACAAATTGTAGAATCCTACCCTTCCGTTTGTCAGTTGTACCTTATTTTGTTGGTAGCTATTAAAAACTATCTGAATAGCACAAACATTCTTAATTAGCATCTTCAATTTATTTTAAATGTGCATGTTGTAGCATGATAGCAGTAAAGGGATAATGAAAATAAGATATTTGGTTTCCTTTGAAGGGAGATGATAAATGTCCCTTCTAGAGGGTTAAGAACACTGGCAAAGGCAGAGCTCCAAAGGCCAGGCATTGAGTTAGATTTGAGGATGGAGAGAGCAAGAGTCCTCCAGGTCCCTTGGGAGACCATCCCACTCTGGTGTTGACTATTATCACAGAAAAGATGAACGCTCATGGAAGAGGTTCCCAAAGCTACTTTCTTCTACACCTCTGTATATCACCTACATGGAGCAGCAGAGGCAGGACTCAGACCTGGTGCCCAAGGGTAATGGCCTAAAAGGACCTTGGAATTAACAATTATCTCCACAAAGGAAATTCATATTCTCACAGTAGAATACTTAGTTGCCGGCTGAGTACAACAGATGGTCCCCATGCCCCAACCCTCTACCAACGAGTCTGTTAGAGACTAGGAATGAGTACCAAAAAGCTTACTTAATCTTTCCTGAGTGAAGTCCGGCCTACTTATGTTTCAAACCAAACCAAGTTCCTTACTGTCTATCCTATGGGTTTAACATGTTGCTTGGAGATGTCAGGTGAGTAGCCACCTGTGGCCTATCAGTAGCACCAAAAATGCCCACAAGGATGAAAACGAGCCTTCACAGAAGAGTTAAGATAACATTGCTCTCATGAATCATCCTTGCACCTCTCTCTCTCTCTCTTTCCCTAGGTTCTCTCTCACACAGTATTTCTGGGCCTTGTTTTCTGTGCATGACCTAAACACAAATTGCAATTTTCTTCTATTAAGTAATTTCTCAACGAGCTCCTGCTACGAAACACATGTCTCACAATCCTCAGGTCAATTCCAGGTGGTGCTGGGTGGCAGGAGGGGCTGCATCAGGGTAGTAGCACTAGCAATATTGCTTTGGTAATGGTGAATATTTATTGATTCTTTGTTCTATTCTATAAAATGTACTTGCTACTTTATAGTCAGAGTAACCATAATAAACTATAATAAGGCAAATAAGCCACGCCACTGCCTATTTTATTTTCTGGACTTCTTACCCTATCACTTCAGCTCTCTAAAGTTCTTTCACAGTGATCACTATATAACCTGTTCGGTATATATGCGATCAACATTTTTCCTACCTCTGCATCTATCTCTCACTAAATTTTCTTTTTTTTTCCGTGAATTATGTCCATCTAAAATATCCTCTTGAATTGTTAGATCAAAACATAACAAAACAAAAACAAAGCACAGAATATTTAGAATATATATCTCTACATATTTTATGACAGTAATTTTCTTTCTCTTTCCACGCTATTGTAAAGACTAGGCATATAGGTCTTCAACTCGCTTTTAAATTTTTTTATGATGGGTGTTTCTCTAAGGTGGTACACACAGATTGCCCTTATTTAAAGAACAAACATACCAACTGCTTATAATAGAGATATACTACAACTTATATAACTGTTCTTCCGCAGATATAGTTTGAAATTTCAAGCAATGCTACAGTGAATACATCCCTATGAATCATTGTACTCTTCCAGGGAAATATTGTTAAGTGTTGGTAAACTCTTCAAAATATTGTAACAATCTAGATTTTCATCAGCAGTATATAAGAGAGCTCTCTTTCCATGCTCTTGGCAATGCTACCCCTTAACTTTTTAAAATTTTGCTATATTAGGAAACTTTCTATATTTCTTTTCTTTTCTTTTCTTTTTTTAAGGGCTGCACCCACATCATGTGAAGTTTCCCAGGCTGGGGGTCTAATCGAAGCTACACCTGCCAGTCTATGCCAGAGCCACAGCAACGCCAGATCCCAGCCACATCTACAACCTACACCACAGCTCACAGCAACACCAGATCCTCAACCCACTGAGCAAGGCCAGGGATCAAACCTGCAACCTCATGGTTCCTAGTAGGATTCGTTTCCCTGACACCACAATGGGAACTTCTGCATTTCTTTCATTATTAGCAGTGTTGAATATTTTTCAGGTGTCTTTAGCATTTATAATTTTGTAACTCCCTAAACTCCCAAGAAATACCCATAACCTACTTTCTGTTGCTTGTCTCACTATAAATTATATTCTTTCATTTTATATTTTACCTTTATTATACATTTTTGTTATTTTTTATTTACTTGTCCTATCCTTTGCTATATTGATTTTTTTCTTGATTATTTTTATTATTTCAAAGAAATATAAGCCAAATCACCAGTGTCCTCTGATATATTACAGAAAATATAACCAGTGTCCTCTGATGTATTATGGAAAAGAGGAAATGACAGGGAAAATATGTTCAAAATACTAGTAACCCCATTATATTGGCCAATGTGGCAATTGTTTAGAAAAAACTGATTAACAACCCCTTTACATGGCTGATTCATTCTTTAAAGCATGCTTAAACAACAAGGATGAAGCATGAGGCTTTCCTTTTTAGCACCCAGCATAACTGCTAATTTGCTTTCAAATTGCATTTTCAACTTTCTTTGGATTTATTAAAAAAAAAAAAGTACATGTCAACAGACCAGAATTAAAAAGGTGACAAACTGTGAAGAATTAAAAGTTCTAATTTAACAGATGAGCAATTGCAAATAACAAAATCTCAGACAAACACAATTCTAATGAAAGGTGACATGCTGGAGATTCTTTTTTTGTTTTGTTCTTTTTCATCAGGTAACAACAAATTAGTTTGGAAGCCATACTGGAATGCTGTGATTGGGATAACCAGCTCATAGCTCATGCTGTTAGCTTTGCTTTTTGTTTGTTTCCTGAAACCATATATGACACTTCTTTTGTACTAAATAGATATTTTCTTCACTCAGATGTATCACAAGTTGTTCAAGCCCAGACTAGTTTTTATGTGTTATTGCTCTCGGATGCTATTCTTACAGTTCCCACTTCAGAAACACTTTTATTAGTGTTCAAAACTATAGAGGACCGTATGCATGGGCACACAAGTGAGGAAATGTTAAGATTTCCTATGGGAAAAGAGTAATGTTTTGTGACTCGACAAAAAGAACATAGATCATATCTTGCCTTACAAACTCATAGAAAGCATTAATTTAAATTGGGAAGGGGCATTAAATGTGATTAAGGAGAAGAGAAAAACTGTGATTAAGGAAGTTTCTGGAGTATCACAGTGCACAGAAATGTCCTTTTTAAATTTTGTTCAGGATTCTAATTAATGTTTGCTAATTAATTAGAGAGACATGTATCCACCTGTTCCTTGTACATCTATAAAACAATAAGAGTAAAATGTTCATAATTTGAATCAGATTTGTGTTCATAGCTCCCACTTAGACATTTATAAATGTATACCTGTGAGTGTTCATCTTTCATCCCAGCACGCTGACTCTAAACATTCAATTATTACCTTCCTAATTTCCATTATTTTTATTTGAGGAATTTTGATATCATTCTCAACAAATAATAGGAATTAATACAATGAGAAAATGAACCTCCAAAGCATACTTTTTATTTTAATTTAAATGAAATTACGGTTTAAGGTTTTCTTTATTCTCCTTTAACATACACTTAATTCCTCTATATTTAAATATGTATTTATGGCTGACCTTCCAGAATATTCTAATTATCATTTTGCAAACATACTAGTATTCTAATTAAGTACTTATAAATATATTTAATTTGATATTTATTATTATATAAATTATATTATTTATAATTAATCATTTCATTAATTTACATTTATTGTTTTATTAAAATATAGTTAATATTATATTAATTATAAATGTCATTATATATAGTAAGTACTTATGTAATATTTATCATCTAATACAACAGCTCTCAACTGAGGGCAATTTGTCCCTCAGGAAATACTGGAAACCTCTGGAGACAGTTTTGATTGTCACTGCTGGGGAGTTCTACTGCCCTCATGGAACAAATTTTCAATTAGGACAGACATTTTTAAGAATCACACTATATATTTATAATTACAAGATAACAGAAGTATTCTGAAGAGAAAAATAATTTGATGAAAAACGAGAACACAATAATGTAGGACATGAAGCAAAGGCTTCTCTGAGAAAATAACATATAAAATAAAATTCTTACTTTGAAAAGTGTAGGGGAAAGAATATTCTAGGCAAAGGAAACATCATTTACAAACCTTCTATTGTGAATCTCAATAGAGAAAGGGAAGAGAATCAGTAGAAAAAGTTTAATAGTTAAGGAGTAAGTCATACAGGACCTACATAGGCTGTTGTAAATATTTTTAGATTTACTCTAGGTCAGAATTTCCTGAAATACTTTACACTGGGGAGTGAAATAATCAGATTTCCCTTGTAAATGGATGATTAGGTGATAATGGGACTAAATGGCTGTGAGGAAGGAAAGGAATACAAATAGAAATGCTATTTAAGAGGTACTCAGAGATATCTTTGAGAGAGGAGACATTAAAAGTTAGATGACAGCAATCGAAATAAGTATACAGGTTTGAAATCTCCTTATTAGGTACCCTTGAAATTTCTCAGTGCTTTTTGGACATGAAAAGGAATAGACCATTCAGAAAGCCAAGTTCTAGAAACCAGCTAGAAAGTTTGACATTTACATTTTGTTATTTTCTGAAAATTCACATTTCCTCATGAATTCTTCCATTACTATTTCATTTTTTCTATGCATTATTTCTCGAATGTCTGATTTATATTTTCCCATGATGTAAAGGAAAGTTACGAGGGGATTTCAAAATCTAGATTTCTAAAGATGTACCAATTATCCCAGGGATGCAAGAATTCTTCAATATCTGCAAATCTATCAGTGTTATATACCATATCAACAATCTGAAAAATAAAAACCATATGATCATCTCAATAGATGCAGAAAAAGCTTTTGAGAAAATTCAACACCCATTCCTGAAAAAGTATCCAGAGAGTGGGCATAGAAGGGAACTACTTCAAATAAAAGCCATTTATGACAAACCCACAGCTAACATCATTCTCAATGGTGAAAAACTGAAAGCATTTCCACTAAGATCAGGAACAAGACAAGGATGTCTTCTTTCACCAGTGGTATTCAACATAATCTTGGAAGTCCTGGCCATTGCCATCAAGAAAAAAGAAATAAAAGGAATCCAAATTGGAAAAGAAGTAAAACTATCACTGTTTGCAGATGACATGATTCAATACCTAGAGAATACTAAAGACTACCAGAAAACTATTAGAGCTCATCAATGAATCTGGTAAAGCCACAGTATACAAAATTAATACATAGAAATCTATTGCATTTCTATACACTAACAATGAAAGATCATTAAGAGAAATTAGGGAAGCCATCCCATTAAACATTGCATCATAAAAAATAAAATACCTGGGAATAAACCTACCTAAAGATACAAAGGAATTGTACTCTGAAAACTATAGGACACTGATAAATAAAATCAAAGACACAAATAGATGTAAAAATATACTGTGCTCTTGGATTGGAAGAATCAATATAGTAGAAATGACAATATTACCTAAGGCAATCTACAGATTCAATATAATCCCTATCAAATTACCAATGACATTCTTTACAGAACTAAAACAAAATATTTTAAAATGCAAACACAAAAGACCTCAAATAGCCAAAGCAATATTGAAAAGAAAAAAATGGAACTGAAAGAATCAGGTTTCCTGACTTCAGACTCCACTACAAAGCTACAGTCATCAAGACAGTATGATACCAGAACAAAAATAGAAATATAAATCAATGGAACACGATAGAAAGCCCACAAATAAACCCAAACAGCTGTGGTCAATTAATCTATGACAAAGGAAGCAAGACGATACAGTGGAGAAAAGATAGTCTCTTCAATAAATGGTGCTGGGAAAACTGGACAACTGCATGTTAGAGAATGAAATCTGAACATTGTCTAATGCCATACACAAAAATAAACTCAAAATGGATTACATTGTCTAATGCCATACACAAAAATAAACTCAAAATGGATTAAAGACCTAAATGTAAGTCCAGATACTATAAAACTGCCAGAGGAAAACAAGCAGAATGTTCATTGACATAAACCACAGCAACATACTGTTTGATCCACCTCCTAGAATAAAGACAATAAAGATACACAAATAAACTAATGGGAACTAATTAAAAACACAAACTTCTGCACAGCAAAGGAAACCATTAAAAAAAGAAAGAAAGAAAACCCACAGAATGGGATAAAATTTTTGCAAAGGACTCAAACGACAAAGTTTAATATCTAAAATATACAAATAACTTATACAACTCAATGATAAAAAAAATGAACAACTCAGCTGAAAAAAGGGCAGAAGAGCTAAATAGACATTTTACCAAAGAAGATATGCAGATGACTAACAGGCATATGCAAAAATGCTCCACATCACTAATTAGTAGAGAAACACAAATTAAAACTACTATGAGGTACCACCTCACACCAGTTAGTGGCCATGATTAACAAGTCAACAAATAACAAATGCTTGAGAGGATGTGGAGAAAAGGGAACCCTCCTTCACTGCAAATTGTAAATTGGTACAACCACTATGGAAAACAGTATGGAAATACCTCATAAAACTAAATATAGAAATACCATATGACCCAGCAATACCACTCCTGGGCATATATCCAGACAAAACTTTCATTCAAGAAGATGCATGCACCCTTATGTTCATCGCAGCACTATTCACAATAGCCAAGACATGAAATAACATAAATGCCCATCAACAGATGAATGGATTAGGAAGATGTGGTGCATATATACAATGGAATACTACTCAGCCATAAAAAGTACAAAAGAATGCCATTTGCAGCAACGTGGATGGAACTAGAGACACTCATACTGAGTGAAGTAAGGCAGAAAGAGAAAGACAGACACTATATGATATCCCTTATATCTGGAGTCTAAAATATGGCACAAATGATCTATCTACAAAACAGAAAAAATTATGGACATGTAGGACAAGATTATGTTTACAGGAGCGGGGGGAAGGAGTGGGATGGATTGGGATTCTGGGGTTAGTAGATAAAAACTGTTGCATATGGAGTGGATGAGCAATTGGATCCTGCTATATAGCAAAGGGAACTATATATTTAATCATTTGTGATGGGATATGAGAAAAAATATGTGTATGTATGACTGGATCACTTTGCTGAACAAAAAAAAATTGACAGAACATTATGAATCAATCATAATTTAAAAATTAAAAAAAGATGTAGCAATACATGGGTCTGAATAGCTCTATGCGTAAGTCATGTGAATCTCTTTAAAAGTCTGTGTTACAACTGTAACTATTAGTTTGTATTTTGAAATAATTATTAAACAAAAATTATAACTAACAAAATAAAAAATAGCTGATGTAGAAAAATTATAAAAGTGAGCTAATCTTCCCTATCATGAGGAACCTTTGTGTTTCTGTTTGTTTGTCTGTTTTTGTTTTTGTCTTTTGTTGTATTAGGGCCGCACCCGCAGCATGTGGAGGTTCCCAGGCTAGTGGTCTAATCTGATCTACAGCTGCTGGTCTATGCCACAGCCACAGCAACGCGGGGTCCAAGCCGCGTCTGTGACCTACACCATAGCTCATGGCAACGCCGGATTCTTAACCCACTGAGTGAGGCCAGGGATTGAACCCGCAACCTCATGGTTCTTAGATTCATTTCCGTGGAGCCATGATGGGAACTCCCATGATGGATCTTTAGAATCAGTGAGTTCAGCTTTGCGTGAGTTTTCAACTCCTGGGGTTACCCAAGTGTGTCTGGATGGACAAAAGACGCTATGAAACCACATTAGAGAAAGCTGTTGAAGAAAGTTAAAGACAAAGATGGTTCCCATGGTAGAGGTTAACAATAAGTAGTCTTCATAGCTTTCCTGGCAATAAACAAGGTTTTGCCAGAAATATGTGGACTTATAATTATATTCAGAAAGAATGAACAAAGACATATATGATTATTTCCAAGAAAGTCAAGTGTCAATCCCCAAGCTACAAGTCTCTCCTCCTAATCTGTTACTGGACCATCTCTACCATGTTCCCTTTTAGCTGCTTGTACTTGCTTTTTTATCGTTCTCTCTTTAAGGAGTCATAGTTTTGTTCCCTAAAACCAAGGCCCTTTTAAATTCTGCTTCTCTATTCTGTATATTTTGCTGTTCATTAACTGGGGCATAACTTGCCCTGAATACCTGTTTTAATACGGTAGCACACTATGTGTTTTTGATAACCAATAAAAAAATGAAATTCAATTTCTTTGATTTTAGCAAACAAGTCATTATATGAATCTGATGGTACCATGAAGAGATCTATATAACAGAACATCTACCTGCTTTTCTCTTAGTTATTGATGATGAAAAACCATCCATAATGTTACTTCCTGTCAGGCAAAAAGAAGGAAAAGTTATAATAAGAACATTCATTTCCATATTTATTACAACGTAATAATTTAGAGGTAGTTACATTCTCTTATGAGTACCACTAGAGAGCTATTGAACTTTAAGATTAGCTGCCTGCCATAATAAATATTCAATTTCAGTATAAATGATTCTTCCATTGCCTGCCATTTTAGAATTTAGGAAGTCCAAAAGTGATGATATAATAAGTAGTGCTAACAGCTGATAAAAAGGAATAAGCAACTATTGAGGTGTAATACATTCATGGAAACTGAGCTCTGGTACCATAACCAGAACTGACATGTCAGATGCAACTGCTCATTATAAAAATGAGTCATTATAAGAAAACAGTCTTATAAATTTTTTGAAATTTAATTTCTGAATTTTAGACAATATTACAGAATATTAAAAATAAGTATTAATGTAGCTCATGGGTTAATAATCCATATTAGGATTTGAGTGAAGAACCTAATAGGGAGGAAGTCATGATCTTAATTCTCTTCAAGTAAGGGGATATGTTTCATGTTTTTGTTTATATCTGTTCATTTAATAATTTATATCCATCTTACAGTAAGAATTTTTACAAAACTAAAGTGTATTATAATACATAATATTAAATAAGCTCAATATTCCATCATGTTACTTTAAAGGACTTATGCAGGAATAATTGAAACGATCTTTTAAAGGATGTTTATATTCTACTCTATGTTTACACATTTGAAAGACATCTGATCTCAGGAAAAGTGTTATACACAGACACACACAAACACACACACACACACACACACACACACACAATATGTTAAGAAAACTTCTGGAAATATGGCTGACTGAGCTGTTATGGAAAAACACCCACACTTAAACAATAAAACTACATAGAAAACTGTCTTTTTAATAGCTAAGCTGAAAAGTAGGAATATAATCTCCTTAGTCAATTAAGAGACAATCAAAAGCCAGAGTGGTGACAAACGACTCATGGCTAGTAGTTTATGAGGGTTTTAAAACAAGACATTAGGGCAGGTGTGAGCATAGGAGAGGTTAGTACCCATGATGAGATAGAAAAAAAACGAAAAAAAGAACGAATCCATAAGCTTGTGCAGGGAAAGCAAACAAGGAAAATAGAATTTGTCTGGCTTCATGTAATTAAAAGTCACTTTCAGAAGTAAAAATCAGAGTAATTCTTCATGCACATGTGGGTTCTCATTTACAGTACCCATGCTTTACACATAACACAAGTTGGTAAATGAGAAATCTTTCTTTTTCTTTCACTTTTTCTCTCTCCTCTCCTCTCTCCCCTCTCCATTTTTGCCTCTTCTATCTCTCTCCATATATATATATATATATACACATATATATGTGTATATATATATATATGTGTGTGTGTGTGTGTGTGTGTGTGTGTGTGTATACATATATGTGCATGCATTTATATAATTTTGACAGATATATAACATACATATACACATGTGTGTAAATTCATATATATTATATTACAATATATGTGTTTATTTATAGGTATACCCCAACACAACAACAACATTTAATAAATTAAAAGATAGGCATTACACATCAATAGTTAGTACCATCGTGAAAAGAAAGCAGGAAACTGGGTGACAGATATTTTAAAGTTCATTATGTTATTCAGTCTATTTTTGTATGTTTGAAATATAGTCATAATAAGAAATTAAGAATAGAATAAAATCATATGTGGAGTGGTATAATTTATTTGAACTAGGACTATACTATATTATAATAAAAAATAAATGGTCATTCAAGACATTATAATAGAAACCATTCATTAAAATTAAAACAAATGTTAAGTATCTTTAAAGACTCAGTTGATAATTTAAACTCTTTAATTAAAAAATTAAAGCCTACACACTTCCTCAAGAGTTTGTCTAAATAATTTGATTTTGTTTTTCATATCAGAGTATGAAAGAGACTTAAACACTACATGAGTAAGATATAATTTTTAAAGATTAAGTTGATAATTTAACCTCTTCAAAGGCAAAAACTAAAGCCTCACAATTCCTCAAGAATTTGACTAAATAATTTGATTTTGTTTTTCCACATCACAATATGAAAGATCTTTAAATGTATATGAATGAGACACAATTAATGACAAATACACAAGATATATTTTCCACTTAATGATTTAGAAATGCAGGTGTATTGTTAAATGTGAGTATTCAAATAGCCAGAAAAAAGGAATATTTATGTAACAATGAATTATAAATATTTTTAATTAACACAGTTTTTAGGAAAAAACAGTTAATATTATTTTCAGAATTGATACAAGATCCATTACTTTGAAAAAAATTAAGAAACCTACAGTAAGCTAGAAGAAACTCATTGCTAACCTTATCTGAGAATTCTTAGGCTGCCCATAAGCTAAGTTTCAATCTCTTGTGGTATCATTCATAAGCCACTAACCAAAATAACTTCAAATGAGTGAAATATAATGAAAACATGAGCAATGAGTTTGATGCATTTGTAAAAAAGTAAATCATGTCAAGCAAACTTACTCAGTTGAAATACAGTAGATGTGATAGATTTATATTTCATAGAGTTGATGTAATGACTGAGAATTATGATTTGAAAAATAGATTTAATTGCCTTACACTGAGTTGGTTTTTCTTATTGAAAATGGAAACACCAATTAAACCTGTTGGTAGAATGGATAAAGTCTACAGATGAGTAAGTCGACTCATAAATTCCTCTCATTACATTTGGTGAAAGATGACACACTGAGGTCTGCTATACCTCTCAAGTTCTCTAAAGATAGAAACTGAAGCCAGGTAACCAAGGAACTGGCTACATTCCAGATGAAAAAGTTAATCTAAGCTTCTTCATCCACTGACTTGTTTTCATAATGTAACAAAAATATCTCTTACCTCCACATTTCCTATAACGTTGTTATCTAATAAAATCAATGTACTTTAATGTTGATAGCTGAATGTGTTTTACCTCATAGAAGGTTTGATGATATTTATATTAAAAAAAAGAAACAAAAAGCATTCAAATTGCAAAGAAAAAGGTAAAACTACCCTTATATATTATATTAAAAAATCTTAAGGAATGCACACACACGCGCACACAACTACACAAATCAGAATTACTAAATTATTTCAGCCAGGTTATGGGATGAAAGATCAATATATAAAAATCAACTGTATATCTATACAATAGTAATAAATAATCCACAAATGACATTAATTTTAAATTTTTATTCACTATATTATAAAAACCAATAAAGTAGTTAGAAATAACAACAAAAGGATGCAAGACTTGCACACTGAAAACTATAAGGCACTGTTGAAAAAAATGGAGAAAACCTAAAAACAATGAAAATATACTCCACATTCACGGTTGGAAGAATTAATACTGTTAAGATGGCAATACTACAGATTCAACACAAACTCATGAAAAAGGAAGTTGGCATTTTTACAGAAGCTGACAAGCTGATCCTAACACTCATATGGAAATCCAGAATAGCCAAAATAATCTTGAAAAAAAAAAAGAATAAATTTTGATGATTCACAGGGAAGGGAGTGGGATGGATGGGCACTTTAGGGGTTTTGAATGCAAACAATTATATTTGGAATGGATAGGCAATGGGGTCCTGCAATACAGCACAGGGAACTGTGTGTGACTGGGTAACTTTGCTGTACAAGAAATTGAAAGAACGTTGTAAATCATCTATACTCTAATAAAAAAAAAAAAACTTCTTAACTTCAAAACTTACTACAATACTACAGTAACCAAGACTGGTACTGGCATAAGGACAAACATAGACCGAGGAGATAGATCTGAGAATCTATAAATAAACCTTTACATTTATTTTAACAAAAGTGCCAAGACAATTAAATAGGGAAAGAATAGTTTTTTTCAACTAATGATGTCTGGACAACTGAGCATCCACATGTAAAACCAAGGAATGATGTGCTAATAGTGAGTTTGCAGATAATTATGAGAAGATTATTTTTGGACCAAATGCTTCCTAGAAGTTCTTGAAACCTCACTCAATAGTAAGCTAAAAGAGTGGATGTGCAGAGATTTATGCACTGTTCTATGGACTGTTTCAGAGACATCAAAATGGCATTCCAGTGCATCAAAATGTCATTTCCTATGTTTGTAGAGTACTGGGATGACTAGCTCCAATGTATCTTAAGTAGTTCCAGTGTATCTTAACTTATCTTCAGTGCATTTTGATGTCTCAGAAACAGCTCTTCTTCCTTAACGAGGTACTTTCCACTCTGGCTTTCTATAATACCCTTGAATAAGCATGGCTGCTAGATCAGTACCTATTTCTACAGCCATTTGCCATAATTTCCCTGCTGTGAGTTACATGCATTTTATATTTGTTCACTCTACTTTGCAGACGGTAAGAGCCAGTAGGTCACAGATGTAGGTATTCATTTATTTCGTTCATACATTCCATCCATTCATTCATTCAGTCAGTAAACAATTATTGCATGCCTTTTTGATATCCTATATTATGATTTAGGAAAAATAAATGTTTTAAGACCACAAGAATGTAAATTCCATAAGATAAGGGATTTCATCTTTTAGAGCTGTGCCCCCGTATCTAGAATAGCACCTTAGCAAGCATGAGTAAAAATAACCAATATACTTTAAGCACTATATGTAAATCTCTCTTCTAAGTACTTTTATCTTTTTACATCTCATGGCAACTCTTTGATAAAGGTACCATTATAATCCACACTTTGTACTTGAGGAAACTACAATACAGATATTTAAGTGCCTTGAACAGTATCACACAGCTGGCAAATCCATGTTCTAACCAAGACTTGCAGGCATTCAGAGATGACTAGACTACTTAGACGTTCACGATGTGCTAGGTCATGTAAAATATAACCACACACGATGCAGCTACATAAAACCGGATGAGTAGGAAATCAGTTCCTACTTATTTCCCAATTTCAAAACTGCCATACACAAATACAAAATCTGCTGTAGAAGTGAAAAGAGAAAATGGCCACAAAAAGTAAAATTAATCAGTAAATTAATTAGCCCATTGGTGTCTGCAAATTCTGTTCATTTGATTTATTAAAAACTTGAATAGGAGTTCACGCCATGGCGCAATGGTTAACGAATCCGACTAGGAACCATGAGGTTGCAGGTTCGATCCCTGGCCTTGCTCAGTGGGCTAACAGTCCGGTGTTGCCATGAGCTGTGGTGCAGGTCGCAGATGCGGCTCAGATCTGGCGTTGCTGTGGTTGTGGCATAGGCCAGCAGCTGTAGCTCCAATTTGGACCCCTAGCCTGGGAACCTCCACATGCCACGTGTGTGGCCCTAAAATGACAAAAAACAAAACAAAAAAAAACTTGGTTAGACAGAACTTACTTTTTCCCTACTTGAAAAAAAAAAGTCCCTTTTTCCTCTAACCAAAAAATTATGGTCCCTATTATACTTATCTTATGAAAAGCACTATGTTTTCACAATAACACAGTTTTTAAAAGATAGTAGACCCAGCCAAAAAAAAAAAAAGTGCTTCAAATGTTTCAATGCTTCATTAGCTAAAGAAATCCAGTTTGATGTCATTAGAATTTAAAATGTGCTAATACATGGAGTTCTCTTCTGTCACAGTGGATTAAGGATCTGGCATTGTCACTGCAGCAGTTTGGGTTGCTGCTGTGGCACGGGTTTGACTCCTAGCCCAAGAATTTCTACATGTTGCTTGTACGGCCAAAAATAATTAAAATCAAAATTAAAAAATAAAATAAAATGTGTTAATACTTATATTGAAATAGATTATTTCATTTCATTTAAATATCTTGTTTTAAAAATAGAATTGAAACCTGCTGAGAAATGTTAGCGGCAACCCCCTGATGTAAATTTTGTTTGTATCTCTAACCTCAGAAGTATATTCATAAGTACTGACTTGGGTGACTCCACTTTGATTACTATAGATGCATAAAATCTCAACACTGGAAGGGACCTTGAGAGGTCATTTACATCTCTACTCTCAGGCAGCACCCTACTTAACTGTCCCTGACACCTATCTTATTTTTAAAGCCATACTGCAGGGAGTTCATATAAATTAATCACACACATAGCTCTAGAGAATACAGAGCTCAGAATGGCACTCCTGATTTAACCAATCAAATTATTATTGATTGCATGAGCACTTCCACGGTTCCAACCACTTTTTGCTTGTAAATCAGTAGCATCTTAAGGATACGAAATTTTTATCTACTTCTGAGGATATAAGAAATCATTCCTCACTAGCTTTTTTTACTAACCAGACCAAGTGAAAAGCCAAAACAACTGCACCATTAGGGAAGGCAAAAAGTAAACTAGAATCTCTAATTCCAAGTTATATCTTAAAATGGAAAACAGTAAAAGTCACAATAAATATGGATATATATAAAATGCTTTCTACTAAATGAATGCAAATACTGATAGAGATTTTCCCCACTTTAACTTTATATGATCTTTCCCTGTGGCCTTGCTTCTACTGCACACATCATTCATTAGATTATGAAAACCATTAATGTCAAGAAGCAGAACAAAATGAATTCACTGAGGGGCTGCTATTAGCATATCAAGCAGTTATTTCTCACTAAATATTCCTGACAGCTCTCATTACATATGATGGATGAACTTTATAAGTAGTAGTAGTTTCTGAGGAAAATAAAATCTTTAGGCATACTACCACGTGTGGCTGAGTAACCAGCAATCATCTTTCAACAGTTTATATTTTTCCCTTTTAATGGGAAAGTGTTATAAAATTCACAGGTAGGTTAAACGCCCGAGTCAAAACTCATTTAGAAATTATAAGTCTAATTTATTACCTGAATATTATAAGTTCTTTTACTTAAGATACATTGGAGCTAGTCATCCCGGTACTCTACAAACATAGGAAATGGCAGTAACCTGAGAAAAGCAGCTTGAAATCAGAATTTTGGAAGCCATTTTTATTAGGGGGACCTAAAACAAGCAGGGGAACTCCAAACACTAGCTAAAAGGTAAAAATATGATATTACTCCTTGTTTTCAAGAGATGTTTAGGAAAACACTTCAAACCTTTATCATAATATGTGTGTGAAGAAATAATAATAACAATTATGACAATATTGTTTGTTTTCCCTGCTCAAGCAAGAAAGGAGCATTCTGAGTACAAGGGTATAACCCTGTGACCTACCCACCCCAGGCATTATATTCTCTATATCAGATTTTACAAACTGCAGCATAGATGAATCCAAACTGTAGAAGTTTCCTGTTTTGTCTACACACTATACTTTTAAAATTCAAAGTTTCATAATTTAAAAAAATCTAGGGATTTCTGATAACTGTCTAAATTTCTGGTTACTTTTTTAAAATTTGGCTACCGTGGGCGGCAGCATCAGCATTTTTTTTCCCTCATCTTTTTGCCTTTTCTAGGGCCGCACCTGTGGCATATGGAGGTTCCCAGGCTAGAGGTCTACTCTGAGCTGTAGCCACCTGTCTACGCCAGAGCCACAGCAATGCGGAATCCGAGCCGCGTCTGCAACCTACACCACAGCTCACAGCAATGCCGGATCCTTAACCCACTGAGCGAGGCCAGGGATTGAACCTGCAACCTCATGGCTCCTAGTCTGATTCGTTAACCACTAAGGCATGACGGGAACTCCTATTTGCCCTTCTGCCACAAACTCTTCCTCTTCATATTAGTCCTCGATGGTTAAGCAGAACATCTGTTGCCTTTTATCATTATGACAGTACTATTGTTTTTCTGATGGTGGAGAAATAATTCCCTATAAAATGTGCAAAAACAAGCAATAAACTAAGATGTGTATCAAAGTCATTGATTTAGGTTATCTAGTCTGGACCTACTTTACCTTTAGAAAAGGGTTAACGTGTTGATTTCTCATTAGCAATAAGAAACAAATGAATGTTTCAACAATATGAAATTGATTTTTACCTTAATATTATCTACATACCCTAGTATATGTTTTACGAGTGTGTGTGTGTGTGTGTGTGTACAGACAGAAAGACAGATTTTCACTATAGTTGTATTTTGGTAGCTGCGAAAAAGTAACTGTATGTACACTTATAAACTACATAGAAAGCAAGCAAGATGTTTCAGTTAGTTAATCATATACACATTCCAAACATTTGGTGGTTAGTCATCATTTAGACTAAATAAACCAATACATCTACATTGCTGAAAGTCTTCCTAAAATCAAAGAATTGGCCCTAGTTCTCTTACCTATGTTAACTTTAAGAGCACCCACTTATTCATAAGGCAACTTACTTCTTCAACCAAAGATAGTTAAGTACTGGTTAATTATTGTTTTTATTATTTCAGTAATGTATTCTTTGGAAAGGAATATTTAAAAATGCATCTTTTTCATTTTTATCTATATTTAATAATTACTTCTAGAGAAACTATATTCTAAAAAAATTAATAGCTATTAATTTATCAACACATAAAACTATGCTTAGATTAAGCTTAAAAACTTATATCAAAAGAAAAATAAAATTGGATAATAAGATACAATCTTATTTTCCATCTTTTTGTCCTATTTTATTTTTCTTTTGGGGGAAATGTTTTTGTAATGCCATAACAGAGACAGAGCTCCAAAGACCATCTACTTAAGCATCTCACAGTCACTATCAGCATCTTATATAATGTAGTACCATCACTATCACATACAAATCTCAGATCTTCTTTTGTCTTGTTAACGAAAACAGCTGGATGACAAAAATTCAGATTCAAGCTCATAGAGGTAAAGTAAACTTTGACGATTATATAATGTCAAATTTCACATAAACATCTCTTAATATGAATAAGAGGAATACTAAAGCCTTTAGCTTTATCAAGAGAATACAGAGCAATGGGGTTTATAGTGGAGAATGCAAAAGGAAAATGTAATTATGTCAACTAACAATGTTTTTACATCCAAGCTTAAATATTACCACTGCTGCCAAGGAACAAGTGGAATACTTCTGCCTATTTAGTGCTTCATTGCAATAGGATATAGATAGTACTTCATTTTAATAAATGTACAGTGGATATTAATCTTCATTCTATGAACTCAGTTATGCAAGGAATACCCATTATATATATAAATCTGAGTTCTGATCTAGCCAGGCTAGTGAAAATTTCAGAGACCTAGACTGAGTACAAAAATAGAAGAAAAACTTCTGATCTTCATTTTATCAATTTGCCATCCTCATCTTCCTCCTCTTATCTGAAAGTCAGCAGCACTGTTTTGGTGTTGCTTCAGAAGCATGAATTTCTCTGCAGACTCCAGAAAACCCTGATTTTCCAGATCTAACTTCCCCTAGTGTAGTGAATGTTGCTTCCAAGACAGATGAGTGTTAGTCAGTATCCCTCTGTGTAGAAAGACAGTGATCCCACAGGAAAAGGAGCACTGATCTCAGAAAATTTAATGATGAACAATGGACATATATGTTTAGGTAAGAAGAAAATATTTAACCAGGGGTTCTCAGGTCCCATTCAGGAATACTTTTTTTCCCTGAGAATCTCCAGAAAAGAACAGTACTCTTCCAAAAAAAACTGGGTTATAGAATTCATCTCCTTCCTGATTTCTATTTCCATGACACTGAATTATGTGGCTATACAAAATAGAAGGAAGAATGGAGTTATCAGTAGCAATTCATAATTAACTCCTTCTGTAACCAACATTCTATGCTCTGGAGATGGACAGTAAATTAGCCAAGGATATATCAGTAAGGTATTCACACTTCTTTCCACAGATTCAGGTAGAAGCAATTAACTGCAATAAAGGCAAAAAAAGTTATACTGAAAAAGTTGCAAACATGCTCTTAGAAAATATAAGGAACAAATAATACCACTTGGAGAAGCATGAGACAATATCAAATAACAAATAACAAATCTGCACTCTGTTTTCTATCCTTGGTCATTTCCCAGGGATGCTCACCACAGAACAGTGAAGCTTCACATCAGGCCCTTTTGAAGTGAGAGGGAACTAAATGTAGACTTAAGAAAAAAAAAAAGTGAAAATACACTTTAGTTTATATAATAGAGAGTCCTGTAATTGTGTATAAACTACTCATTATTTGAGTAAATTACCTTTCTTTATTGTAAATTATTCCTTATCATAGATAACTTTTTTCTAAGATACATAGATTAGAGGGAGAGAGAGAGAGAGAGAGAGAGGAGATAATTTAAAACAAGATTATGGAACTCCATTCAAACTTGTATAGTTCTGAGAAATATGTGCTGGAAATTATTTTTTAATATTGGAAGGAGATTTTTGTTTGTTTGCTTCTTTTTGGCCACACCCATGGTATTCAGAAGTTACCGGGTCAGGGATGGAACCCAAGCCACGGTAGTGACCCAAGTAAAAGCAATGACAATGCTGATCCTTAGTCCCCTGTACCACCAGTGAACTCCTGGAAGAAGATTTAAAATATGTTAACAATTTTTATCTCTGGATAGTGAGTTTGTATATAGGGTTTTTTTTTTCTTTTGTTTGCTTTTTATTTCTTATTTTGAAGAAGTTTCAAAAACGAGAGTCCCTATTTACCTTCCACCCCACTTTCTCCAGTGAACATCTTACAAAACCACATTACATTTACAAGTCCAGGAAATTAACATTGACACAAACTATTAAACTGCAGAACCTACTCAAATTTCATCAGCTATTACATACATAGAATTTATAGGTAATTTTTATTTCTTAAGTTTTTTGGCTTTTAAATTTTTTTCTAGAATCTACCTATACATATGTAAGAAGAAAAATATAACTCAAATAAATATCATCACCATTTTCTTTGCAGCAATGCCTCAACTGAGATTTCCAAAGTAAGGTCCTATGTCATATACAATCAGGTTTTAGGGATGGCCATATCCATTTTGATCACTTTTATATCCTTCCATATCAATAACATAATTTAACAATAATTTCAAGATTTCCACAATGTTAACCATTCCATTGAAATATTGTACTTGTACAAAAAAGCAAGATCCACTAGTTAATATCTAAGTAATTAGGATTAATGTTATTATTTAGGCATGCAAAACTGAAATATCCACATTATTTTGATGTTTTGGTCAAATGTGATCATCTTCTTTCAAGGAAACTATGACTTATATGAGCTGACCCAGGGCTATTTTACTCTTTGACATTTTGAAGAATTACTTTTTACTTTGGCTGTGATTTTCTTCTTACACTTTTTTTCAGAAATTTTCTCATGAAATGAAATGCATTATTCATTCATCAACAAGTGCTGAATGAATGACATGTGAATGACAGCAGAGGAGTTAAAAACATGATTAAAAATGTTATTCTTGCTGTCAAAGAGATAATATGTGCACATACATTACTGTAATGCAAGACAGAGAGTGTTAAGAGCATAAGAAATGTAGAGGGAGTTCAGAGGAAGGGGAGTTCCTTCCAGTTAGAGAAGAATAAGCCCAGTGGGAGGTAATAGCACACTGATGGTTAAGAGCACAAGCTCTCATGCTTGATGCAAATACTCTGTTCCTTATTTGCCTTGCTGAGACTTAGCTTTCTCTCTGAGTCTCATTTTTCTAATCTGTAAAATAGAAATAATATTAATATTTACTACTTAAGGTTGCTGTATAGGTGAAAGAAAATATTGCAGGTTAAACACTTAGAAAGTAACTGGCACACATCCTTTACCTAACTCAACGGTGTTACAGATAATATTGCCTGAGGAAAAAAAGAGGGCATTGAAACTGTCTGATAGAATTTGTGTGAAAGGTCTGAGCAAGCACTATGCCTCTATTGTCCAAACTAAATCCTTTGTAAATTTTTTCACTCCCTTTTCCCAATATGCTCAACATATAAATAAGAAATTAAATTGATTTACTTTGTATAATCAGATCTGCAATCTTCTCTTTTTTCTTTTTTTTTTAAATTCCATAAATATTTCAACTTATTTCTATGGTTTTCCTCACAATGTTTGCCTCCTGAGTGTTTTTCACCATAATTACATTTAGAGGCAATCTTCGTTGGTTGGCACTACGGGGACAGGAATCTGACGAGAAAGAGATGAAGATCCAGAGAGACCTTTTTGCTTTGTCTTGATTCTAATGATCCTAAATAATTGGTATGAATTGCTATTTGTCAGCCTTGCACCCTCCCTTACATTGTTCTGGACATGCACCATGCACATGCCCCTGTCGGGAGTTGGGTGGGATCTCAGGTCACCTGTGGCAGGCATGGCCACGCCCTCTGTTGCTCCGCCAAGAGTGTCTGCAGGAGCAGCTGTTCCTGTAGATTGGGAGATTAGGGACTGGGCTCTCCTGGGCTGAGTAAAGGACAACTCTCAACAATACAAGTATATTTTCTGCCCTTTAGCTTCCCCTGAGAACTTGAATGGGACTTATGGAATGGAAGGAAAAAAACAAGTATCAGTCATGAGAATATGTCCCTGTGACCATTTGTGCTGAGTGTATTCAAACAATTTGAATTCAAGCAGATGTGTTTCAGTCTCATCACAGATCCCCCTTAACCTCTGCCCCCCAGAACCCTGTCCAGTACAGTTGCTTCCGAAAAATTATCTTCAGAAAGTTTTCAGAAAGACAAAAAATATGATATTACCAAGGGTGTGGGTTTGGGGTGAGACAAAGGGTGTCTTTAAATGTTGCATGGAATGAAGTTTTCAAAAAGTGGTCGTTTGCTAGAAGATACTGAATCTTCCGGAGCTCCTGTTGTGGTGCAGTGGAAATGAATCCAACTAGGAACCATGAAGTTGTGGGTTCGATCCCTGGCTTCGCTCAATGGGTTAGGATCTGGTGTTGCTGTGAGCTGTGGTGTAGGTCACAGATGCGGCTCGGATCTGGCACTGCTGTGGCTGTGGATATGGCTAACAGCTATAGCTGTGATTAAACTCCTAGCCTGGGAACCTCCATATGCCATGGGTGCAGTCCTAAGAAAAACAAAAAAAAAAGAAAAAAAAACAGATACTGGATCTTCTTTCCTTAATGGGTTTATAAGGCAACTTAATGGACTCTTTCCACATGAGCAATTTCAAATTTTCTCAAAACTCTTCAACAAGTTTAGAAGCACATGCTTCAGAATTCATTGCAAGTTTATTGAGCAATTTAATAATAAAATGGACACAAGGAAAATAAATCAATGGGAAGACTTTAACCTAAAAACATTATCTCAACAGCATTATATCTGCAATATAACCACTCACATGTGGGTGGCTTGTTAGCAGCTGTGGTCATAAATCTTAGCATCCAAGATATCCAGAGAGGATAATATACTGCTGGTAGTTATCTATACATAAATATATGATCTTTTAATCTCTGAACTGTAATCATTCCTTGGAATGGATGCCTTGAAAACGTCCTCCTTAGACAACTCACTTATGCATAGCTTTCACTGTGCCTGAGACAATAATTTCACTCCTTATCTGAGAGATTGTTATACCACTGATTGTGTTCACTCAGCTTTCAGATACCAAACCTGAACTGTTCTCCTACCTTTATACAGTCAGACACCGGCTGCTGACTCCACTGACTGCCACCTGAAATCTAAGCCCTCCTCCCTGTTCTCAAGGTCAACTCTGAGCCCCTGACAGGAGGAACAAGTCACATCCAGAACCAGATCCCGAGGCCCACTCTCAAGAGGTGCCTCAAACTAGTCTGTCATCTTTGAAGAGAGCCTAATTGGGCTCCTGCCTTCCCCTTAGGTGCCAATTTCCTTTCTTATTCCTCTGGACTCTCCCATTTTGTATCAGTGGACATCCATTTTATTTCTCATCCAAGTGGAATTGCAGTTATTTGTGTTATTATCTACAGAATTAGTGGAGATGTGACCTTTGGCACAAGGCTAGGTCAGAATCCACCTAGTACTGTCAATGGGAATTTAAGGAAATCTCTAACTCTGAGCCTTATTTCCTCACAGAACTGCTGTCATGATTAAATTCATTGACATAATGTGGTTTTACGTATCAGATCTGGTACTAAAAATTACCAGTGATGATATATGCATCCCTCTCTCTACCTCCTTGTCATTACAGCAACTTCTCCTAGATAGTTGGATGGCTGGGGCACCACCGCACTTGGAAAAGTATTCCCAGCACTGAATGCAGGGATTTCAGAGTGCCTTCTGTCTTTCCCTGTGAAAGATAAACAGTCAGACTAGTTCAAGTGTAAGGGCAGATTTTAATCAGTAATATACAGCTGCATATTACTGGGAAAAAGTGTTCAGCATGAACTGAACTCAATTTTGACTTGTATAGAATTGACTCAGCGTTCTAAACAGAAAATGGGGAAATAGTATCCATAAGGACATTGGAAGTAGGGAGGAGATGAGTGCTCAGTAGAAGCAGGAAAGTGAAAAATTACAGAAAGTGGGAAAAAGGGATAATGGTCCATGTGAAATCCATGGAAGTTTTTTAACAGAGACTGGGAGACGGGGCCCTACCTCTGGGTGTTAGCTCGAGCAAACAGTAAACTCTTTTGGCAGCTTGAGTTATCTCTAACAAGCTCCTTTTGCTGTACAAAACTGTTAGGGTTTTAAGTCTTTATGGGCCAAGGTTGAGACCTAGTCAAGACAGGGATTAAGGAGCTTGCCTAGCGTTTGATCAGGAGAGAAACTTTGCTACTCCTCTGCACCCCTCTTCCCTTTTGTATGCCATCTGTTGATATACATTTCTTCAGCCTGGTCCTCACTGCTACACTGCCATTTCTAACTTGGAAAGAAGCCAAAGAGTGTTATTTCTGAATAGAGTTTTTCTCCATCAGCCTCTGCCTCACCTTTTAGCTCAAGTAAGTCAAAAACCCCTCCCCTCCTATCAGGTATGGTATTTCTGTCCTGAGAGCTAAATTCCTGCTTCTCTTGTGTTACTCAAATGCCTGGGAATACTGCCTTAAATCATGAGACAGGAAAAATGCTCACTCTTTATTTGCTCAAGTCTGCTTGTGACAGAAAATTTTGTCCACCAGTAACTATCTATCAAATAGTACATCTGTAAATTGTGTTTCAATGTATATATTTAAATTCTCAATACCTTATGTGTTTATATCCTAATTGAAGGCCAAAATAAATTTTTGTGATTTTTTTTTATCAGTCTTAACTTTTAGAGTCTAATATACCTAACAGGAAATAGGTATACACACACACATACACACATACCCAGATAGACACAAAACTCTTTGAATCAGATTACTTTAACTGTGGCCTTGATTTTCAAAATGTTCAAAAAAGCATATCAGATATTCAGTTGTCATTTTTCCCATCTTGAAACATCAGCCAAAATTGGCGTTTCAGTGAGTATATATGTAACATATGCCTGACTAATAAATATACAGTGTAGGAGTTCCTGCTGTGGCTTAGTGATAAAGAATCGACCAGTATACATGAGGATGTGGGTTTGATCCCTGGCCTTGCTCAGTGGGTTGAAGATTCAACATTGCTGTGAGCTGTGGTATAGGTCACATATGTGGCTCGCATCTGGTGTTGCTGTTGCTATGGCATAGGCCAGCAGCTACAGCTCAGATTCAACCCCTAGCCTGGGAACGTCCATATGCCACAAGTGTGGCCCTAAAAAGACAAAACAAATAAACAAACGAATAGTGTATTTTCTAATGCTTTTGAGGTCAGAGAATATATTACACAACCAAAGAGAGCTCAAAAGTGCTCCTCAGTTTTGGATAAATCTGGTCAGATCTTGTTTCACCTGGATCTGATTTAAAGACTACTCTCTCAAGCTCATCCCTGTAGAGCATACTCATATCCAGCTCCTTGGGTATCGGTGTATAAGCCCCAACCTCCTCTAGGGTGCCATTATAATCCTTTTTAGCTCCATAGAAACTCCCTCCTGTAAGCCTAAGATAACAGATAACTATCATTTCCGAAGCTATTAAAATAAAGGCTTTTCAGCTTCCTCAGGTGCAGAATTGGAAAGAAGCCTAGAAGCCTGGAAGGCTTACCTGTCTGGCTAAGTCTCAGGATCTATCAATTAAATGCAGAGTGGTTTATGTCACCAGTGCTCAATGGAATCTAATTTCTCATTCTAACTTCTTAGTGCCACAGTCTCTATCTTCTGGGTTTTTGTTTAAAAGTCTATTTGTTGCTGGTTTCCTGTTTCTTCCCTTTAAGTAGTACTATAATTAATGGTTGTTATTGTTTCTCAGACTCTCCTGGTTGCCACTTAATCATTTTTACTGAGTACACTAAAGATAAGAAAGTTTTAGAAATGTCATTAATTTGCTGCAACTCAACACTACTGCAGACAGCTCTAAGGTTACACAGTTTAATAAAAACAGGTGGTAAGAATTATTATGGTAACTAAAGGTAAAAGGCAAATGTTTTTTCAATTAATTTATTTTATAGGCTCCATATATAGAAAAATATTCAGAAACTTTAAAAATTCAAGGAAAATGCTCTACTCCATTTGCACATGTAATGGATAGATAAAGCATTTACAACGGGAAGGATCTTGAAAAGAAGGTCATGTGTGTGTTCGGTGAATGATAACATAGGTCTCCAAGTGAGTCCAATATGGTCTCTCTCTGTCTCTGCCCCCGCTTCTTTAGAGAATAGACACTCGTGGTAAGACCAGTTTAACTAGGGATGCTTTAAATCTAACACTATTCTATAAAGTCTCATTAATCTATATAGCTTTCATGAGCTGTGATAAGTCTAACCAGAAAATGTTGCCGTTCTCTGGACAGCAAAGCATACATGCCCAGGTCATATTGGAATGGTGCATGTAGCAAAAAAAAAAAAAAAAAAAAAAAAAAAGGAAATCATCTTACATGACAAATAGATATTAAATGAGGTCTCTTTTACCATCAAATTAATGAAACAAACATGTTTTCATGGAGATCCTTTAGGAACCCTAGGCGCCACTTGTTCTAAACAAATGAATATTGACAAAATGGTTAGAGACTTCAAAATAATAAAAGAAGACATTTTGTCTACTGTGTCACTGACATACTTAAATGATATTCATCCAACAAAGAAAGCAAGCTAGTGAAATATTTCTATTAATTCATTCTATTTTTAAAAATCTTATTACCATCATGATTAGGAAGAATATTTAAAACATTTGAGAAAAATTTCACTGTTTTCTGTGATGATAGAAATAGATTTTCTTGCTGAACAGAACCTGAGAATAAGTCTTCTTAAACTATCTCTGAATTAAAGGATGATAATAAGTTTTAGCTGGAGAAGAACACAGGCCTAAAGGTGCTGATAGCAAAGAGATTACCTCTCTTATTCAGCTTCCCTTTAGCTTTATAACTTTGGCATTTACCTACATATTATAATTCTGAAAAATAGAGTTGGTTAGATATAATAGGAATTCTGACACATCAATTAAAGATCTTTAGACTGATTATGTAAGGGGCATTTTTTAGAGTAAGCACTAAGTAAGAGAATGCTTTTGCATTGAAAGGACATCAAAGTATACACAAACAATAGTTCACAATCTAAGGGTAGGAATAATCTTAGGTAACAGTATAGTTCTATAGTCAAGAAATCTAGGTTTGGGATCCATTTTCACACCCGACTTACCCTACAATTCATTGTCACCACACATCTATCACTTCTTTCAGTTACACAACCCAATAAGTAAAAACATCTTCCCTCTTAAAGATGGCAAATCCATAATCCATTTATTCACCTTTTACCTTCAACTACTATTCCTTCTTTCCATTTATCATTTACATTTACCCAAAACTTTTCTCCCTCCATGGGGTGAGAAGAGAGTGGGGAAAGGAAATAAGAAAAAGCCTTTCTTTTGTGGGGGGGCAACGGGGGTGCTTCTATTTAAGGAGGGGCTTTAAAAAGAGACAGTATATAGAAAAGAGGTAAGATGCAGATGTCTTCCCCTTTACTTTCTACCACCAACCACCAGAATAAATATTTGGGATAAGATTCCCAGAAAGACTTGGGAAATCTAAAACCATAGATACACCAGATATTACCCAGAAGATTAGAAGCTCCTCAGAGTAGACCAAGGCCACACCCAAGATGATGTGCATGGGGAGGACAAAGGGTCACACCAGTCGAAGCAAATGCCATTGGGCAGCCTCACAGAGACCCCCAGGGAGTCCACGAGGTATAAAATGGCTTCCCATATTATTTTGCTTTTCTCCCATTGCTAGTGAATATATTAATTGGACAACTGGGTATTCTTCTCTGTGAACTTCCTACTTACAATTTTTCCATTTTTAATTAGAACAGTTTATATTCTTTTTGATTTATAATAATTTTTGATGTGTTCTGTATCTCACTTTTGTATATACTGCAGCTATTTTCCTCAATTTGTTTTATGGCCATGAACTATATTTCTGGCATTATACAGTTTTAATTTTGTTGTGGCCAATTTTACAATTTATTTTCCATATTACTTCTTCTTTGTGTGTCCTATACCAGAAAGCCACCTCTACCTAGAATTCATTTAAATATTTGTGTCATGTTTTCTAAATTTTTAAAGTTATATTTTTCACATTAAGATCCTTAAACCATCTGGAGTTTTTTTGTTTGTTTGTTGGTTGGTTTGTTTGTTTTCTGTATGGAGTGAGATTAGGATGTAATTTTGCTTTTACCATACAGAAAGCTAATTGTTTTAATACTATTTATTGAATAATTCATCCTTTACCCACTTATTTTAATGCCTCATCTTTCAGATGAATGCTTTCTTTTCTGCTGTTAAAATGTTATGATTTATCTTGTTTTTTATTTTTTGTATTAAATAACATTTATATAATTCCACTGATATTGTTTTCCTGATATGATCTACAGACATAACTTTTTTTGTGTAATTTCTGTATTCAATTGGATACTATTTGGTCAGATTTTTGGATCTATATTCACGAGTGACATTGGTCTATAAGTTCCTTTTTTGTATTAGTCTTATTCTTATTTTATATAGAAAAGTTATCCTGGCATTCTAAAAGGTTAGCCAAAAAATTTTTTTAAATGTAGATGTTTTAATGTATTCCAGAGTTAAATGTTTCAAAAAAATTCCCCTTTCTATTTCTTTAAGTATATTTCAAATTCCCTTTAAAAAGCCTAAGTCATGGTTAATGACAAATAAAACAAGTAGAATTTAATAATATCATTAATATGATAGAATATAAAATTCTATATTAACTTCATGTTATTTGGTATAAGGAAATGACACCATTTTTAAAAAATGAACAGTACATTTTACTGTCACACTAAACAACTTATAGCATTATCTTTTCTCAGTTAATATGTAAACACAAATATTTTAAACAAATTTAACATGATATCAATGACAATATATCTAAATGATTTATCTACATTATAAAACTTTATATTTTGAAAAAAAATCTGGCCAGTGGGGATTGTGTACAGGAGCTCCATGGGACTGAAATGGAGACCCTCTTCTTAAAAGATGCACACAGACTTTCACATGCACTGGGTCCCAGGACAAAGCAAAGGCTATATAGCAATCTGGGTTGGACCTGACTGCAGTTCTTGGAGTATCTTCTGGGAAAACAGGGGGTGACTGTGGCTCATTATGGGGGAAGGGTATTGGAGGCAAAGCTCTTGCAAATATTCATCAGCCAGCATTTCTCTGGAGGTAGTTATTTTGGGAAAATCTGGCCCCACCCATCAGCATGGAGAAGCCCCAGGCCAAACAATAATCCAGGTGGGACCACAGCCCCACCCATCAGTAAACAGGCTGCACAGCTACCTCTAATCTCACCCAGAGACAATGCCCCACCAACCAGAGGGATAGGAATCAGTCCCACCTACCAGTGGGCAGGCATCAGTCCCTCCCATCAGGAAGCCTACAGCAAGCCCCCCTACCAATTCAGCCTCAAGGGGGGCAGACACCAGAAGTAAGAAAGTCAACAACTCTATTATATGCAAAAAGGACATCACACCAAAAACCTATAAAAATGAAAAGGCAGAGAACAATAACTCAGATAAGGGAGAAAGAAAAAAACCAAGTAAAACAACTAAGTGATCAGGACATTATCAGAATCCAGGAAAAAAACTTCAGACTATTGATAGTGAACATGATGCAAGACATTGCAAATAAACAGGAGGCAAAGATTGATAATTTACAGGAAACACTGAGCAAAGAAATACAAGATCTAAAACTTAAGCAAGAAGAGATGCACAATACAATAACTGAAATAAAAAATATATTACAAGCAACCAGCAGCAGAATACAGGAGGCAGAAGAATGAATAAGCCGGGTGGAGGACAGACTTGTTGAAATCACAGACACAGAACAGAAAAGAGAAAAAAGATCGAAAAGAAATGAAAAGTGTCTCAGAGAACTCTGGGGTAATGTTAAACTAACAAACATCCGCATTATAGGGGTGCCAGAAGAAGAGAGAGAGGGGGACAGAAAAAATATTCAAAGATATAACAGCCAAAAAATTCCGTAACATAGGAAAGGAACCACTCACTCAAATCCAGGCAGTTCAGTGAGTACCATATAAAATAAACCCATGTAGGAACACCCCAAGACACATATTAATCTAACTGACCAAGATTAAAGACAAAGAGAAAATACTGAAAGCAGTGAGGGAAAATAAACAAATACTAAGGAACCCCGATAAGGTTACTGGCAGATTTTTCAGCTGAAATTCTGCAAGCCAGAAGGAAGTGTCATCATACACTTACTGTGAGGAAAGGAAAAAACCTCCAACCAAAATTACTTTACCAAGCAAGGCTTTCATTCAGATTTGAAGGAGAAATCAAAACCTTTACAGATAAGCAAAAGTTAAGAGATTTCTGCAACACTAAACCAGCTTTACAACAAATCCTAAAGGAACTTCTCTAGGCAGAAAAGAAAAAGCCACAACCAGAAACAAAAACACCTCAAATGACAAGGCCCACCAATAAAGGCATATATACAGTAAAGATACTAAATCATACATGCACAATTATGCTACCAAAATCAGTAATCATGAGAAGAGAGCACAAATGCAGGCCACTGGAGAAGCACGTGCAATTAAGAAACCAACAACTTAATACAATCTCAGTTATATATAGACTCCTATATCAAAACTTCAGGGTAACCGCAAACCAAAAATCTACAATTGATACACAAGCAAATAAGAAAAATCAACTCAAATACAACATTAAAGATAGCCATCTTCTGAGCAGAGACAACAAGAGAATAAGGGAAGAAAAAAAGAGCAACAAAAACCCCAAACAGTTAATACAATGGCAATAAGGACATATCTATCAATAATTAAATGTTAATGGACTGAAAGCCCCAGCCAAAAGACATAGACTAGCTGAATGGATACAAAAACAAGACCCATATATATGCTGTCTTCAAGAGACCCACTGCACTTCTAAAGACACATACAAATTGAAAGTGAGAGGATGGAAGAAAATATTCCATGCAAACAGGCATCAAAGGAAAGCCAGAGTAGCAATACTCCTATCAGACAAAATAGACTTCAAGATGAAGAACACTTTAAGAGACAAGGAAGGGCACTACATAATGATCAAAGGATCAATCCAAGGAGAAGATATACAATTTAATATCAGTGCACCCAACATAGGAACACCACAATATATAAGGCAACTGCTAACAACCTTCAAAGGAGAAATCAACAAGAACACCATCATAGTGGGGGACTTTAACACCCCACTTACAGCAATGGACAGGTCATCCAGGCAGAAAATCAATAAGGAAACACAGGCCCTGAATGAAGCATTACATCAGATGGACTTAATAGATATTCATAGGAAATTCCATCCAAAAGCAACAGAATACACATTCTTCTCAAGTGCGCATGGAACATTCTCTAAGATTGATCACATCCTGGGTTACAAATCAAGCCTCAGTAACTTTAAGAAAATTGAAATCATTTCAAGCATCTTCTCTGACCACAATGCTCTACGACTGGAAATCAACAACAAGAAAAAAATGGCCCAAACTACAAATACGTGGAGACTAAAGAACATGCTACTAAATAAAAAATGGATCACAGAAGTAATCAAAGAGGAATTTAAAAAATACTTAGAAGCAAATGACCAACAAAGACACGACAAACCAAAACCTCTGGGATGCAGCAAAAGCAGTTCTAAGAGGAAAGTTTATAGCAATACAAACATATCTCAGGAAACAAGAAAAAGCTCAAATAAACAATCTAACTTTACATCTAAAGCAGCTAGAGAGGGAAGAACTGACAAGCCTAAAGGTAGTAGAAGAAAAGAAATCATCAAGATCAGAGCAGAAATCAACGAAATAGAAACAAAGAAAACCATAGAAAAGATCAATGAAACTAAAAGCTGGTTCTTCGAAAAGATCAACAAAATTGATAAACCCTTAGCCAGACTTATCAAGAAAAAAAGAGAGAGGACACAAATCAATAAAATTAGAAATGAAAAAGGAGAAGTAACAACAGACATCACAGAAATACAGAGGATCTTAAGAGACTACTACGTGCAACTATACACCAATAAAATGGGAAACCTAGAAGAAATGGACAAATTCTTAGAAAAGTACAATCTCCCAAGACTAAACCAAGACGAAATAGAAAATATGAATAGACCAATCACAAGTTCTGAAATTGAAACTGTGATTAAAAATTTCCAACAAACAAAAGTCCAGGACCAGATGGTTTCACAGGTGAATTCTATCAAACATTTAGAGAAGAGGTAATGCCTATCCTTCTGAAACTATTCCAAAAATTGTAGAGGAAAGGACACTCCCAAACTCATTCTATGAGGCAAACATCACCCTGATACAAAAACCAGACAAAGATACCCCCAAAAAAGAAAACTACAGGCCAATCTCACAGATGAACATAGATGCAAAAATTCTCAACAAAATACTAGCCAACCAAATCCAACAATACATTAAAAGGATTGTATATCACGATCAAGTGGGTTTTGTCCCAGGGATGCAAGGATTCTTCAATATCTGCAAATCAATCAGTGTGATATACCACGTTAACAACCTAAAGAATAAAAACCATATGATCCTCTCCATAGATGCAGAAAATGCTTTTGACAAAATCCAACACGCATTTCTGATAAAAACCCTTCAGAAAGTGGGCATAGGGGGAACCTACCTCAACATAATCAAGGCCATCTATGACAAACCCAGAGCTCACATCATTCTCAATGGTGAAAAGCTGAAAGAATTCCCACTGAGATCAGGAACAAGACAGGGATGTCCCCTCTCACCACTACTATTCAACATAGTTCTGGAAGTCCTAGCTACAGCAATCAGAGAAGAAAAAGAAATAAAAGGAATCCTAATTGGGAAAGAAGAAGTAAAACTATCACTTTTTGCAGACGACATGATACTATACCTAGAGAATCCTAAAGACTCTACCAGAAAACTATTAGATCTCATCAAGGAATTTGGCAAAGTTGCAGGATACAAAATTAATACACAGAAATCAACTGCATTTCTATATACCAACAATGAAAGATCAGAAAGAGAAATTAGGGAAGCAATCCCATTTACCATCGCATCAAAAAGAATCAAATACTTAGGAATAAACCTGACTAAAGAGACAAAAGACCTGTACTCTGACAATTATAAGGCGCTGATGAAAGAAATCAAGGATGACTTAAACAGGTGGAAAGACATACCATGCTCTTGGATTGGAAGAGTCAATATTATCAAAATGACTATACTACCCAAGGCAATCTACACATTCAATGCAATCCCTATCATATTACCAAGGACATTTTTCAAAGAACTAGAACAAAATAGTTTAAAGTTTGTCTGGAAACACAAAAAACCCAGAATAGTCAAAGACATCCTGAAAAAGAAAAATGGGGCTGGAGGAATCAGGCTCCCTGACTTCAGACTCTACTACAAAGCTACAGTCATCAAAACCATATGGTACTGGCACAAAGACAGAAATATAGATCAGTGGAACAGGATAGAAAGCCCAGAATTAAATCCACGCATCTATAGTCAACTAATCTATGATAAAGGAGGCAAGAATA
>PVHT020000143.1:5725764-5750892 GCA_004024745.2 Catagonus wagneri
CCACAGAATGGGAGAAAATATTTGCAAATGATTCAACTGACAAGGGATTCATCTCCAAAATTTACAAACAGCTCCTACAGCTCAACACCAAAGAAACAAACAACCCCATCCAAAAATGGGCAGAGGATCTAGGCAGACAGTTCTCCAGAGAAGACATGCAGATGGCAAATAAACACATGAAAAGATGTTCAACATCACTGCTCATTAGAGAAATGCAAATCAAAACCACTATGAGGTACCACCTTACACCAGCCAGAATGGCCATCATCAAAAAGTCTACAAACAATAAGTGCTAGAGAGGGTGTGGAGAAAAGGAACCCTATTACACTGTTGGTGGGAATGCAAATTGGTGCAGCCACTGTGGAAAACAGTATGGAGATTCCTCAGAAAACTCAAAATAGAATTACCATTTGATCCAGCAATCCCACTCCTGGGCATCTATCCAGCAGAAACCATGACTCGAAAAGACACGTGTACTCCAGTCTTCGTTGCAGCACTCTATGCAATAGCCAGGTCATGGAAACAATCTAAATGCCCATTTACAGTTGAGTGGATAGGGAAGATACGGTACATACACACAATGGAATGTTACTCAGCCATTAAAAGGAACAAATTACCAACATGTATAGCAACATGGATGGACGTATAAATTATCATGCGAAGTGAAGCCAGTCAGACAATTAGACAGCAACACCCAATGCTACCGCTTATATGTGGAAACTAAAAAGATACAATGAACCTCTTTACAGGACAGACAATGACTCACAGACTTTGGAAAACCTTGTTTTTTCAAAAAGACACTCTGGGGAGTGGGGGGATGCACTGGGGCTTTGGGATACAAAATCTGTTAAACTCTCTTGTGATGGTTTATGTACACCTATAATTGAAATAAAATCCATTACGAAAGATATGAAAGATACGAAATACAGTAAAGATATGAAATCATGCCACCAAAATCAGAAATCGTGAGAAGAGAAGCGTACAAATGCAGGATCAAAGCTTCAGCGTAACTGCAAACAAAAAATCTACAACTGATATGCAAACAAGTAAGAAAAATCAAATCAAACACAACACTAAGATAGCCATAAAACCACAAGAGGAGATAACAAGAGAAGAAGGGAAGAAGGGAAGAAAAAAGAGCAACAAAAACAAATCCAAAACAGTTAATAAAATGGCAATAAGAACATATATATTAATACTTACCTTAAATATTAATGGACTAAATACCCAAACCAAAAGACATAGACTGGCTCAAGGGATGCAAAAACAAGACCCATATATATGCAGACTTCAAGAGACCCATTTCACTTCTAGGGACATACACAAACTGAAAGTGAGAGGATGGAAGAAAATATTCCATGGAAACGGAATCAAAAGAAAGCTGGAGTAGCAACGCTCATATCAGACAAAATAAACCTTAAAATGAAGAATATTTTAAGAGACAAGGAACGACACTACATAATGATCAAAGGATTAATCCAAAAAGATATAACAATTTTAAATATCTATGCACCCACCATAGGACCACCACAATATATAAGGCAACTGCTAATGACCCTAGAAGCAGAAATTGACAATAACACAGTAATAGTGGGGAACTTTAATACCCCTCTTACAGCAATGGATAGATCATCAGACAGAAAATCAATAAGGAAACACAGACCCTGAATGAAGGAAGCATTAGACCAGGTGAACTTAATAGATATTTATAGGACATTCCATCCAAAAGCAACAGAAAATGTCTTCTTCTCAAGTGCACATGGAACGCTTTCAAAGATTAATCACATCCTGGACAACAAATGAAGCCTTGGTAACTTTAAGAAAATTGCAATCATATCAAGCATCTTTTCTGACCACAATGCTCTACAACTGGAAATCAACAAAAAAAAAAAAATGGCAAAATACACAAACAGGTGGAAACTAAACATCATGCTATTAAATAACCAATGGATCACTTAAGAAATCAAAGAGGAAATTAAAAAATACCTAGAAATAAATGACAACAAAGATACAATGCTTCAAAACCTATGGAATGCAGCAAAAGCAGTTCTAAGAGGGAAGTTTATAACAAAACAAGCCTACTTCAGGAAACAAGAAAAAGCTCAAATAACCTAACTCAACATCTAAAGAAGCTAGAGAGAGAAGAACAGACAAGACCTAAAGATAGTAGAAGAAAAGAAATCATAGAGATCAGAGCAGAAATCAATGAAATAGAAACAAAGAAAACTGAAGAAAAGATCAATGAAATTCAAAGCTTATTCTTTGAAAAGGTCAACAAAATTGATAAACACTTAGCCAGACATATCAAGAAAATAAGAGAGAGGACTCAAGTCAATAAAATTAGAAATGAAAAAGGAGAAGTAACACTGGATGTCACAGATATACAAAGGATCATAAAAGATTACTATATGCAACTACATGTCAATAAAACTAAAAACCTAGAAGAAATGGACAAATTCTTAGAAAAGTACAATCTTCCAAGACTAAACCAAGATGAAATAGAAAAGATGAATGGACAAATCACAAGTTCTGAAATTGAAACTGTGATTAAAAAACTTCCAACAAACAAAAGTCCAGGACCGAATGGCTTCACAGGCAAATTCTATCAAACATTTAGAGAAGAGCTAACACCTATTCTTCTGAAACTACTCCAAAAATCTTCAGTGGAAAGGACACTCCCCAACTCATTCTATGAGGCCACCATCACCCTGGTACCAAAACCAAACAAAGATACCACAAAAAAAAAGAAAATTGCAGGCCAATTTCACTGATGAACAGAGATACAAAAATCCCCAACAAAATACCAGCAAACCAAATCCAACAATATATTAAAAGGATCGTACATCGTGATCACGCGGGAATTATCCCAGGGATGCAAATATTCTTCAATATCTGCAAATCAATCAGTGTGATACACCATGTTAACAAACTGAAGAATAAAATCCATATGATCCTCTCAATAGATGCAGAGAAAAAGCCTTTGACAAAATCCAACACCCATTTCTGATAAAAACCCTTCAGAAAGTGGGCATAGAGGGAACCTACCTCAACATAATAAAAGCCATCTATGACAAACCCAGAGCTCACATCATTCTCAATGGTGAAAAGCAGAAAGAATTCCCACTGAGATCAGGAACAAGACAAGGATGTATACTCTTGCCACTACTATTCAACATAATTTTGGAAGTTCCAGCCATGGCCATCAGAGAAGTAAAAGAAATAAAAGGAATCCAGATTGGAAGGGAAGAAGTAAAACTATCAGTTTGCAGATAACACGATACTATCTATTCCTAGAGAATCCTAAAGACTCTACCAGAAAGCTGTTACAGCTTATCAATGAATTGGGCAATGTCAAGGGATACAAAATTAATACACTGTAATCAACTGCACTTCTATATATGAAGAACAAAAGATCAGCAGGAGAAATTAGGGAAGAAATCCCGCTTACCATTGCATCAAAAAGAATGAAGTACTTAGGAATAAATCTACCTAAAGAAACAAAAGACCTGTACTGTGAAAACTGGTAAGTTTTGCACTCTTGTAAGTGTTTTGTACTCATAAGACTCTGAGGAAAGAAATCAAGGATGACACAAATGGATGGAAAGACATATCATGCTCTTGGATTGGAAGAGTCAATATTATCAAAATGACTATACAACCGAAGGCAATCTACAGAGTCAATGTAATCTCTATCAAATTATTAAGGACATTTTTTACAGAAAAAGAAAAAAATATTTTAAAGTTTGTTTGGAAGCACAAAAGACCCTGCATAGCCAAAGACATCCTGAAAAAGAAAAATGGAGCTGGAGGAATCAGGATCCCTGACTTCTGACTATACAACAAAGCTACAGTCATCAAAACCATATGGAGCTGGCGCAAAGACAGAAATATAGATAAATGGAACAGGAGAGAAAGTCCAGAATTAAATCCACACACCCACAGTCACCTAATCTATGGCAAAGGAGGCAAGAATATACATTGGAGAAAAGACAGCCCCTTCAGTAAGTGGTGCTGGGAAAACTGGATGGACACATATAAAAGAATTAAATTACAACACTTCCTAACACCATTCACAAAAATAAACTCAAAATAGATTAAAGACCTAGATATAAGACCAAATACTATAAAACTCTTAGAGAAAAACAGGCCACTCTCCAACATAAATGACAGCAACATTTTCTCAGATCTACTTCTTGGAATAATGAAAATAAAAACAAAAATAAACGGGACTTAATTAAACTTAAAAGTTTATGCACAGCAAAGGAAAAGACAACCCACAGAATGGTAGAAAATATTTGCAAATGAATCGACTGACAAGGGATTAATCTCAAAAATTTATAAACACCTTCTACAGGTCAATACCAAAAAAAACAAACAACCCCACTGGAAAATGGGCAGAAGACCTAAATGGACAGTTCTCCAAAGAAGACACATAGATGGCCAAAAAACACATGAAACATCACTAATTATTAGAGAAATGCAAATCAAAACCACTATGAGATATCGCCTTACACTGGCCAGAATGGCCATACAAACAGTAGTGCTAGAGAGGGTTGGAGAAAAAGGAACCCTATTACACTGCTGGTGGCAATATAAATTGATGAAACCACTGTGGAAAACAGTATGGAGATTCCTCAGAAAACTAAAAATAGAATTACCATTTGATCCCACAATACCACTCCTGGGCATCTATCCAGAGAAATCCATGACTCGAAAAGACACATGTACTCCAATGTTTACTTCAGCACTCTATACAATAGCCAAGAAATGTAAACAACCTATATGTCCATTGACAGAGGAGTGGTTAAAGAAGAGGTGGTATATATACACAGTGGACTCTTACTCAATTACTTAGCCATTAAAAGGAAAGAAATAACAGCATTTGCAGCAAATGGATGGACCTAGAAATTAACATGCTAAGTGAAGTCAGTCAGACAGTGAGACACCAAAATCATATGCTATTACTTACATGTGGAATCTAGAAAAAGGACACAATGAACTTCTTTGCAGAACAGATACTGACTCACAGACTTTCAAAAACTTATAGTTTCCAAATGAGACAGGTGGGAGCGGTGCACTAAGGGTTTGGGATGGAAATGCTATAAGATTTGGTTGTGATAATTGTTGCACACCTACAAATGTAATAAAATTCATTAAGTAATAAAAAGAAAGAACAAGTTACACACACCAAGGACTTAATTATATCTAAAGATTACAAAATATTCTAAACTAGTATGCATGTTTTTCTCACCTATAGGCTCATAAAGGGAAAGATTCCTTTCAATGCTAGAGAAAATGCTTGACATATAAGTTGTATTAAAATGTTGATAACAGAAATATTTTAAAGGAAGAAATCATTTGCACCCCTCAAATATATATTACCAAGTATTTTTGCAGTGGCAAATCCATTTTTTAACAAAAGCTATAACCAAAGGATTGAGGTATGTCAAGCAGTGCAGCTTGTAGAGTATAGGGGTATGAAATATGGGGGTATTGATGTATTACTACTAGGCCCCAGCTCTGACTCCTTTGGCTATGTGGCTTCAGCAAGTCACTTAACTTAAATACTGTTCTGCAAAATCTCTTAGGAAACAGGTGGCAAGACTTTTTCTGGATCATTCTTTCTGTCTCTTTGTTATCATGCTATTAAAAGTTTATTATGGCACAGAATTAGAGAAAGTAGAACTTGGAAAAGACCTTTAAACTTCATCCAAGTCAAAATGTGATACACAAGGATTGCAATTAAATGATAATGGAAAACTTTGTATCTAGATTATTCTCAAAGACTTCTTCAGAATACTTCACAGTCTCCTGAAAAGCTCCTGAAAAGCTCTATTGACCTGACAGATCAAAGACCAGTAGAGAAAAGAACATCACTGGGCCAGCATTATCTAAAGTGTGGCATTTCATTACAGGAAGGAGTGATTCAATTAGTTGATCACCCTACAAATTTTCAAAAACATTTGACAATCCTAGAAAATGTCGTAAATCTGAAAGAAATCTGAATCATTACTGTGTTCAAATACTAAACTAGAAAGGCAGCTTTGATTGTTATGACATCAACACAGCATTCTTAAAAGTAGCACCTTCCTCAGTTCTTCACATTGACTATTGGATGTCTCTGTTAACACCAATATAATTTAATGAGTTTAGTGAGTTTATATTAGAAAGAAGGCAGCTATGGGTAAACCACAAGAAAATTACCACATATAGGCTTTTATTCACAGATTGTTTTGAAGCTTTTGGACAAAACCTGAGGGAAGAGTAATCCTTTGCAGTTATATTTCACAACAAAATCACCAAAAATGTAAGATGTAATGAAATCTGGATGGCACACAAAGTATAAAACAAAGTCAATATCAACAAAGTATAAAACAAGTCAATATCTTATGCGTGATTAAATTAACACAATATAATTTATTGCACTATCTACAAGATATAAGAAACATAAAATGGCCACTTGACCAAAGATACTATGCTGAGTCAAAGAATATCATTAACACATATAGCATATCACAGTCACTATCCATTCACCACTAGAGGAAATAAGGAAGCATAATAATTGTTTGCAAAGATTTGAGACTAATATTCTGACTGCAGATATAATAAAGCCCATCCACATAAACAGAAAACTCACATTGAACTGCAATACAGAATTGCCAGATAAGTATTGTATATATTGCCATATCACAATGAACTAATACTATAAAGAAAAATTTTTCTGATGTTAAATGAAAAAAGTGAGTAGGCTTCAGATGAATGTAACATAGTCTAAGACAAATGAGAAATGGAACAAAGTGGCACAAAAAAATGGAAGTGAAATAAACAGCATTCATTTTTCAGAAAAATATCAAATTTAGGATATCCAACTAGGATTGCCCAAGAACCAAGGATAAGCAGGAAGGGAGACACAGAGGAATATCCCTCTCTTGAGCTATTCCCCTCTGCATAACTAATGGTCATTATCTGATGGATCACTGGGTCTAAGCAACAAGTGTGTATCAGTAGTGTCTACTCCTATAGGAAAAGTCCTATAATAGGTGGGAACCAGTACTAGACCAAAGCTCAGATCCACTAGTCTGCAAGTGTCCCTCACTCTTCGTTTTTTTTAATAGCCAATATTTTATTTTTACTTTTTCCTCTCATTATCTTTTACTTTTTTTTTTGAATTTTTACTATGTCCCTCACTCTTCTATGGATTTAACCTGATTTTAGGAACCCAGCACAGTGAAACCACAGAGAAAAACCCATTTCTATGTTTGAAATGCATAGTGACATTTTCCTAACAGGTTATACAACACTTCTATGGAACACGCCTGTTGACCAAAAGCTCTATTCAGATGCACTGCAGTAATATAGTCATTCAACCTGAAATTTAATTCTTTCTGTGGGTGTCTGCCAATAGTATCAGTCAATAAGTAAAGAAAGAGGGACATAGAGAGAAAGGAAAGGAAAAGAAAGAAAAGAAAAGAAAAAAGGATAAAGAGAAGAACCAAGAAACCCATCCATATAATTGATGACCCATTAAGATAAGGCACGGAAAGAAAAGAGACTCCAGATACAAGCCAAGAAAACAGAAACCAAATGAAAATATGAAAGTTTTGGAACAAAGATGATGAGACAGAATTTCTATGCCAAAGTGATACATCATCATGGCATTTTGGTAGAGTTACCAGTGGCCTAAGACAAGGAATGTCCTCGAAGCTGGACAACATAAAACAGAGAGATAATGTAAGTGCTTATTAGGAACTAAAATGGAAAAGATAGGCTGTAGCTAGATTTCAGAAAACATCTAGGAAACTCTGCTTTAGAACGGCTATGTTCAACTGGATAGTCCACCTGAGCCTCGCGTCTACCCATAACCTGCAGCAGAACACACTGCTCTTCCTCACACTTCTCGGGGCTTTTGCATATAAAATTCCCCTTCCTGGAATACTCTTCTTCCAGGTGTTTATGTGGCCCACTCTTGCACCTCCTTTGGGGATTTTTAATATGTCAGCTTCTCAGTGAGGCCTTCCCTGACAACTTGTATAAAACTTCAACCCCATCCTCCTCTGCCAGCATGGCTTGGATTAATTTTCTCCTTGCTCTGTAGCACTGATCACTATTTTATATGTTAAATATTTTTACAGATGTCTTTGTCTATGTCCTTCACTAGTTTGTGAGCTTCACAAACAGAAATTGTTGGATTTTTGTTCCACTATTAAATCAACAGGTTCTAAAAGAGCACTTGATACTCAAAACTTGGGTGAATGTGATTGTCTCGATATGAATACGTACAATGTTCCAAATACAGTTAGTGGTTTGAACAATCAGCACAGGGCTGCATGAAGACATCAGTGAAATCCCAATAATCCAGTTTAATAAGGACAGAACGTACAGAGAGAAATAGATATATAATGAGAATATAAGTCCATAAAAAGGTCATGCATTTTATGAATGATAAGACAGGCCTATGAAATAATATTAAAAAGTTGGGATTATACAGCAATTATAATACCGGGAAAAAAATAATAGCCAGAAGTACAAAATCTGGAAAAATATTACTGTTGACCAAAATAAATCAAGTAAGGACTACATGGTTAAAATACAGAAAGTAAAAGATGATATATACACTAGCATTACATACTACAATTCATAGAGAAAACCACCGCTTTATTTTTAGAATATAAATAGGTGGTAGATAGATAGATAGTTGCAAATGTATTTGAAAAAAGAAGTACCATAAAGAAAAATAAAATATATTGTGTCCAGAAAAAATTAAGTAAAACCTAAGAACCCAAAAATAATTCCAACATTACATTCTATCAATTTTCTTGGAGAATTATGTCACCTGGAAATACTACTGTTATTTTGAGACATATTACTTGAAGCATAAACTCTAACTTAATTTCATAAATCTACTAAAATTTTCTGATCTTTCTGGTCCTTCCTAAAGAAAAATTTCATTATAACCTGAAAATAGAACAAGGTAGCAGAGACCATAATGGGCAAGTCACATAGGTAGGATGAACAAATATATGAAAAACAAAGTTGGAATTATTAAAATTATAAGAGAGTTTGAGAGTTTGGTTTTAATTTGAATAAAGCACGGCTTAATGTGAATGCCTTTAGAAGCTCAAAATGCTAATTTAAAGAAAACCTCCAATTATATTGTTAGATTTTCTTATTAAAAATATCAACTTTTAGCAAAAGTACTCATTAGACATTAAAAGAATATCAAAGAAATTAAAATAAAGGGCATCTTTTGACCAATAGAATTAGGGTGTATAAAGACTAACTGAATTCAAGAATGAAAATTTACAAGAGGAGTTAGAGCAAACTTCTCAGAAAACAAAAATTACTGAAAGACAAGTGTAAAAAATTTATCCAAAGTCTGTATCATAATTTCAAACCATGGTGCTTGTGCTATAATTAGTCTAACAAGTGATTTAGACTGGTATTCTTCAATGTATTTTTTTGTCTTTTTTTCAATACTTTTTACCCCACTTTTTCATGAATTTATGTACCCACATATTGCACGTGCCCACACTATTATTTGGATTGGACACAGGCAGAAACTATATATAAGACCCCCAAATTATCACTGAAGAATGTTAGTCTTTGTTACTTGATGGTAAATATTTTAGAAACAAACCTGGGGAATAAAGTGTTAATTTACATCTATTTCTGCATTGTAAATTTAACCACTACCATGACCAATCCCAAGCTTCATAAAAATCCCTGATGATATTTTCTAGTTCTGTACTTCTTTTTTTTTTTAATGGTTAATATATGCATTTTATAAATAGTCTAAATTAATGAATATTTAAACAGTGCTGCAATAAATATCCTTGCCTATTCATCATTTTGCTTATGTGTGGCATCTGATAGTTTAAACTCTTCATTAAACGTGTCCTAGACACATCATGGTGCCTTACTGATCATAGCCCAAAGCTTCTGCGAAAGCAACAGACTTGTATAGGAAAATTATTACATGAGTTCCCTTTCTCAGCCTAGGAAAACTGGAGTATAAGAACTTCTAACTTCAGAAATCAATCTACCAATCTATTGGTTTGCCAGTACTTGTTATATAGCACAAGAGCATGAGCTCAGACAATTAAATTTTCTCTATTAAAATAATGTTTAAAGGTCTTAATTGTCTCATTACATTTTCCATTTACTCTCATTTCAAGTATCCTTTTATTTTCTTGACTATATTATTTATTGCTATTTTAAAGCCCTTGTGTAATTATTCCACTATCTGCATCATCTGCACTTGTTTCCATTGTCTGTCATTTTTTTTTTCCCCTTAGATTTTTAACTTCAAGCTCAACATTGTATAGGAAAAAATGGTGAGGCTCTGATGAAGTTATCTTCATACAGGGGAGGTTCACTGTTCCCTTCGACAGGCAGATAGAATGGAGGTTGATCACCTGCTTCCAAGGGACTGAGCAGAACTGAGGCTGGGCTGCAGTTTTAGTCTGTCAATCTCTTTGTTGTAGATCGCAAGATGTATCTCTTTGTTGGTTTTAACAAGGGGGTTGGGGGAGCTGTGTGGACAGGGCCTCTTCACTGAATGCTAGTCATCACCGTGAGACTATGAAATCTCTCTGCTTTTTGTTCTCTCAGAAGATTGTTGAGCCAAGCCCTTAGCTCTCTCTTATTATGGGGAATTCTGGCCCCTTAAAAATCACATTTTTGGTCTCTCGAGCCCTATGAGACTCCCAAAATTTCCACCAGTTTCTCCATCTCTGGGGAATATCAATTCTTATCTCATTCTGAGAATCAAAACTGCCCTGGGGGAGATAAATACTGGCTGCAGAATATCTTCTCACCTCTATGCTCAGAATCTGCTTTATCAGGATTTTGTCCTCTCAAAACCTAGTTGCCACACAGACTATCCATTGCCTTTAAACATTTCTTTTTCATTTGGCTTTCCAAATTTTCCTGGATGAGAGCACTGGTCAACCAACACAGCAGGAAACTGAAATCCCTCCCTCAGGAATTCATAGTAAGGAAAAGCACGTATGAAAGCAAGCGAGCAATGAAAGAATTAAAACCGTTAGCAGTCAGTACTCAGACTTGTAAGGACACAGAGGAAGGAGAGATTTGAGACAAAGTTAAGATTCATATGCTAAGCCAAAGTCATAAGAAAAATAAGTATTACAGTAAAATAATAATATAAACCCTATAGCAGCATCACCTTTAATTAGTTCCCCTTGTAAAGTTAACAGATATTTAACAATAAAGAGTTCTGTAATGCAAAAACCATTGTGGGAAATTAAGTTAAAGAAAATCAAGGAGTTCCCATCGTGGTGCAGCAGATACGAATCTGACTAGCATCCATGAGGATGTGGGTTCAATCCCTGGCTTCACTCAGTGGGTTGGCGATCTGGCATTACTGTAAGCTGTGGTGTAGGTTGCACATGTGGCTCAAATCCCTCATTGCGGCTGTGGTGGTGTAGGCCAGCAGCTGCAGCTCTGATTCAACCCCTCACCTGGGAACTTCGATATGCCTCAGGTGTGGCCCTAAAAAGTAAAAAGAAAAAAAAAAGAGAGAGAGAGAGAGAAAATCAAAAATATTTTTAAATACAGAAATTACCAGAGGCTTCAACATATTCACATGCTTTAGGAATCTTCTAGCTCTTTCAGACAACATTAAACCAAATGTATTTGACTGGGGAACTTTATTACAGAATTGTGAAAACCTGGATACATAAGTGGTGCCATTCAAAGTTCAATAACATTTGAAAAACTAATGTCTTAGTATGTAAAATAAACTAAAACAATATGGAGTAAATTTAAGAAAATGAGTGACTATTAGCAGGAAGCAGGAACTAATGCTTCTACCATTATATGTGGGCATGTAAGACTACTACTTTTTCTGATCTTGGATTCCCCTGAACAGCCGTACCTACATATCAGCCTATAAAAATATCTGTAGTAAACACCTCCATATGTATATATGGAAGTATATATAAATGGAGATGTGTGTGTATATATATGTATACATATATACACACACACACACACACATATACATATATATGATTAATATAAAGGTATGTATATGATTAATATAATGTGTAAAATAAAGTGCTTCAAACAGTATCTTTTATTAGATAAAAGTCCTTTTCATTAAAAATTACCTGCTACATTTATGTGTTAAATGTGTTCTGAAAAATGTTTTGTTTCAGTGGAAAAATCTCATGGGCATTCTTCTGCACTGAAAAAATTAGATCTGCCCCCAAGTGGTGATACTGACTGTCATAGACCTACTGATTCAATTAGTGTAAACACTGATCTGGTAACTAACACCTCCTGTGAAAGAAAAAAATAATGTATCTTTATAAAGACATACTTTTGACCTGAGAATCCTTCCATTATCTTGCATTCATTTAATATATTAATATTATTTTTAAGGCTTTTATGTTAGGCATGTTAGCTACTCTATAAAAATGAAATTTAAAATAGCTTTTGTGACAAATAACAATACAGAATTCAATAATAAAATATCTCGTAAAGCAAAGAAAAATGAGGAAATGAAAATCCATATTATTCATTTTCTTTTGTGCTACATTGAAGAAAAACTAGCTAAAGCTAATTAATTGAATTCTCTTCAGAGCAACTTTCAAGATGGCATATTGACCCAATATTCATTTTCCCATTTCAATCCAATGAAGTGTTATTATCAGGCTTTCTGCAAATGGAGAAACTATTTTTTCCCTTCATATATTAAATAGAACTTAATGAGAAGTAGGGAATTTTACAGATGTGAGCAAAGGAGCAAAGAAAAACACTATTGACAAAGTATTTTAGAACAAACAGTTTAGGCATTAAGCAGATGGCCTAAGTGTGTTCACCGTGCCAGATATACGATAAAAGACAGTTGGGACTATGACTAATGAGGAAGCACATGTATATCCATATGCATCCAAGTTCACTGTTATATAGTCTGTGGACAAAACAAAACACAGCAAGGTATAGATCCAGCATGTTGAGTGGTTGTTTTTCAACCTCTGCTTTAGATACTGCCAACAATAGTAATAAGAAAAAGCAAATTACAGAAGATAGATTTTAAAATGAGCAGTAGCATCCCCTGATTGCTTTCTATGGGCCAGGACTATTGGAAATGCTTAACAGAAATTATGTTAAATAATATCTTAACATAAATTAATAGCTTCACATTACAGATGAGGGTTCTGGTAAAATTTGTGATTGCTGCTTTGTTTTATTTTGTTTTAAATGAACCTGGACTTTTAAAAATGACTTATTTATTGAAACTTTACTCTGGACTAAAGGCACATTGCTAGGTATTATTCCATACACTCATAACCAGCCTTTGGAGTGGGCTGTATTTGAGGAAACTGAAATCCTAAGAGCTCACATAGCCTAAGCAGTAAAGTGCTTAGGGCATGCAGGTGATTATTGTATTACCATTATAAATCTAGCTTTTTTGGCTCTATCAGACTTTTTGACACATATTGATAAACACCAATACTTGTTTATAGTAAACACAGGCCATGCAGTCTTGCCCTTTGCACCTCCCTGGTTTTTATATGTAGCCATAGATGCAAGACGGAAAGCAATCCCTTATCATGTATACTTGCACTAAGTGACAAGATGGTCCAGTGTTTCAGCTCCTATTCTTAATTTGATTTTTCTTAAGAGTATACTAGTTGATGCTTCATAATTTGTTCTGTCTAAACTAGTCCTTCTTTGAGATCCACACTATTTTAATAGAATACTCTTGACCACGAAGAAAATTTACTTCTGGAAACAGACTTCTTTCAAAAGAACATTGCAAACACCCACAGAAGTGATTAAGTGTAAGGAACACATTTTTTGTGTATTCATATAGACATTTTTTTAGTCCAGTGCAATCTCTATAAATAAAATTCTATTGTCACGACAATGTGAAAATAATAACTATTTCATTAGATGTTTTAAAACTAAGCTTCTGTTTCTTTAATTTAAACCTAAAATGTGACTCTTTCCAAATATAGATTTTTTACATCTAAAAATCCCAGAAGATGCTTTCACTGCATGCCCTTCTGAAGTTAACTCTTGTGTCTGCCTCAAACCTCACTATTTTCTCTCTCTTTATTGTCCCACCTATGATTCCACCCACATTTCAGTACTTAACTGACATTGCCTTTTTCAATGTTCAGGTGCTGCAGTGTTCACCATTGTCATTGTGTACCCCTTAAAGCTGGCTGCAGCAGAAAGTTTCATCTGTGAATGGAAACTTGTGACTATTCCCTTAGCAGAGCCATGGGACTTCTCACTGCCTTAGAGAGCTAAATTGACGTGTGGGGGAAAAAAATCAGCCTAGACCTCTAACCACAATAAAGGAAAATCTTTCCTATCTGGAGATAACTATGATCAAGTGTGGTATCTTCAACTTACTTTACGTACCTTTGACTCCCTATATCACAGGCCTCTAAGACACTTGATCAAGAATTAAGATCAAGTTTCTGAAAGAGAGACTTCTTGCAGAAATTCCAGGAACCCAATACTACTAGCTCCACAGGCTTCTCACCTCCATCTTTCCCAGTGACTGGTCAAACAACTATAGCCCGCATTCTTCTCATGATCCAACATCTGTTTACAGGGCTTTCTTCCCCAATTGTTTTAACTGTTAACATCCAACCCAGAATAAAATCCATTTTTGAAAAATATAAGATGGTAGACAGGATGAGAAAAAGAATGTATATAGGTGTGTAACTGGGTCACTACGTGGTATAGCAGAAACTGACACAACACTGCAAATCAACTACATTCTAATAATTAATTAATTAATATATCCAAGTAGTTCTCTCTTTTTCCTTGCTTTAATTGACACACCATCCTTCTCCAACAAGACCATCTCTTCCTTATTCTCAATCTTCTGGGTTAGAAGTTGCTCATTCTCCAGTATCCTGGACTGAACTGGCATTCCCCAAATTCCTTACAATTAGTCCCAAACTATAGATCCCTGACATTTGTACAAAACACAAACAAGTAATGATGCTAACAATAATGAGAATAATAAACTTAAGATAATGGTAGTTGGTTATCTGCCTTTTTCTACTGTTTAATTTTGCTATCTTCCTCTGACTTCATAGTTATGCTCCCTCATTTGTCCAGGACTTGGGTCCCTGGATCATTAGCTTGCTTTCCTACCTTTCACCATGCTTATGGACCATAATACAACCTAGCCTCAAATACCCTTGACCTCTTAGTTGTCAAAAAGACTCACATTTCTTGTCAGCATTCCTTTTTTTGGCCTCTCCCTGACATTACAATGGGATGAGTAGGCTCAAGCATCACATCTAAACTATAGGTGAGAGTTAGTGGTGATTACATCCATAAAACCTCTAAACAACTCAGGCTGCTAAGGTAAAACATAAAGAATTCAACCCAAAATGTCAGCCAAATTAGACATAAATTTTTCAAGAGCTGTTTCTCTTGAATACATGTACTTTTAAACTCTTAAAATTCAACCTATGAACCCCTAATCACCATCTTTCCACATCTCTTACACACTAACTTCCCTGCTTGAATTCTTCAACTTTATTATGGTCATTTAGGGCCTTACCACTGCCTCCTTTTCTGTAATGGCAATTTTGAAATATCTTCATTCAATTCCATATTAAGCATACAATGCATGGTTTGTAGCTTCAACCATCTTTTTCTTTAGAATTATTAGCCAACTCATATTCGACTTTTTTTTTTGTTTGTTTTTTGCTTTTTAGGCCCACACCTGCAGCATATGGAGGATCCCAGGCCAAGGACAGAATCAGAGCTGCAGCTGCAGGCCCACACCACAGCCACAGCAACTTGGGATCTAAGCCGCGTCTGTGACCCACACCAAAGCCCACAGCAACACTGGATCCCCAACCCACGAAGCAAGACCAGGAATCAAACCCATGTCCTCATGGATCCTAGTCAGGTTTGTTAACTGCTAAGCCACGAAGGGAACTCCCTTCAACTTTTTTATTTAGCAATAAAGACCTGGCTCCATGTTAACTTTGCTGGAAAGACTCTTCCTGAACCTCCCCTCCAAAGAAGTAGAAATGCCAGTTTTGCTGCTCATTGTACTTGATATGAACTTTTACTGAAACTCTTATAATACTTACTGGCCTTTTTTGCATAACGACTTCCCTCTGAGAGACTATAAGCTCTGTGACAGCAAAGATCATATTTTATTTATGAATCTTGGTGGTTGGCACAAAGAGAAGTGCTAAGTATGTACTTAGTAAATATCTCTTAGATTAATCAATAAATTATTCGTCTGAGAAATGACATTGATTTAACTTGCCTCTGTCAAAAACGCTGACCTCCATTCACCCTTTCTTTCATTAGTATATTTAATTTTTTAAACAGTTTTAGGGTTTTTTAGAAAATGGAGGAGAAAGTAAAAATAGTTCCCCAAAACCCCCTCTTCTCCCTCCTCAGGTTCACTTAGTATCAACTCTTAATCAGAATGGCATATTTGTTATAACTGGTGAGCCAATATTGGTACAGAATTATTTTTAACCATTTTTTATTGAAGTACAGTTAATTTACAATGTTGTATTTGTTTCAGGGGTACAGCAGCAAAGTGATTCAGTTTTATATATTTTTCCAGATTCTTTTTTTTTTGTCTTTTTTTTTTGCCTTATCTAGGGCCGCACCCGCAGCATATGGAGGTTCCCAGGCTAGGGGTCTAACAGGAGCTGTAGCTGCCGGCCTACACCACAGCCACAGCCACGCAGGATCCGAGCCGCGTCTGCGACCTACACCACAGCTCACGGCAACGCCGGATCCTTAACCCACTGAGCAAGGCCAGGGATTGAACCCACAACCTCATGGTTCTTAGTCGGATTCGTTAACCACTGAGCCACGATGGGAACTCCCAGATTCTTTTTTATTATAGATTATTATAAGACATTGAATATATTTCCCTGTGCTACATAGTCGGTTATTGTTAGTTACTTATGTTACCAAACTCCTAATTTATCTATTCTACCCCACTCCCTGCTATCCCTTTTAGTAACCACAAGTTTGTTTTCTATGTCTGTGAGTCTAATTCTATTTTGCAAATAAATTCATTTATATCATTTTTTTAGATTCCACATATAAGTGATATCATTTGATATGTCTTTCTCTGACTTAATATGATCAATTATAGGTCCATCATTTTGCACAAATGGCATTATTTCATTCTTTTTATGGCTGAATAATATTCCATTGTGTGTATATATAACACATTTTTTTCATTCATCCATTGATGGACACTTAGGTTGTTTCCATGTCTTGGCTACTGTAGACAGTGCTATTATGACAACTGAGGTGTATGTATACTTTTGAATTGGAGTTTTCTTTGGATATAGGTCCAGCAGTAGGACTGCTGGATCATATAGTAACTCTATTTTAGTTTTTTAAGTATACTCCATACTGTTCTCCATGGTGGCTGTACCAATTTACATTCTCACCAACAGAGTAGGAGGGTTCCCTTTTTCTCCACACCTGCTCCAGCAGTTATTATTTATAGACTTTTTAATGATAGCCACTCTGACTGGTGTGAGGTGATACCGCATTCTAGTTTTGATTTGCATTTCTCTAAGCCTTAGTGATGTTAAGCATCTTTTCATGTGCCTGTTGGTGATCTGTGTATCTTCTTTGGAGAAATGTTTATTTAGGTCTTCTGTCTATTTTTTCATTGGGGGTCACTCTTTGTGCTATAGAGTTCTACAAGTTTTGACAAATGTACAATGACGTATCCACTGTTACAGTATCATAAAGAATTATTTCACTGAGCTAAAAGAGGCCTTCTGCTCCACCTATTCATCCCTTCCTCCCTCCACGCCAGAAACCCCTGGGAGCCACTGGTCTTTTTACTGTCTCCATAGTTTTACCTTTTCAGAATTTCATAGAGTTGAAATCATATAACATGAAGCCTTTTCTGACTGGCTTCTTCCACTTAGCAATTAAGTGCTTAAGTTTCCTCCATTTTTTTTAATGGCTTGATTGATCTTTTTTTTTTTTTTAAATCACTGAATAATACTCCTTTGTATGGATATTCCACAGTTTATCTATTTACCTATTGAAGAACCCCCTGGCTGCTTCTAAGTTTTGACAATTATAAATAAAATTACTATAAACAGTCTTAAGCAGATTTGTATGTATAGACATAAGTTTTTAACTCATGTGACTAAATATCAAGGGGCACATTTGCTGAAATATATGGAAAGAGTATGTTTAGTTGTGCGAAAAATTGCCCAACTGTCTTCCTAAGTGGCCATTTAGCTTGCCCACCAACAATAAATGAAGAGTCCCTGTCATTTACATTTCAGGATATGATGACTTATTCTTAAACATATGCTAATATAGTACTCTTTTTTTTTTGAAAACTTATCTTTCCAGTCAGCATTCATTGCTGCTTTCCTTTCTGATCTTATAGCATCCCTTATACCACTTCTCACATATCACTTCCCATATGGCCGTGTAAATATACCCCTTTTACCCCAATGATGAATGTCTTAGTTTTCTCCTTGTATTCCAAAACCATGTGTCTAAAGCAAGGCCTGTAACTTGTTGATGTTTGTTTAATTAATTAATAAGTGAATAAGTGAATTAATGAATAATAGGGTATTTCTGCTTTCCTTCATGTACAATGGCAGAGAAGGCTCTAATTATAAAGTCTGGTTATAAAAGTCTTCTCTGTTGCTTTTACATGATAGAACTATAGGACCAGCAGGATACTAGTAGAATCTGAATTAAGCTAGGTCAGATTACAATGATGAATAATGCTACCAGTGTGAAGAAAAATACTACTGGAGAAAGTGCACTGTTCAGAAGAAAATGGAAAAGGCTTATAACTAGGCTTTATATCTTGTGCCTCTTTGTTTAGGGATAAATATATCTAGCTCTAATCGTATCTAAGAGGGTGAAGTGAACAGAATATTAGGTTCTGTGTCAGGAGAACTGGCTCTTTCCTTAGCTTTGCTAGTGACCATCTGTCTGACCCTAGGCAAAGTCCCTAGGCAAAGTCCCTGCTTGGCTTTATCTTCTATTTTCTCATATACAAAATGATGGGTTTATTCATCCAACTTTCAAAAATTGAATTGATTTCCTACTATGTGTACTCCAGATGCCAGGGGCACAGCACAACCCAAGCAAAGGCCCTACTTCAATGTGCTTACATTCTAGGGGTGAAAGAGGCAACTGGATGAAGCAATAAACAAATAAAAGAGCATGGATCAAATAGCAATAAATAACAGGAAGCAATGAAAATGGATAGAACCTCCCCCAGGATAATATTAAATTGAGTGGTCTGTCAACTTCTTTAAGGACAGGATATTTAAACTGAATCCTGAGTGGCCAGAAAAGGCCAATCAACCTTATTAACATCCGTGGGAAAAAAAATTCTATGTAGAAGAACAGTTGGTACAAAGTATCTGAGACAGATATTGCTTCTAAGTACACTCCCATCTCTCAGATTCTGATTTTATTGTTGTTTGATCAGGACAATGAAAGTGTGACATTTCAACAGTGAAGTTAAACAAGAAAATTAATATTCTCCTAGGGAGATCTGTGAATGGCAAACATGACTTTTCAAGGTAGTCTATCAGCCCACATTTAATAATTTATAAATGTTATTTATCCCATCACCCACCCTTACCCTTTCCTCATACAACAGCACATTTGAAAAGTCCAAACTATACAACTTGGCACTTTGAACTGTTTTCTGTTCCAAGAATCATTTAACATTTGTTGTTAAACTCACTTAAAGACGATTTAAGCAAAGAATTCCTTCGAAGTCACTGGTATTAGGTAAAACAAAATATGACTCAAATGCCAGGAAAATAAATTCTCATCTAATTTTCCTAGATAAAGGGCCTTAATGAACATGAATCAGTTTTGATGTTAAATGAGCAGAACTAACATTCTGGTGAGTTTTATGTATTTATTAATTTTCTATATTTATTATGTTCAGTTTGATTCTTAGGTCATTATTATACTCATTATTAGATGTAAAATAACCTCTTGAATTTATGTGGCCCATTACATTTTTCACATAACTCACAACAAAAAATTGCATATTATCTCCATTTTAGATACAAGGGAAGTGATACTGAGGGAGATTAAAGATTTTATGCAATGTCCACAGTCAATTATCGGAAGACCAAAGCTTGAACACCAGGTCTTCCTTCCTTTCTCCCTCCCTCCCTTCCTTCCTTCCTTCCTTCCCCCTTTCTTTCCTTTTTCCCTTCCCTTCTTCGCACTATCCATGTGTCACAGACTGTGTAAGCCACTGGCAGTCTGGTCATGAATAAATCCAGTCTCTGCATTCAAAGAGCTCACCATCAAATGGAAGAGATAAAAAAGACAAACTTCCCCTTACTGTCAGTGAGGCTGCAGTAGAGATATGTACTGAAGCCCCCGTGGCAGCCTTCTCTCACAAGAGGCCATTGTCTTCTTTTCCATAATGCAAAACTAACAGGGCTGTATTCATTTATTTAAACATATTATTCATAGTGAACCTAACTTATCAAGTTGGAACCTCTACATTTGTTTCATTGAATAGAAAGAGCCATGGTTTGTGTAAAAAAAAATGGCCATAACAGAAGAGCTTTTTCAAATGCAATTCAGTTAACACTTCTCCAGTGTTGCCCTTAATTTGCATCAAAAGTTATTAGGTTATACTAACTCTTAATCTGGCAGGTCAGTTTTCCCATATTAAATATGTAAACTTATGAAAAATTGCATTAAAACAGTAAAGTTGGGAGTTCCCATCGTGGTGCAGTGGAAATGAATCTGACTAGGAACCATGAGGTTGCAGGTTCGATCCCTGGCCTCACTCAGTGGGTTAAGGATCTGGCATTGCCATGAGCTGTGGTGTAGGTTGCAGATGTGGCTTCGATCTGGCGTTGCTGTGGCTGTGGCATGGGTGGCCCAGCAGCTGAAACTCTGATTGGACCCCTAGCCTGGGAACCTCCATATGCTGCAGGTACAGCCCTAAAAAGACAAAAAGATACACACACACACACACACACACACAAAAAAAAAAACAGTGAAGTTGCTTTCAAATTCCAATTTAGATACTATAAGCTTGGCTAACTTGTTCCCACCTCCTTCACAGTTAACATGCAAAAAAATAATAATATTTACTTTGAAAAAGAATAAAACGGAAGTAGTGTCTAAATAAATCAAGGTTCTACATGTATTAACAAAGCAGCAGAGTCAATAGCATTAAGTTGGATTTAGATGGTTCTTGAGTCTCATCCTTTCTCTTCCACTTAGTAAGTACATGATAACATGCACTGATAAAGTTCTAATTTCACTGAAGTATAGCTGATTTATAGGGTTGTGATAATTTCTGCTGTACAACAAGGTGATCCAGTTATACATATACACACATCCATTCTTTTTCAGATTCTTTTTCCATATAGATTATCACAGAATATTGTGTAGAGTTATCTGTGCTATACAGCAGGTCCTTCTTGACCATTCATTCCATCTACAATAATGAACATATGCCAAACACAAACCCCCAATCCATCCCTCCCCGTATCTGTCCCCTCTGATAACCATAAGTTTGTTTTCAGTCTGTGAGTCTGCTTTTGTTTTGTTAATAAGTTCATTTGTATCTTTTTTGTTTTTTAGATTCTACGTGTAAGTGATATCATATTGTGTTTGTCTTTCTCCGTCTGACTTATTTCACTTAGTATGATAATCTCTAGGTCCATATTGCTGAAAATGGCATTATTTCATTCTTTTTTTATGGCTGAGTAGTATTACTTTGTATATATGTACCACATTTTCTTTATCCATTCCTTCGTCAATGGACATTTAGGTTGCTTCCATGTCTTGGCTATTATAAATAGTGTTTCTATGAACATTGGGCTGCATGTACCTTTTCAAATTATAGTTTTCTTTGGACAGATGCCCAGTAGTGGGATTGCTGAATCATATGATACTTCTATTTTTTTAGTTTTTTGAGGAAACTCCATACTGTTTTCCATAGTGGTTATACCAATTTACATTCCAACCAACAGTGTAGGAAGGTTTCCTTTTCTCCACACCCTCTGCAGCATTTATTGTTTGTAGATTTCTTAATGATGGCCATTCTGATTGGTATAAGACGGTGCCTCATCATAGTTTTGATTTATATTTCTCTAGTAATTAGCAATGTTGAGTATCTTTTCATGTGCTTTTTGGCCAACTTCTGTCTTTTTGGATAAACGTCTATTTAGATATTCTGCCCATTTTTTGAATTTTTTTTTTTGACACTGAGCTACAAGAGTTGTTGGTATATTCTGGAGATTAATCCCTTGTCAGTTGCTTTATTTGCAAATATTTTCTCCCATTCTGTGGGTTGTCTTTTTGTTTTGTTTGTGACTTCTTTTGTGGTGCAAAAACTTTTAAATTTAATTATGTCCCATTTGTTTATTTTTGTTTTTATTTTCATTTAGTGTGTTAAGTCTTTGTTTTCTCATCCATAAAATGGGGATAAGGTCTGTTCGTTGGCTGATGCTAGGACTTTATGTATTAATATTTATATAATCCTCAGCACAGTTCCTACTACATCCTAAGTGATCAATTAAATACTTGGAAGAATACCATTTCTGTCCAGCAGAATTCCACTATACATCCATTTCCCTTTAATATTTTAGATTTCTACTACCCCAAAATGTTTCAAAGTAATAACGCTTATATGAAATATTCATATCTGCAACAGCCTAAAAGTCTACTTCCTTCTCTCCTCTGTTAAGGATATCTTATTTACCATTTGGGTTACTTTTTCCCCTATCTTTGAATATCTCATGCTAAAGATTTTAAATAACTAAGTCCAAACTATTCAGTTATTACAGGCCAGTCATTTTATTATTCATTGGCCTATCCAATCTTAACTATCCTAATGTCTCAGAAAGCCTCAGAACAAATCAGGATGATAGTAGGATCATTCCGACTCTTTGTATTCACTATATCAGTGTTTTTTCTGAATTCTACTATACATCTTGAGGTTTTCCATTTGGTCTGAAGTAAATGGAAGCAGTATGAAGATTTTCAGACATCAAGTATAGCAGAGAATGAGGAGATATTGTTATTCATCAACTGAGTTATCCTTGGCCATTAATTGTTTTATCATAACTACTTATAATTGCAATTCTAATTACAATGATACTAGGCAGGCTTCTTTGGGAATGTCTTATTCAGAAAAGTGAAGGTCTCAACTACATGAATAAAACCGCCTAATTACCTTCCTTTTAAGTTGGTAAAGCAGCCAGAACATCCATAAAAATAACCCATATTTCTGTCCCAATTCCATAGTACTGGGAATTGCAGCATATGAAAGGGATGAAGGAAAGAAGAAGTAAGTGTCAGAACAACATTCTGCAGTGGCCATCTGGCTATTTTAACCCCCTGTCTGTGGTATACCTACATGAAAGTCAGCTGAAGTTAAGCAAAAGCAAACAGCAAATCATCTATACTAACAAAAACGAAAGACTCACTGGGAACTTTTAAAGTTCCCAGTGAGAGTCTGGGAACTTGAGCCAAAATGAATGCAGTCAGTATTTCAGAAAAGATGGTACTGGTTTGTTAGTAACTATTGCCTTTCTTCTGGTCAGTAACAAGTCTGAAATTTGCAACTACTCAGACTTAAAAGTGTTGAGTTTTTGCATTATTTTGCAGCCACAAGCACTTCCTTCTGGAGATTCCAAGATAATGGGAAACATAATGAGAAATCAACATTGCTTCCCATTCCTCTGGCATGTTAAATATTTGCTCCCACATAACATATCCAAATGCCTGCTTTGCATTTGGGTTTCCCAACCTGCCAAAGTCTTGTCAAGAGAAATCCCAGAGCTCTTCTGTTCATCCACTTTGTGTGCCCTACAGATTTCTTTAATTTAAGTGAAGTTTGCACTCTTTGGAAGAAATCCTCCAGGACCAAACCTATACATGAGAAACTGAGGACTGGCCTCCCTAGAAAGTCATAGGCTTCATTTCATTGGCAGCCTCTGCAGAAAATGCTGCCAAAGAGCAAGTACACGCTACCTATGAACCTTATATCTCCCTGAAAATTAGCTTTCAGTCAATCGTAAGCAACTTATATCTGTTGAAGCAGATTGTGATCGTATCTTATCCATTTCTATATCTGTGTATATCTATTCTTTATAAGTGTATCATATATGTACAATAAGATCACATGCAAAAAGAAACAAGGAGAAAAAGAATCAGTATTTTTTTTAATGACTGGGAATATTAAAATGTCTTAACTTATAATTTTCTTTAAAAGCAATTAACACAGAATATCATCACCTAAAAAAAATCTGTGGAAAAAAGAATGTATATATGTATGTATGACTGGGTCACCTTGCTGTACAGTAGAAAATTGACAGAACACTCTAAGCCAGCTATGGTGGAAAAAATAAAAACCATAAAAAAGATAATAAAACTATCCTTAAAAGTCAAAAAAATCCCGTCTTGATGTATTAATTGCATTTTCCTTTTTTTCTTATAACTATTTTGCTAAGAACTTTGAGAAAATTAAAACATCTCAAGTACTTTTCCATTTGCTTAGCTGTTAAAGTTCCTTCCATGCAATGTATGTTTATTTAAGGTACTTCCAGTTACACATTTACAATACGTTTGCTAAATTAGTTAAGAGACTTTAATTGGGCATGGGGGATTAGTTGCACTATTCCCAAATCTTGTTACTAAAAGTACAGGAGACCAGGGAGCAGTTTATTTATAACCTCGTTGCTTTGAGCCACTAGTGATGCCATCATTTTCCCTCTTCACATTTTTAATGTCAAGCTAAAAATTGAATTCATAGCCCAATTTGCTCATGTTTTATAAAGTAGCTATAACAATTTTAAGTTAAATACAGTGCATCCACCTGCTAAATTTGGAACAGAAAAGGATGGGGAAGTTCCCAGAAAAACTGCATTAAATCCTCAAAAAGAATTTGTAATTTTTCTATTCATTGCCCCTGGAATGAATTTACAATAATATCTCCTTCCTTGTAAAATACACAATATTATACTGGTTTGCTTAATTATGGGAGATTAAAACTAAAGCCAAGAATATTTCCAATGGGGAAAATATTCTCCATAACTATTCCTGTAACCATGAATCTGTGTCAATTCTATGTGTATTAAGAAGCAGATA
>PVHT020000143.1:5760237-5801023 GCA_004024745.2 Catagonus wagneri
CCTGTGGAGCTCCTGCACACAAGCCCCGCTGGCCTTCAATGCCAGATGCTCCGGGGGCTCTTTCTCCCTGTGCCCAATCCCCAGGCGTGGGGTTTTGACGTGGGGCTCAGAACTCTCAGTCCTGTAGCTGAGTCTCTGTGATGCAGTTACTTTCCAGTCTGTGGGGCTTCCCACCCAGGAGGTATGGGGTTGCTTCTATTGCGTAATTGCCCCTCGTACCTCTTGATGTGGTCTCCTCTTTGTTTTCTGGAGTAGAATATCTTTTTTGGAAGTTTACATTCCGTTTGGTTGAAGGCTGCTCGGCTTTTGGTTGTAGTTTTGCTGTTTTTCGGAAGAGAAGTTGAGCTCTAGTCCTTCTATTCTGCCATCTTAATCCAATCTCTCTGAAAAGATATTCTACATCCTAACCATCACGGAAATGCAAATAAAAACTACAATGAGATACCACCTCACAACAGTCAGAATAGCTATCATCAAAAAGAACACAAATAGCAAATGCTGTCAAGGATATGGAGAAAAGGGAACACTTGTACACTGTTGGTCAGAATATAAACTGATACAGCCGCTATGGAAAACAGCATGGAAATTTCTCAAAAAAAAAAAAAAACTAAAAATAGAACGACCATATGATCCAGCAAGTCTACTCCTGGGTATGTATCTGAAAACCATAAAAACACTAAAATTCAAAAAGATACATGAACCCCCAAACTTCATAGCAGCATAATCTGTAATTGGTAAGATACGGAAAAAACATAAATACACACACACATAATGCAATATGGTCTGTGATTTAAGGTGTTGCACGTTGAATCTTGAACTATACATACAGTTTCTAGTGGAGAAATCAGGGCTATGATTATTTTACTTTTATTTGAAAATGTGATTTCTTTTATGTTTGTAACTCATCATAAAAACATTGTGGTGGGAAGAGAGGGCATGGTCTGACTTCAAATGAGCAAAACACAAAAGATCTACATCATTAAAATGATATATGGGAGTTCCCATCATGTCTCAATGGTTAAAGAATCCTACTAGGAACCATGAGGTTGAGGGTTTTAATCCCTGGCATCACTCAGGTAAGTATTAAATGAGTTAATATGTATAAAGCTGTGGTGTAGGTTGCAGATGCGGCTCGGATCCTGTGTTGCTATGGCTGTGGTGGAGGCCGGCGGCTACAGCTCCTGTTAGACCCCTAGCCTGGGAACCTCCGTATGCCACGAGTCTGGCCCTAGAAAAGGCAAAAAGACAAAAACAATAAATAAATGGAAAAATAAAATGTTGACATGCCCCTCAAAAATATGTATTTTATACGTTATAATACATAATGCATGATGGACTACTCAGCTATAAAAAGGAATGAAATTTTGCCATTTGTGGCAACATGGATGGACTTAAAGGACAAAGTGAAAAGTCAGAGAAAGACAAATACAGTATGATATCACTTATATGTGGACTCTATAAAATACTATAAATAGTGAATATGACAAAAAAGAAGAAAACTCACAGGTTTAGAGAAGAAACTAGTGGTTATCAGTGTGCGGAAGGAGCAATATAGGGGTAGAGTGGGAGGTACAAACTATGGGGTATAAGATAAGCTCAAGGATGTATAACAAAAGGAATATAGTCAATATTTTGTAATAAGTGTAAATGGAAAGTAAATTTTCAAAATTTTATAAAAATTTGTTTTTAATTAATTTTTTTGTTTTAAAAATGTTGACAACTCATGAATACCGGCTGTATGACCTTGTACAAGTCACTTAACATCTCTGTGCTTCTGTTCTTTCATTTACAAAAAGGAGATATCAATAGTGTCTATCCCAAAGGTTTTTGGTAAGTATTAAATGAGTTAATATGTATAAAGTGCCTTGCACAGAGTAAGTGCTATATAAACGTATTTTTATTATCACTACTATTTTTTCTAATTTATGTAAATGTATAGAAAAATGAAAATATTAAGTTGAATCACATTAAATTGACATTTTTGTAGGCAATGGCATACAGTTCACTTTATAATATAAGACAATGATTCTTATCTCTGCCTACACATTAGAATTACCTGAGAGAATCTGAAAACTACCAGTTCCAGGGCCCCTCTCCCCTACCCTAGGTATATTAAGTCACAATTTTGTGGATGAGATGTTGTTTTGTTTTCTTTTATTTTCTTTCAAAATTACCAGGTGACTCCAGTGGGCAGCCAGAGATGAGAGTTATAGCTTCTTCTTCCAACACTTTTTTCATAGGAAATATTGACAAATTCAGAGTGATGTGATGTCAAAGAAAGCAGAAGGAGAGAAGGAGTGGTCAGTAGCTCTCAATGCTGAAAAGAAGTCATTTAAAAGCAAAACTGCTTCTCATATTTAGGGAGGTATATTCAGGTGGGTGTTTCTTGAGACATAAAGACTACCTCCATTGGAATATACAGCTACTTTGGTTTTGCTCCTGTCCCATTTCTGATACTATGAAGTGGTCCAGAGTATTGATTTAGGTAGTCAGTTATGAGACGTGTTTATGGGAGGGAAAAAAAATAAGAAAGAAAAAACTTGATCCACCTTGTACTATCACTATAGCAGAGCATGAGTAAACAGAGTCATACTTAGAGAAAAAGTTTTTAATAGGAAATAAAATATATTTAAACTTTTACTAAGATTTCTCTGTGTACATATCTGAAAAGTATAAAACAGAGAGAGTATATTTTCAAAATTCTACCGTTGAGAAACACTACAGTTGTATTATATTACAAAATTTTTCTTAGGGCATTCTTGATCTTTTGATCAATCTCTACTAGTCAATAAGAAATAATTTGGAGTTCCCGTCGTGGGGCAGCGGTTAACGAATCCGACTAGGAACCATGAGGTTGCGGGTTTAATCCCTGGCCTTGCTCAGTGGATTAACGATCCAGCGTTGCCATGAGCTGTGGTGTAGGTCGCAGACACTGCTTGGATCCAGCGTTGCTGTGGCTACGGCATAGGCTGGGGGCTACAGCTCCGATTAGACCCCTAGCCTGGGAACCTCCACACGCCGTGGGTGCGGCCCTGAAATGACAAAAGGCAAAAAAAGAAAGAAAAAAAGAAAAAGAAATAATTTGAAGTTGGCAACTTCAAAATGTTTTGAGTTACCCAACAGAAATATGTTTTTTACGGTATAATGGGTTATTTCAAGGAAATCTTTATAATAAAAACAGTTCATCATCAACCATGGAAATCTTTGAGCTATGCAGTGAGTGAATCAACCTGGGAACATCTCCTCAAAATAATCTCATAAACCTCAATCCTTAATCGTGTACTCTTCGACATTTTTAAAATGAAGACGTAGTTTTTCTTAAGCTTGCAAAATCTGTGAATGACAAGGAAAGTTTGAAAGGAACATAATTCGTATGATATAAGAAAGATTCAAAAAAATCTTGACAGATATAAATAACAGGCCACATCTAAGAGAATGAAACGAAAAAATAAAATAATTGCTCATCTGTTCTCTTTAATTGGGCTGAGAGCCTTGTCTCTGTGCTCATATAGCATATTGTGCATAACTGAATGTCAGATACCATGTTAAAATAATACATTACATAATAAAAGCACACAGTATTTTGCAGTTATAAGTTCCCTTAGAATATTTTGTATGGGAAAAGTTAGACTACTGCCACTGAAATTCAGCTGGAGGTTTAAGGATGCTTTGTAAGATGTGGTATATATACACAAGGAAATACTACTACTCAGCCAAAAAAAAAAAAAATGCCATTTGCAGCAGCATGCATGAACTAGAGACTCTCATACTAAGTGAAGTAAGTCAGAAAGAGAAATATAAATACTGTATTATATCACTTATATCTGGAATCTAATATATGGCACAAAAAAAAAAACCTCACAGACTTGGAGAACAGAATTATGGTTGCCAAGGGGGAGAAGGAGAGAGTGGAATGGACTGGGAGTTTGGAGTTAGTAGATCCAAACTATTGCATTTGGAGTGGATAAGGAATGAGATCCTGCTTTTGCACCGGGAACTATATCTAGTCACTTGTGATGGAATATGACAGAGGCTAATGGGAGAAAAAGTATGTATATGTAAATGTATGACTGGTCACTTTGCTGTAGAGCAGATATTGACAGAACATTGTAAATCAAGTATAATAGAAAAATAAAATCTTAAAAAAATAAAAACAAATAAACTTAAAAATGAAGCTTTTTGTCTTAATGATAGCACCTTTATGACACACATCTGTTACTCTTCCCTCTGTCATACCAGCATTATGACGTTACAATTTCTACTATATATACACATATACAAAAATTTAGCTATATCTGTAGCTTTAATTTTATTGATTAGCATGTGACAGACAATATTCTGAGGATATAGTAATTTTTTTCATTTTCTAACCTTTTTTAACTTTTCATTTTGTAACTTTCAGTTTCATTTTCTCTGAAAATGGCAAAAATTAGAACTTCACAATTACATTAAAATCAAACTATATATGGGATTATAAAAGGAAATAACTAAGGTGACATATAATGATAATTCTTATGTGAGAGAAAAATTATGCAAACATTATATATATAGCCTATTCTTTTATTCTTGAATGTTTTTATTGGTGATGGTGGTCAGTTGCTTTTAACCAGGATTATAAAATATGATGTAAAATTATTTCTATTTCTAAAATACTGAAATGCAAAGGAATGTGTCAGAATTTTTTAAAACATGGAATATGTTAAGAAATATCTTCTGGATCCTTTGGATAACTCTGAGGTACAATAACAAATTTTATCAAAAATATGAACTGAAAATTAAAAATTTTAAAGCTAAGGTTTTAGTATACACATTTAACAGAAAAGTAAACGGGTACAGACATATAGAGAAGCTGCTGAGGTCAAACTGAAATTTTCTAAATTTAAAAAGAGGCCTTCTAAAAAAGTTATGCAATCCACTGAATCAACTAAGATACATTTCTATTTGAATTTAATTAAATAAAATTTTTAAGTAAAAATATTGACCCTTTTATAATAGGAAGTTGATTTTTATATAAGCTCAGATGGCAACTCTTGCTCTTTAAGGTTCCTTAGATTTTTATAACAAATAAACTAGCTCCTTGATCTTTATCTCTGTCAAAAAGCGACAAAAATTTTAGAACACTGCGTCAGAAAGATAGGCACTCTAATGTAGTAATTATCTATACTTTCAGACATATTTGACCTACTTCTCCAGTAATACGGCAACATGATAAATCTGGCAATTCTTTAAAACATTCAGAACAATCTGGGGAGCAGGACTCAATAAAGATGTGTTAAATAATCCATTCAAGTTTACCTCTTGCTAATTATGGTTTCACTTGTATCAGAAACAGAAACTGCTGTGACAAGCTATGCTCCTCATGGTACATAGGCATTTTTAACTCTTGTCAGTTTATTCTTTTCTGATGTGTATTCTGACTCCTAGCATTGTCCTGCTTTTTGTAAGCAATTACTATATCTGAGGGCAATGTATACATTGCTGTAGGAAAGGAAGAAAGAAAAAGACTGACAAAACATCACCAAAACCCAGCAAAACAGTTAGGATACTTAAGCATAAAAAAAGATCAAACCTATTCAATACTATGCTGCAAAATAAATTTAAAAAAAAATTAAAAACATATTTAAAAAGTAAAATTGCAGCTCTAAAGAATAAAGGAGTGAAAGGCAGAAGATGAAAGAAGAAATGATAGAATTGAAAATATAGAGGCTCTGACTATATTAAATGAAAATTAATAATTAAAATACCAGTAGGACAAAGCACATTTCATGATAACTAATCAGAATTTTAAAATTAAGAATTATATGTAGGCTTTATAATTAGATTAGACATATTACATGATTCCAGCTCTGTAGTCCTATGCCTTTTGTTATTGCTCAATAATAATGTAAAAATAAGTAAACAGTAGGGCATTAAATATCCAGTATGATGTATATGCATATAATAAACGGAGATATATATGTCAGCTATTTTGAATTACCATTTAATGTACACTCCAATATATCCAGTGAATAAGAAAAAGAAAATTTTCTTTCATAGATTAGCAACACCTCTAAGAAGTTAAGTGACTACAAAAGTAAAACCAGCCAATCAGTGTCATTCATTGTGATAAGGAAAGGAGATGTATAGGATTACCTAAATATTCAACACAAAAAGTTAAAATACAATATGGGTATATATTAAGAAAAAATATTAATAAAACAATGTCACTTTGCAAAATGCTTTATGATATACACATTGATTCTACTCAACACAAACTTGAGAATTTTCAATTATATACTTAAATTGAGCCCTAAAGTTTGATGGACAAGGAATAATGATTTTAAAATATATGCCCAGTGAAAATTCTAATTTTAAAATATATGCCCAGTGAAAATTCTAAATTATCTGGATTATATTTCTCTGTAGATTAACAAATGTCAGTATTAGTTTGCCACATTTATCCTCTCTCCATTGGGTATAAACATGTATAAAGAATCCAACTCAAGATCATTGGGCCTTTCATTATAGCCATCTTTTCTCTAATACTAAATTATGTTAGAAACTTAAAATCTGTATCATATTTTATTATACAATCTTAATATATTCATTATAGTAAAACCTAAAATAATATACATGTCCCTTTAAATAAAATTACGCAAAAATATAAAAAGATCAGTCTAGAAAACATAATAATTAAATAAATTAAAATTTTAGTTAAATTTTTCAGAATTGTTGGTGTGAATCTTTAGAATTAGTTGGAATCTTTAAAATCAGCAGTTGTTATTAAAGTTTTGTCAAGTATATAACTGATTTTAGGTCTTTATAGTGAGTTTTGTCACTAATAAGGCATTAATAAGTTAAACGAATGGAAAGATTCTAAAGTTAAAATTCCTTAAACATTATAAAGCAAATTATTTACCTGAAATAATTTTCTATATCCATGCAAAGCTAATTGATGATAGATTAGATAGATAGATTGATAGATCAATGATGGAAAGGATATGTACACACACAAATACATGTACCTATAAAAAGAGTTCTCAATATATTTAAAGGTAGGTTTATATTCCTTCTGTATGGAAATAATCATTATTTTAGTAAACACTGTTTTCATATATACACATATAATTAATCACATGTAGTACAAAATAATATTTTCCTAAATTTTGATTTTGTTCTTATGTAATTATAATCAGACCCAATTAGGAAGTGTTGAGTACTCAGTCTACATTAAATGAAGTTAAAATAACTGGACTAACTTATAAACTGTGCCTTAAATCTTCTCCTTTGGACATTTTTATATTCATTTGTTATTCATCTTTTTAGCATAGTTCTCACTTTTGGATTAATATTTAATATAGGAGTGTCCTTTCACTCTGATTTATGATCTAGCCCCTCTATTCATTACTGTTGCTGATATGTAACACCATCCCATCCTGCATTAGAAATGCTCTTATGGTCCCAGGATTTTCTCATGGAAATATAAATCAGTGGCGTCACTAATTTATAACAACTTCACTTAGTTTGTGAGATCCTGCTGACCCAACAAAGCAAACTTTACAGTAGTCTCCTATATCCTCCTCTTTCAAAATGCCATGTTCATCTGTTCCCCATGCAGAACAGAACAAAAAATGGAGGCGGAAAAGACTCTGTTGTTTGCCATTGAGAATCTTTTTTAACATTCTATGACTAGACTCTGTACCTCAGTGTCATATATGGACTAAAATATACGTGTTATGTTTCAAACCCAAAAACACATATTCTTTATCATGCAAATTTGCTAAATCATAGTGGTTTTAACCAGTCTCAAGAGAGTAAGCACCTAGACCTCCCTTTGGTTGTCGCTTTTTTATTTTTTTCATTTAGTGCAGAAGAAGGCTAAGGTGCAATCCAATTCAAGGTTCGTTGACCTTTAATGATGACACACTGCAAAATACCTGCCAGAAAATGGAAGGGAGGGCAAATTTATTTATTTATTTATTTGGGCCACATCCGACGCATATGGAGGTTCCCAGGCTAGGGGTCCAATCGGAGCTGTAACCCCTGGCTTATGCCATAGCTACAGCAACGCAGGATCTGAGCCGCGTCTGAGACCTACACCACAGCTCACTGCAGCACAAGATCCTTAACCCAGTGAGTGAGGCCAGGGATCGAATCCTCGCCTCATGGATGTTAGTCAGCTTCATTAACCGCTGAGCCATGACAGGAATTCCAAGGGAGGGCAAATTTAAAAAACAGTGTATTTTACAAGTTGAGGCACCAACAGAGCTTACTTCAAGTCTAATATAAGCCACCAAATATTATTCAAATATTTGTTTGAAATCCCACAGGTTTCAAATGGAAGTAGTCTATTTAAATAAAGTTGGAGAAATATTTATATCTTATTATCAAGTTCAGAGTGGATTTACATATATATATATAATCATTTATAATCTTCGCAGTAATTTTGTGGGGTACTCAGAATACAAATTTTCATGTGAAAAACTAAAAAAGATGAAGTTCAAAAAGGTTAGTAAGAGGACCAAGGTATACGTATATGAATATAAATAATATGTGGTGTGTGTATATATATAAATATATCATATATGTATATATGTACATATATAATATGTGTATATATATATCAGCAGTACTTACTAGTTTCTTCTCTGTTGCTCTTGTTAAGCTACAATCTATTGAAGAATTCAATTATTTAACTAACTACTTCATTAAATATTTAATGCTAATGATAACTGTTATGAAGGGAAAACCCAGGCTGTAGTAAGTATAGGTAAGGGGGACCTTATACAGTCATGACGTGACTTCAAGGAAGGTTTCCTATGTAAATAACTTGAGCTCATTGATAAAGGGTGGGGGTTATCTAGATAAAGGGAAATAGTGCAGAGAAAACAGCTTGTGCTGACACCCTGAGACCGGAAGAGCATGACGTGATGACATGATAGAACAGACGGCAATTAGAATAATAGTCCTAAGTGAGAGAGGTGAAAAGACAAGACAGACAATGCAGTGCTTTGTAGACTGTTTTCAGGACTCTGATCTTTATTCTAATGTCAGTAGGATGTTAGGAAGTTTAAAGCAATAAAAAGTTGCCTGTTAAATTTTAATGCTAAAAGTGTCATAATGTAGGGTACAAGGAGATCTCTCAAGAATCTATTACTAGTTTAGATGAGAGTAGTTTCTTGAGTGTGATTTCTATCAAACAGAATGGGACAGATTTAATACAAAGAAGGCAAAATTTAAAGACAGTGATTGTTTTGGAGGAGGGAGATATCAAAATAACCCTAAACTTTTATGCTTGTGCAACATAAATAGTGGCGGTACTATTTGTTTCAGACTTAAAATATTATAAAAAGGGTGTTCTCTTGTGGTGCAGTAGGTTAAAGATCAGTATTGTCAATGCAGCGGCTTGGATCACTGCTGTGGCGCAGGTTTGACCCCTGGCCTGGGAACTTCTATATGCCACAGGTATGGACTTAAAGAAAAATTATAAAAGGGGAACGACTGGGGAGTGGAACAAATCAGGAATTTATATCGGGACATGTTGAGACTTATTGCTGTTTTGACATCCAAGATTTGGAGTAAACAAAGCTGAAGTTAGAGAAGTTTGGAGTGGAAATATAAATGTGGGAGTCATCAGCATATAGACAGTATATAAACCTGCTTGATGACCTGTGGGGAGAATATAAAACTAAAGACTTAAAAAACAGTCACAAAATGAGCCAGCAAAGCAAGCTCAGAAGGAGCAACCAACAGAGGTCAAAGGAAATACAGAAGAGTATTTATAGCTTTGCAAACCAAGGGAAGAAATTGTTTTGGAAGGAGGAAATGTTCAACATCTATTATGGAATGCCAAATAGGCTATCAGAATCATCTCTTTATATTCAGCACACATTTTGCCAAAGGAGGAACAAAATCACAAATGATTCACACAAGAGGAATACAAATAGAATCACAGTATAAGAAAGAATTTCAACCACATCAACTATTTCTATACAATTCTGTAAACTATGAAATGCTATTACACATCTATAATAACAAAACACAAATGTTGGTAAGGTTGCAAGGAAACTAATGAACTCATTAATAATTGTTAAAATAAGTACTATAGTAATTTTAAAAGACAATTTAATAATAAATATCTAAAGCCTAAAAAGGTATTGATGCTTATGGGCACAATACTCCCACTGCTGCATGGAAATAATTTAAAAATCCCCAAATAGTAATGACTAGGAATAATTCTGTCAGATGTTAACTCACATAATGCTAACAACAAAATAATAATGTACATGGTGCTAGTATCCTCTTTTTTTGGATGAGTAAACTGAGGCACAGAAAGGTTAAGTAACGTTCTTAAGGTTGCATGGTAGTGAATGGTAGTGATCCTCCCCTGCCTTTCTAAACATTTAGTTTTTGTTTTTGTGCCATACATTTAGGTGTATACCTTCTATTCCCCCTACCGTATAAGTCCTATATCAGATTCATCTTTTTTCCCCATAGTGTCTGAAACATTGTGTCGAACAGTTGTTTAGAAAAGCAAACAAATGGATTCATGAGTCTTAAAAAGTGAAAAGTAGAGGGCTTTATAGATTATCATTTGAGAATCACATATCTGCCTCCTAACTCTCCTACACTGCCATTACTACACCACCATGTGACATCTTCTAACTGTGGCATATGGAAGTTCCCAGGCTAGGGGTCAAATCTGCCTACACCACAGCCACTGCAACACAGGATCCATAGCAATGCCTTATCCCCAACCCACTGAGCAAGGCTGGGGACAGAACCCAAATCCTCATGGATACTACTCGAATTCGTTTCTGCTGTGCCACAACAGGAACTCCCAACTTCCAGAAGCTTACCAAGTAGTTTTCTTTGCATCATTCATTTCTCTAAAAACTGAACATCTGATGACATTTTTAATATATGATACATTGTGCTTGATCCAGTGGAAATAAAAACTAATTTCATATGATTCTATATTTCAGAGACCTCACAGCCCTTAAGGGAGAGGCAAACAGGTAAATACATTTGTGTGTGATGTAATATTATTTATAACTTTGTAATAGTACTATGATAAAATCATGCACAGAAAACATGAGAACCACAGAGCCCACTCTGGAGACTGGGAAAATGAAGACAATACCTAAACTGAGTCCTGAAGCATTGTTACATATTATCCAAGTAAACGTTTGAAGAAACAAAGACATTCCAGGACAGGGAAGACAGCAGTGTATATTGAAATGGTGTGTGTGTGTATGCACATGTGCGTATGTACATGTATGTGTATCTTGAGGGTAGAAGAGGGGTCGATGTGGGGAAGATGTTCTTCTAAGAATTACCTGGAAAAGCACCCTCAAATTTCTCACAATACTATCTAAATGTACAGTCCTAGTTACTATATCCTTAGTTCCTATTAAATATATTAATTCAGTTAAGAACTCAAAATAGCAGATTTCAGATGAATATTCATTTCAACAGGATAACTTCATGAAAAATTATAGGAATAGTCTGATTTAGTGATCTTCATCTCATACCATGTACCTCACTCTAAAAATATTTTCCTTCTTCCCAGAAGCCAAGTGTTTTCATGTCAGTCCTCTGCCTAAATATTTTAACCCATTTCCCTATTTAAATTATTCATTGGCCTTATCAGCTAATCTCTTAAATTAATTTGAACTGACAGCAGTATTATCGCTTTAAAATATCATATTTCATTTCTCCTAGACAATTTCTGTGCTTCAGCCTGAAAATATTAATCCTGTGCATGAGTTTATCCCTTTATAGACTATAAAATACTTTTACATATAATCTCAGTTGATACTTATAATGGCATGGTGATAAAAGCAAGGTAGCTATTATTAGGCCATTTTTTAAGATGAAGATAATAAACTTCAAAAATTAACTGACTTATTCAAAGTCACAGAGTCCTTGATTCTATCAACATTAAAGCCTACTTTATTTATGTCTTTGTGGGAGCAATTTTATCCCTGCCACCCTCCACCTAAAAACGGAATCAGTCATTTTGCTATTGAGTCCTTTGGTTACTTCACATTATATCAAATAGGCCCCTGCCTGCTCTAGCTATGCTGACTGAACCTGTATTCACTCTCTATCTCTGGCTTGGGGTGGCATTCACGTGATTTAACACTTCAGTGTCTTATTGACAAATATATGGTTTAGAAAATTATACATTTTCTCTTTGATAATGTTAACCTTAAAAATTCAAATCCCTTTGCAAAGACATAATGTAACTTTTGACTGCACCAGTGCCCTTATTACCTTTATTTGTGGACTAAAGTCATGTTCACAGCAGTATTCTTGCAAGTTTTTTCCCCTTAAATCACTTTGTCCTTGCCTTTCACTCACAGTGATTGGAATAAAAATTTGACAGACAGAACCCCATGAGGCAAAACCATGGAAAATGTCAGAGTGGTCATTGGTCAGTCAATAAGAAAAGAGAGAAAGGCACAGGCCCTGTTGGCAATATGTCGGCAAGATGCCTAGAGAGAATATCTCACCGTCCCTTTCTCCTGTAGGCAACTCTAGCAAGGAAGGTTTCATTTAAAATACCTTGTTCTCATTATCTGTATATGGCCAAAATCAAACTCATTATGCCTGGCCCTCCATCCTCCCAGTTTTTTTCTTCTTTCTTCTTTGTTTCAGTTAATTACATTACCATTGTCAACCCAAGCTAAAAAGCTGAGTCCACATGGCACATTATCTCCCCTATTTTCTTGTGCTAAATCTTCCCCGAAAGTGTTTCTCAATCCATTTTTATAGTTGTGATCCCAGTTCAGGACCTCAACATTTCCACTGGGTTGACTATAACAACTTAAAACTGGCTGTCTGAGTCACAGTCTCCCTCCTACTCCACCTCTCTCCTGCCTTTCCAATTATATTTGACAACTCAGATCTTCTCATGTACCCTCTCTTTTAAAAAGTTCTGATGATTTCCCAATATGGATATGATATATCTTGAATTCATTTAAAGTTTTGTTTTGTTTTTATGATCTGGCCCCAACACATCTCTAAAAACAAATTTGCCTTTATCAGATATCTACACCCCCATGCTGGAGGAAAACTTTCTGACCTAAGCATGAGTCTATAAGAGTTTTTGTAGAGGGAATTAGAAGACTATCTATATACTAAGATTTTCCTTTTAATTTGTCTCTCCTTCTTGACAAAATTTACCCAGCTTAAGCTGTTCTTAAGAAATATATCTATTTAGGGATAGTAAGCCAGATACAGCCAGATTGGTCTTCCCTTTAGCAAATGAGTTGGCTTGTTTAACTGTAAAACAAAGTAAAATAAGTTTCTTGTTTCACTTTCAAAAACTTTCACATGTTAACTTGCATTTTGAAATTGCAAGGGGAGGATTTAAAACGCATATATCCTGAGTATGGGGGTATGGAATAGAATGTTCCCAGAAGACTGCTTGTTTAACATCTCTCAAATCCGTGACAGAGTTTGGCAAATGCTAATACATACCCTATTCACATTAAGATTCAAATTATTCCCCCCAAAATAGGGTTGAATAGGGGAAAATAAATATAAATGGTAAAGCAGAAAATACAGAAACCTGGGATCCTGAGGAGGGATGTGTGTTGGATGGAGGGAAGGGTGCAATAGGTTAAGGGGTGGGTGAGACACCTGACCTCAAGTCTAGGAAACAAGAAACAAGACTTAGGCACCTAAATTCTAAATCTATCCACTTCTTGGATATCCCTTTCCTTAGAAAATTAGTATGAAATATGTTAAACACTGATGAAATATTACTTGGAATAGACGAATATCATATATAATAAAAAGTCAAAGATTGACTTTTCCTCTAAAATTAGGTAACAGTCCTTTGACACTACCAAAGAAAGTATACATTAAACATGGATATAAGAACTATAGTCCTAAAATATTCTCACAGTCTATAAAGATCCTAGTAGCTCTAATAAGAATTAAGCATTAATAGCTAAAGGTATATATACATTTATTATGTAATCTATCAAGTTTCCCCATCCTGCTCATTGAGAATGTTTTGCTTATTCATATCAATATCATTTATGGCCATAACTATGCCTAGCATTTTTAAAATAAGCAGGTCACAGGAATGAGGTTAGACATGTGAGTGCTATTGAAACCAAACTCACAGTATCCTAACTTTTAGCATTTTTTTTTTTGCCTTTTGTCATTTTATGGCCGCACCTGTGGCATGTGGAGGTTCCCAGGCTAGGGGTCTAATCGGAGCTGTGGCCACTGGCCTGCGCCGCAGCCACAGCAATGCAGGATCCGAGCCGCGTCTGCAACCTACACCACAGCTCACGGCAACACTGGATCGTTAACCCACAGAGCAAGGGCAGGGATCGAACCCGCAACCTCATGGTTCCTAGTCGGATTCGTTAACCACTGCGCCACGACGGGAACTCCCTAACTTTTAGCATTTTTAAGTTAACTCCAGAAAAAAAAAAAACTTCATATTTTGTAGTCAATTTCTTAAAAATAGACTGAACGTAGAAACTAAAAACAAAACTTAGAGCACAAAATATACTTTAAGGGTCAGTGGGAGCAGGTGTGGGCTTAATGGGAAAGCAGAGTAAACCAAAGGATCGAGCATCATCACTGTTAGGGAACAGTTCAACAGCAAAAGCTCTGAACTCTCTACCATCAAGAAACTTGAGTAAATTCTGGTGATTTCAGGTTTTACATTTCAGAAATAACTTAGCCTTTATTATTTTCTACTTCGCTGCTTCTAAGTGGGAAAAATTTCGGTCAGAGTTAGACTGAGTTAGTCGTGGTAACTGGCAACAAATAAATCTCTGCCCCATATTTCATTCTTTATGAAAAATAAATGAGTGTGGGGTAAGAAAATTGACAATCTTAGGGAGACAAGAATCTGTCAGCATCTGTATTTGCATTTTAAAATTACTTTTGAAGAAATGATAATGGACATTCTACATTCTTCCCAAGACACTAAAGAGGGCATTACAGGTAGCCCATGTTTGCTTTCCCATGTTCCTAATAACCATAACTATATGTGCATTTTCTTCTTGATGCCAATATAGGTGAAATCATCCCCTAGGGTAGCAAACCAACTCTAATAGGAAATAATTCCAATTAAGCACCACTCTGAAAATGACCCTGTAATCTTTTCATTGTCTTCTGCTGTCCAAAAATATGTTTAAAACAGCCTGAAATTACTGTAACAAGAATTTTTATGTTTATATCACTCCTGGCATCAGTTAAAGTCAGTGTCTGGAATAATGCTTCATTTTCTACTCCTACTGGTTTTCTTTTTCTTTGCATGACTTACGAAAATTTTCCCAATTTGGTTAAAGTCACATTTATCTGCATCAAGGAAATCTAAGGAAGATTTTTTTTTTAAATGTTCTGTGAAAATCTCAGGACACAAACACAGGTAAAAGGAACTCCATCTCAGGCAGAGCCTTGACCTTCAGGGCATAAAATATGTCAAATTTGTCTCAAGTTCAGTGCAAGTCTCCACCTCTGAGGTGGGGTGGGTGGGGTGGCGAATATAACCCAGAGTTCATGTGCTTTGCCTCATTGGGTGATGTTTAAAAATGGGTTTTTGCAGCCTTGTTCATTGTCCCCTTCATTCTTCAGCTGGGCTGCCTTCCTTTCTCCTCAAACTGCCCAGAAAAACTTGTTGGTCACCTTTATATCATTGTTCTCCATGGTGCCTCCCACAGACACAAAACTTGTAGGTGGCGGGGAGAGGGTCCATGCCCTCAGCAATCTTTCTGAGTTTCCCTGGTGCCAGTGTTATAGAAGATCATTTCCAAAGTGGGTTCCTCGGGTTTCTAGGGATGAACCCATAATGCAATGAGACATTCAACATTATTTCTCTACTATTTTCGATCCAGTTCTGCCTTCCTCTTTTCTATATGTAGACTGGACAGCCATAAAAGAAAAACTTGCTAATGGCTTATTCAGCATCAAGAAAAGGACTTTATTAAAGACAAAAATAATGGATCCACTGCCAATAACATCCTCCTTGTCTACCATCCCTCACAGCTCATCGCACCTTTCCCTTTTCCCTTTGCATGTTATTCCCAACCTTTCCTCTTATTCAGGTACTGGTAAGCATGCCTCCCAGCAGTCCCCGTGTGGCCACCACAGCAGGTCATGAATCTTTTTTCAAACACACAAATACATTCAAAAGAGACTTACTGAGTTCCTACTATGTGCTAATCACTGCTTTAGATGTTAGTGATACAGAGTCAAATTAAAAAAAAGAGTCTCTGTGTTAATAAAAATTACATCTAGTGGAGCGGAGAAGAAAATTATTTAAAAAGTAAAACTATAATATGTCAGATGGTAATGAAAACTATGGAGAATAAAAGGAAACTAAGAACGTGATTTTATTTGGAAAACGCATGTAGGTATAATTAATTAACATGAGGTCACATAGGGTTAGGATGGACCTTAAATCCAATGACCGGTATTGTTATAAGAAAGTCATCTGAAGGCACCGAGTACACAGGCAAGAAGCCTATGTGACAATGGAAAGAACAATTGAAGTCATGCATCTACAAGCCAAGGGTGGCCAGTAACCAGCAGAAACTAGGAAAAGAGAAGGAAGGATGCTTCCACAGCAACTTCAGAGGGAGAATGGCCCTGCTGAGATCTTAAGTTCAGACTTCCAGCTCCTAGGAATGTGAGAGAGCCAATTTCTGTTGTTTTCAAGTCACCCAGGTTGTGATACCTTCCTACATCAGCCCTAGGAAACTAATATAGAGATTCTCCTATTTCACAGAAGATACCAATATACATACATTCCAGGTTTTCCCTCCATCCCCTTTAGTAGATAATGCCAGTCTACCACCAGGGAATCAGCTCTCAAAATGTCCTGCCACTTTCCTGAAAAGTGGGTACTGAGAAGACAGAATGGGCCTCAGTTCAAGGGAGCCCAGGCTGTACTGGCTCTCTATCCTTCCGTGCAACTCAGTCTGGGGCTTTCCTCTCATATACTCATCCAGTACTGTCATTGAGTTCAAGTAATTATTGCAGTACTGGCTGGACATGACAAACCCCTAGCTCTTTTCCCTAAAACAGACAGTCACAGCTACCAAGTCACCAGGAAAGTTGCCCAGGCCCTCCTGCAGGTGGTTGATCAGAGATTAGATGTTTTCACCCATATATTCATTGTTCCTCAGCTCTGAAGTGTCAGCAGGAAAGCCTTCACTTTCCCGTCTCCATATGTTGTGACAGTCTTGCCATTAGTGCCCTTAGGTGCACTCTGCAAAATCTTCATTCACACTAACTCTTTCTCCACTCCAGCAATCCAGTCGTGTTGTCCAATTAATCAGCTTCTACAGGGAGAAGAAGTGGGAACTCTAGTTTCAGCAAGTTGCTCCTCCTTCCTATTAAAATTAGGGGCTACAGCCCACAGGGAGCCAGTCTCCTCTCAGCTCAGAGTTCTGTTCCATTAGGTCATCTATGGAGAGATTTATCATGGGAAGAAAATGCAAAGTTTGTTTTCATCAAGTTCTCTTTTCACAGGAGAAAGAGCTAGCAATCCTAGCTTTGCTACCTATGTGAAGAGTTTGGGGAAGATTTTGTCAATGAACCTCTCCATAGAGAATGTAATCCCTAAAATTTTATCCTACAAAATATCCGGGAAGTACCCCAATCCCTGCTTCCCAGAGTCCCATAGGAAGTCAGGACTGAACACAGCAAGGACGAGCAGACTCTGAGGGGAGAGAAGGATGAATGATTGGGACAGGCAATTCCAATTGCTCAAGACCCAAATGTACTGACAGAAATTCACTCCTGGAGACTCATAGCTTCCTCATCTGAGGCCAAACAAACTGCTAAAGGCAAGAGTTGTATCCTCATGTCCAAGTGTTCTTCACATCTGTCTGTGGCTATAGTTAGGCTACGAGCCTTTAGCTCATGATGGACACCAGGGAGGAAGAGAAGTAAAGATTCAGACACTGAAATCAAGATGAATTAGTCACACTTGGGCCTATGCTAAATGTCAGTCCCATGCAGAAGACCATGGAACAGCCCAAAGGAAAAACTAAATTAAGATTCTAAAAGTCACACAGTATGGGTCACTTGGATATAATAAACTCAATATTTTTTGTAACTTCCAGATTTTCTAGAGAGAGAAAAACTAAAACAAAACGTCATTTCCATTTTGTTTAGAAAGAACAGAAAAGGAAGGTAATTTCTCAAATATACATAGCAAAGCAGATGGTACTACATTTTGTATCCAGAGTTACTCAAGTGTAACAGGTAAAATCTTTTTGAAATACCTGTTCCCCATCTGCCATTATTGAATCCAGGAAAGGGTAGATGCCACCTCAGGGAGTATGACATAAGTGATTTTTCTACACAGATAGAAAGAGGAAAGGGAAAGTCCCATCCTTCTTTCCCTGGTGATTGTGGAATGAAGACAAGAAAGCAGGTGAGAAATAGATGAGAAGGCAAGTTGTTCCTGATCACTTCTCTCTGCAATGAAGTCCTGGACAGATGACCATCGTGGAGTGTTAGCTAGGTTAAAAAAAAAAAAGCCATTGCATAGAGGGGCTTTGTAGTGCTTTCCACTTGGAACCACAAGGGAGGCCAGTTTCACAGAGTATTACCCAAACAATCCAGGCTAGTACCAGGGTTTGGGAGATAAAGTCCTGACCTCCCCTTGCCTGGTCTTCTTAGAATCCCATTTGGCACAAAAAGTATCGTATCGGCAGGCTCTTGTGCAGGCATAACACTGCACTGAGAGATATTTGACTATTTATCTGAAGTCTGCAGGGGGCACCTAAAGTTAGGGAGCAAAGAGTGTGACGGCAGAACCCAGAGGGAACTGATGTGGATCCAAGTCAGCAGGAAATTCTCCTGGCCAACCTGAGAAATAACTACAGTCAGAGAATGAATGCTAGCAGGATACTCAGCCACCAGGTAGCCATCATTGCAAATATCAGAGGAGCCAGAAAACCAAGAAAAGCCTTGGAGATATAAATACTTAGATGTGCCCTGACTTCCTTGCTGCCTGGTTACACCGCTCCCCATGACGCACACATCACCTTGGAAAGAAGCAGGGGAGAGGAGGAAATCTACAAGACAATTATTCAAAAAAGACACATACATGAAGAGACTGAATTTATGAGACTGAATTTATCAGATGGATTGAATTTAGTTTCATGAGTTTGTTTGTTTGCTGCCCCCTCCCCCCTTGCTGCGCTGTAAGATCACATCAGATGTAGAAAACAAAGCCTCCACGTTAAGACTGAACAACAGAGTGCATCTCATGTTAGTTGAGGTCAGAATACATGATAATAAAAGAGCAAGCTGCCAAGGGATTCTTGAAATTTTTTCAAGAAAATTCTGTCACAGTGACCATTTGCAGATTTAAAGCCATACTTTTAGAAAACTAACAAACCAAAAATAAAGGCGAGACGAAGATGTTGTTGAAGGCAGAAATTCAATTTTCTATCGACAGAAGGATAGGGCAGGAAGACAAGGAACTATCTCCAGATTCTTTCTAAATGTTACTCTTAATTGCTGCATGATTAAAATCAGTTAAAAGCATTTTATATAAAATTAGTTGTTCACAATGAAGAATTGTTAAGACTCAAATGGACATGTCCGTTTTCTAAGATCTCCCCTTCTAAAGGGTAAATAGTTGCTAAGTATAGTTCCAGCTTTAAACAGTTGGTCTGATCTAAGTAAAGAGATCCTCTGAGCTTGAAAGGAGCATGAGGTAACCTACTTGGAAGATTCAGCAATACATTTGAAAGAGTTAGTTTCATAAAATGTCAACCAGTGGTAGAAGTAAAATTTGATCAGTTGAAGAGTTCCCTTCGTGTTTTGGCGGTTAATGAATCCGACTAGGATCCATGAGGGTGTGGGTTCAATCCCTGTCCTCGCTCAGTGCGTTAAGGATCCAGTGTTGTCATGAGCTGTTGTGTAGATCACAGATATGGCTTGGATCTGGCATTGCTGTGGCTGGGTCATAGGCCGGCGGCTGCAGCTTATATTCTACCTCTAGCCTGGGAACCTCCATGTGCAGCGGGTACAGCCCTAAAGAGAAAAAAAAAAAAAACGGAAAAAAGTTTATCTTGAACCTTAAGTGGATTGGATGTGCTTTCTATATGTAAAATTCTTGTGATTTTAATCAGATTATTTATATGAAAAATATTATACTAATATATATCTTACAAGGAACACATATTTAAAGCACATGGCAATCTGCAATATTCAATCAGCTTTTTATTCTGTGACTAGAACATGATGGAAAAGAATAGAGGCTTATTTTATGTGAGCTGCAAGTAATTTCCACTAGAGAGGTACTTTACTATGCCATATCTTTCCCCCGAGGCAATAAAATCATTTTGTTAAAAATTATAAATTTCAAATTAAATAGCAATATTTTAAAATAGCATAGAAATGTGAGATATGAGTAGAATAATTTTTATGGAAGATCACATGCTTCTTCTTGACTATGTCTAGGAACATAAGCTAACCTAGACTTACAGACATTATTTTTAGAAACTAAGTTAGAAACAGCTCACATGACTATAAGGCTTTTCAGGCACTGAATTGTGCCCTGTTCTTATAGAGAAACCAAAATCCAACATCACATTTCACACAGATTAAATGCAAAACAAATATGTGTCGAGATAACTCTATTTGTCTCATAGGAAAATATTTCTCTTTTTTTCAAGTGCATATGTGTACATATATTTCAAAATTAGAAACCCTTTCCCAAACCTATTTCTTTAAAGTTGGAGTTCTTTAACTGGAGTCCTTTTTCACGTCCAGTTAATTTTTTCCCCTGTAGGTAAATAACACATCATTTTAGAGAACTGTAAAATATTCACATTATAAGTAGTACTTAGGATTTACGAGAGGTTAGAGGAATAGCTTTTCAATCTATAAATTGTTTTTATGTGTATTTACTTCCCGTTACCCCAGAAACTTAGTGAGATGTTACTTATTCCCTGGAGAGATTATCAATCTCTATACTGATAAGATACCACATATGGAGAGTTTCCACTGACTTAACACATTAATTGCAGGGGAACAAGAACAAAGCTATATGAGATTTCTTTAAAACTTGGCTTTATTCCTAATTTTCTTGGCCAGTGAATGGCCTGAGAGATTGCCTCTTCCAGCCCTTGCCTCTACTGTGTGTGATATCTGAACAGTTCAAAAAAGAAGACTTCTAGCTTTCCCAAATCTATTAATTTCTTGGCTTATACTCAAGCAAGACAAATATGACTTTCTTAAAACTAAAAATTTTAAAGTGTAAACCCTAACTGAAATATCAGCTGGATTTCACAGATAAATTTATGAATACAAAAGTTAAGGTGCACTAAAACAGATTATAGGGCTTTTATTTGTAAAGCAGCCTTACCTTTTAGAATTTTCACTTTTTAAAATTAGTTATTCTCAGTCACTGCTCTGTGTCTGCACTGAGCTAATTTCAGAAAAAATCAGCTGCTTACAGCCCCTCCATGTGACTACAAATATCTGTAGGTGTGAAAATGTCATAAACAAAAGAAAAAGTTCCCATATTACGCCCACAACTTACTGTGAAATGAATTAGAACAGAAGATGAAAATCAAAATTTCCATTAAGTATTTCTGCAACCAGGTTATCGAAGCATTTATTGTTGTTGAAGCAAAGAATTTCAAATGAACAAAAGAGGCCCAAACTCTGAAACTATCAGTGCCTTTGTTGTCAGTTCTGTTTTTGTTTGGAACCAACAGATGTCTACCAGCTTGCTTCTTTATTAATTGAGAAGTGAGAGAAAGAAAGAAAAAAGGAAAACTCACACTTTAGAAAGGAAATCCAGAGTTCCCGTTTTGACTCAGTGGTTAACGAATCCGACTAGGAACCATGAGGTTGCGGGTTTGATCCCTGGCCTTGCTCAGTGGGTTAAGGATCCGGATTTGCCCTGAGCTGTGTTGTAGGTTGCAGACATGGCTCAGATCCTGCGTTGCTGTGGCTGTGGCAAAGGCCAGCAGCTACAGCTCCTGTTAGACCCCTAGCCTGGGAACCTCCATATGCTGCGGGTGTGGCCCTAGATAAGGCAAAAAGACTAAATAAATAAATAGAAAGTAAATCCCTTCCCCCATTGCACTGAAAATTAAAATAAACAAGAGAGCAGAATCAGAACATGTTTATTTTTCTCTTCAGCTTCTCCCATATCATATCTGTTGATGCTGAGGTTTATAATGACCCCAATTAGTTGTCCTCATTAGGGGAAATTTTAGAACTAAGGAAAACTGGGATATCCTTCTCTCTCTTCCTAATTTATCTTTATACGAACATTATTAGAAATTACTAGAAAAATCATTCTTTTTGGTCATAGAAAATAAAATTGAAGATTTGGATCCTATAATAAGCAAGCTGAGCATTACTATAAAAAATAAGAAAAGTTATTAACCAAGTGAAGAAGTTATTTACAATTAAACAAACAAAAAATGTTTGTCAATGTACAAAAAAGATGGCTTTAAAAAAAATGAGTCTTGGCCAGGGAACTTAGTAAACCCAGGTTCAAGTTACCAGCACTAAAAAGAAAACAAAATTTCCTGAAACTTCTAGAACTACAAAATTTAAATGCTTCTCATATGTCACATCCCATTAAGCTGTTGAATGCCAATGTACAAAAAGGAACTGGCATATAACAAGAGAGACTGATCGTCACCTATTTCTGCTATTTTGGCCTCCGTAGTAAATGCTTATGAATCGTATTTTGGAGGATACTCAAAATCTAGGAGGTATTGCAGGAAAATGTATATGCATTTGGTAGAAATGATGTTAACTCTACCACATTCTCTCTTGCTCCAAATATTAAATAATTACACTTATTGGAAAAATTCAATCTTGGTTTAAATGCTATACTTTAGGGAAAATGGAGATAAAAATAATATTTGTTAGAAAAGTATTTCCTCTGAAGGACAGAGATGACAACTTCATATTAAAAAAAACTGGCTACAAGCTCTGGTTCTGGTATCCAAAGTTCTCAATTCAAGTACAGCTTCCTACATTCATAGCTGTATAGTGGGGAAAGCTGCCAGTTTTCTGAATTGGAGTTTCTGCTTCTTTGTGATTTTTTAAAATAGTAATTTCTTCTTGAAGTTGTATTATGGATTGAATGTTCGTGTGACCCCACACCCCCACCCCCACCAAATTCACAGTTGAAATCCTAACCCTCAATGTCATGACATAAGGAGGTAGGACCTTTGGGAGGTAATTAGGTCATAAGAGTTGAGCCCTCATAAATCGGCTTAATGCCCTTATAAGAGAACCCAGAGCTCTCTCACCCTTTCCACTATGTGGGGACACAGCAAGAAGACAGTCATCTATGAAACACAAAGTGGGCTCTTATTAGATACTCAGTCTGCCACCCCCTTGATCTTGAAATGCCCAGGTCCCACAACTGTAAGAAATAAATTTCTGTTCTTTTTAAACTACCCAGTGTATAGTATTCTGTTATAGCAGTCCTATCAGAGTAAGACAAGTTGTTATGAACATGACTTCAAATTGCTTATGTAAAATGTGCTGCACAATATTTAGCACATAATACGTATGCCTTTATTTCTGGTACTGAGATAAACAAATAAGCTTCAGAAGGATAACCAAGGCCACAACCAATTTTAACTATTCATAGAATCAGTAAGCTCCAAAACTTATGTGCCCAAAATCTTTTTATGCCATTTCTCAGGTGAAATCTACCTAGCTCTTCAGGTAGCATAGAAATTTCTTGGAAAATAGTTCGAACTCATTCTGTGAATCCTGTTCTTCAAAACTTTCTGAAATTCCCTTGGTACCTCATGGGTTAATGTGATATCATGAATTTTTAATGAAATTTCAAGGCAATATTAAACAATGGTTAAAAAGCACTGGATTCAGATGAGATGGAGACAATGAGATTCCTAGTTCTAATGCTTCTCAGCCTGGTGATTTGGGTGACTTATTCAGTCATCTGTAAAATGGGGATAAAAAAATCGAACTGAAAAGAACCACTGTATGGATGAAAGGAAATGATGTATATAAAAACACTACAATGTAACTCATATATAAATGCTGAACAATTTTAAGTTGCTGGTAATATTAATTTTTAAAGTCTTTCAAATATATATTTAAAATAATGTTATGAAGCTATAAGCAAATATATATTTTCTTGAAGAACTCTAAGTACAACAGGTAAAAAAAGTGTTTTATTTATACAAGATACCCTTACATTTTCTGCATTCCTTGGCTAAAAAAGAAATCCATTTTTCAGGAGTTCCCACTACGGCTCATCGGGCTACAAACCTGACTAGCATCCATGAGGATGTGGGTTCAATTCCTGTCCTTCCTCAGTGGGTTAAGGATCTGCTGTTGCACGAGCTATGGTGTAAGTCACAGATACGGCTTGGATCCCAGGAGGCTGTGGCATAGGCTGGCAGTTGCAGCTCTGATTCGACCCCTAGCCTGGGAAATTTCATATGCCACAGGTGTGGCCCTAAAAAAAAAAGAGAAAGAAAAGAAATCCATTTTTCTTTTAAAGCTAATTCTACAGAAATGGGTTTCTTTTAGTCTCATTGATGGTTATCTGCAAAGAGCTTTTCCTCAAAGGACCTTGTGCTGAAAGTAGATTACATAATATTTATTCATAAGTACATGATTACTAAACAGGGCAGTGTATGTTTTCATTCCTGTGAATTTACATTGCACAGCCTCTTTGAAATTAATGCCTCTTGTATTTTCCATTGTTCTCAGTTTACAGAAAGATTCTATTCTGTTTTATAATATACTGTTTATCTGTCTTCCAGAAAATGGATAGCTGAGATATACTTGTTTGGAAAAAAACATAGCTATATTTGGTACCACCACCTACATGATCTGTGTTTAGATCAAAACATAGCTATATTTGGTACCACCACCTACATGATCTGTGTTTAGATCAATACTAGAATACAATAAACTTCTAGTACCAAATGTTAAAGTGATAAGCCTCAGAACTCATGCATAAATATGAACACTAAATTTCACCATGGAGTTCTAAGTATTTTTTTATTTTATTTTATCTTTTCTTATTTCACCTACTCCATCTAATTTTAGTTCAGTCACTAGAGTTCTCTCTACATCTTATCATAACAGTATTATAATGGGGTTGAAGGTATAATTAAAGTAACAAAACAATTGAAATAAATTAGCTAACCCATATAAATCATAAGCAATTGAAGAAGTATTAGAAAGCAACATATCCAAGAATACAAACCAACAGAGTATAAATTATGTACCTGACTAAACTGGGCCACAGAAATGATCAAAAGAGACCAACCAAAAAAGATTCCTTAAAAATGCATTTATGAAGTTGGAAAGACAAATACAGGAAAAGGGCTGGAGGCAGAAACATAACAACATGTAAACTAGAACTATAAGCTTGGATAGGGTAGAGGACTCCACCATAGAGTAACCAGATATAAACTTGATGAAATAAATGTAGACAAAAATGAGCCCCTAGAATGCACTTCTAGCAAGTAGTTTTTCATGAGAATATCAGAAAAATAGCCTGGACTCTATTCAGTGTTAATTGAAAATGCAAAGGTCTTTCATGAGCTGATGCAGGTTACTGAACCATGTTTGTTTGTTTGTTTGTCTGTTTGTTTTCTGAATAGTGGCTATAGTATTTCAGCATGACACATGGCATTAGATCACTTGAGGTATCTAGTTAAAAAGCAATCAGCAAACCATGTTGCTGCAATTACTTCCTCCACCCCACCACCCCACCACCCCAACAGAAGCCATTTCTGGATACTATCTATTACCTGAATGACTTTACAATGTTGATGAAATTGTTTTGTCAGTGCTTGCAAACTTTCACGCTATCAGCTGGGTTTTCAGCAGCAAAGGGACTGGTTATGTGTACTTTTATGAGCTAAAATGGCAAGCACCCACAAAATAAAGCTTCATTGATTAGAAATTGTAATCGACCTATAACTTTCAGAAACTAAGCATGAACCTGTTGCCTGTATTATGAAGCCATTAACATCAGCTTCATTATATTTTTGAACTGCACTAGTAAAATATATCAGAACTTACCTGAAAAATAACAAAATCATTCTCAGGTTAATCTTAAAATTCATACTCCTCAACCTCCTCCGGAAGAGTTTCAATTTGCCCCAAAGGGAGATGGTTTTCTCTAAGCCAGGTGAGCTGACAGGTATGAACTAAATGACCCCAATTTGAGGACTTGGCAGAGACAAGGGCTTCAGAATGAGAAGTCAGACTGGCATTTATGACTTTTATCAGAGATACACCTTTTGTGCTAGCATAACGTGTAATTGCATTCAAAATAAAAAATCTGTGCAGTGATGGTAAGATATATTATTCAAGAATAACAATGTCTGCAGGAGGTAGTTTTAACTTGGGATTTAGGATGATGGCAAAAAGATTTGCTGAGAGTGACTGAGTCACAGTCTAGATAAAAACTCTAAATAATTGATCATAAAACATTGCATAGAAGTATATGCAGCCAATCTTACAGTTACCAAAGATAAAGCCATTGGGGGAAGGGAAGAATTGGGAAGGTGGGGATAACACATACACAACTACCATATAAAATAGATGATTAATGAAAATCTACTGTATAACACAGGAAAATCTACTGAATAGTTTTTAATTACCTATATGAGAAAAAATAATGGATATATTTATATGTATGTATGATTCACTTTGCTGTACACCTGAAACTAATACAGCATTGTAAATCAACTATACTTCAATGAAATTAAATTTAAAAAAAGTACACACGGCCTTGATGGATCTACCTCTATCTGTGATGTATGTATATGTTTATGTGTGTATGCACATACTTCTAGTTTTTCCTCAATAAGACACTTATGGAGACATTTTACAAGTATTTTTCACCCTGTATTATACTTCCTCCACATTTTTAGATCCACTGCTCTTCTTATAACACACCATTTACTGTAAGAGTAGTATATGTTGCTTCCTTATTTTAGGACACATTTCTATTTGCAGAAGTCTTTAGTCATTCTATTTGCTAAAGCTCATTACCCACATAGACCCCATCAATGGATTGCATAAAGACTTTGCTCATCTCCAATACTCTTTACAAAATGTGAACTGCCTGTTTTTCTTAATGAAGCATTGGACCCTTCAGATTCCTATAATTCTAAGCACATGATGCTGCATGGCTACTCTGTTACTCATAATTCTCCCCAGATATTTCATTGCTGAAATAACTACATCCTGCCCAGCTAAGGCAAGTATAAAACCCAATTGTGGTCCACACTAAAAACAAGTCTGTCCTTCCTCATTATCACAATGACCCTTCTGTATCACTTTAGTAAATATTTCTGCATCACCAAGCCCCATAAAGAAACTCAATTGCACTCAATTTTAATGACTCTAAACATGCCAAGATATAGACTGATACAGGATAAACTTAATTTTCAAAATATTGAGAGTTTCAATCTTAAGAATAAAATATTTTGGAGGAAAGAGTTAAGTTATAACTGAATATTCTGTTCACAGAAGAATCATCTTATAGTGAAAGATGATAAAAATGAAGAAGAAAAATAATACACCAAACACATTAGTACAAGACATTATAAAAACACCTACAGATTCATTATAGAATTAGGGCCACATTTCCTTGATATCTTATCATAAGTTAGATATATCTGTCATATGAGAGAGAGTTGAAAGAAAGAGCTGTGTACAGATTATATCAGTATGTTGTAAATCTAGTCAGAGTGGCTGATTCTTAAAAATATATAATCAGAGTTGCATGAAAGCTGAATTGTGATTAATTATAAGGTATGAGGGAGAAGAACAACGAAAAACAAGTTTATTGTCATCGTAAAGTGTGTGAGGTACAGAATGTAAGATGGAGTTAACAGAGGCATTCTTTCAAGGCTGGTTTAATGAGCCAGTTCTCCAAAACTGCCCTTTCCACAGCCCACTGTCATCTAACACTAACAGATGTGAGGTTTTCCCTCTGAAGTCGGAGAGATAGTCTTAATTGAAGCTTTGAGGCAGAGTCGAGGTTGGGATTTGGATGACATTCTGAAACCAGGCACATTAAGCAAGAGTTTGCCCATTAAACACTGATGCCCCTTCCTAGTCCCTGCAATTTTCTCAGAATATTGGTAGGTGTGCTTTTACTATCACAGGCAAAAGAGAGAAAAAATGTCCCATGGAAAGACATTAAAAAAAGACCCCACATTGTTCCCTTTCACTTTCTATCAGTAAGAAGGCACCATTTATGAACCAGAACTTGACTATGTTTGTCTTGAACTTCAAGACTTCAGAACTGCGACTAAAAAATTTCTGTTGTTCATTAAAAAAAAAAAAAAGACTATTATTTTGGGATTTCCCCACTGAAAGGACCAGGTCCTCTTTGGATCACCTTACTGTGAAGCATACCAATTAAGATTATTTTCAAAACAGAAAACTTCCAGTTTTCCAGCCATATTATTTATGTTTTCATAAATAAATAGTATAACTTTCATAAATAGTATAACTCCATATTATAATTATTGTAATAATTTTAATGAGACTTAAGTTGTGAAAACACTTAAAAAATGTTAGTTTTGAATTTTTTAGGAGAACTTAGTTTTGTGATTAATACTTAAAATATTCAAGGTAATTCAGCTTAAAGTTATTTGTGGTTTACTAGTCCTGTGAACAGTATTTAAATGTTTGAGAAAGTGTTAAATAAAGAATAAGGTTTTTTTAACTGGATTATGTAAAAATAGTAGTTGTATTCTTCTTCACACGTACAAAGCAAGGCCTCTTGAGCAGCATTGACCCTAGCAACAATTAACAAAAACTCAACAAAAGCACACAAGACAAAGTTCCAAAACATATAGAGAAACACTGCTTTGAGATAAATGTCTATAGAATATCAAGTAGAAATACCCAATAGTTAGCTGAAAATACAGATAATATATATCTGCAGTTTGTATGTGATGTTGGGGTAGAAATATCAGTGCCAAAACAGTAGTTATAGTCAAAAGAGTTGATGAGATATTCAGTGAAGATGGCTTTTGGAAGCCCCAGGATTTTAGTTGAGTATCAGTTTTTTCTGGAACTAATAATTTGAGGCACTGTCCTCAAACCTGGTCCTCAAACACAGACATGAATAGTTATTTCAAAAATTCTACAAAATCAAGACTTGAATTTAGACAATTTGGAATACACTTACTAGTAGCAAACTTGCTATATGACTTTGAACAGGTATATTCATCTGCTGGATTCAGTCACATTATGAATTTAAAAATTAGGTTTGACTAGGTAATTTCTAAGAAAATTCTTCTAGTCAATGATTCTGTGAAATCCTATGACATAAACAGCATAGAACATCTAATTTAGCCCTGATCATGAGTCAGAAATTGTCATAAGTTTTGATATTTCTATATCGCAATGATGTTTTTATAAATTATTTGGGATTCTTAGTATTGAAATACTGATGAAGCATTATTTTCTGTCTCCAATATTAATGACACTATTATTATTAAACTATATTAACAAAATCATTTCTCCATAAAATTTAAAGTATTTTCACCTGGAAAAAATCTTTATAAAATATTAAAAAGATTAAGAGCTCTTGAATAGAGATTTAACTATTCAGTCATCTCTATGCATAACTTTTATGAATTTTATGCACACATATGAATTCTAAGAGACAGCCATTACTTAATAAACCCACCTATTTTAGTTAGAAAATACTCAGCTTTGGAGTTCCCATCATGGCTCAGAGGAAACAAATCCGACTAAGAACCATGCGGCTGCGGGTTCGATCCCTGGCTTCGTTCAGTGGGTTAGGGATCCGGCATTGCCGTGAGCTGTATAGGTCGCAGAGGCGGCTCAGATCCCGCGTTGCTGTGGCTGTGGCATAGGCCAGTGGCTACAGCTCCAATTAGACCCCTAGCCTGGGAACCTCCACATGCTGCGGGTGTGGCCCTAAAAACACAAAATACAAAAAAAAAAAAAAGAAAGAAAGAAAGAAAATACTGAGCTTCATTTTATTATTACTAAATTCAGATCACAGTGATGAAATAGCAATGTAAATACTATTATACAACTATATATACTATTATACAATTCGAATAGTAATGTAAAATAGTGATATATCTTCACTTCTAATTTTTAAAAAATTTTGGTTAATGTAATGCTTTTAAACTTTTGTAATACCAGAGCCAATATCCTTGGTTACAGTTATTCATTATTTTTATGGCCAGAACTAAGAACATTAATATATGCTATCAGATCACAAAAATGATAGACTTGAATCTATCATTTATACTATATTTTTGTTCATCTGAATGTAAAAGTCCTTAAGCAACAAGATTTTTCTACTTGATTAACTCCCCAGAGAAAATGGAAGCTTGCAAATCTTTTTTTTTTTTTTTGGCACTATTGTAGAAAGCTGGGTGTTTAAAAGAAGAGTATGATTTACTATAAAAGGATTTCTGAAATTATTCATTAAAAGAATAAGACAAGATATATTTTAAAATGTCTTTTCAGCTGAAAATTTTCACCTAATTTATTCAACTATGTTTCTGAAGACAAAGTATTATTGTATTCCTCTATCATTTCCTTAAGGAAATAAGGACATTAATGTCTTTTATTCATAGTTATTCTTCTAGCTTTGAAAGCAAGAAAGCATAGTGCAATACATACTGACCTTAATGGAATAATGCTCAGGCAGGTGCATTTATTTTCATCTCTTTACCTTCTTTGTTTTTTTGTCTTCAGAGTTATCTTATGGCAGCATTTGAATATGGAAAACTAGATTGCACCACTTCAATCTGATAGAGAATGAAATACAATTGGCATAGACTGTCAAAGGAAAAGACTGTGTGATCCTTAAACTTGAAGGAATCAAGAATAAAAAGAGAAGACATAGGAATTCCCACAGTGGCCCAGCGGAAATCAATCTAAGTAGTATCCATGAGGATGCAGGTTCTGTGAGCTATGGTGTAGGTCACAGACGTGGCTCGGATCTGGTATTTCTGTGGCAGTGGAGTAGGCCAGGGGCTACAGCTCTGATTCAGCCTCTAGCCTGGGAACCTCCATTTGCCACAAGTGAAGCCCTGAAAAGAGAAAAAAAGAAAAGAGAGAGAGAAAGAGAGAGAGAGAGAAGAAATATATCAATGGATAGAAAGAAAATGAGAATAACTATCTGGCAACAGAGAAATCAGATTTTATTTATAACTCCATTTTTGATGACTTTTTATAGTTTTTTGTGTACTTCTGAATTTTGATATTATTTCATGCATAGAGAAATGTTGCAAGAATAGTACAAGGAACCCCTTCCACCATGTAACATTTAACAATTTTTTTTAATTTTGATCAATTTGCCTTATCAATCCTTCCTCTCCTTCTGTCCCTCCACCTTACCTCTCTTATGTCTCACCTCTACCTACCCCTCTAGCCAACACATGTGTGTGCACAGATACACAATACACATATGTTTTCTTCTGAGCTTTTGAAAGTAAGTTGGAGACATCATACCTCTTTACTCTTACACTATTCAGTGTACACTGCACAAGAAAAAGACCAACCTCTTAAGTAACCCACAATTCAACAAACAAAATAGTAAAATACAACATGGACTCAATACCATAATTTAAAGTATAGTCCATAATAAATTTTACTAATTGATCAGACAATATCCTTTGCAGCTATTTTTTTAACCTGCCAAGGATTCACCCAAAAATTTATTACATTTATTTGTCATGCCTCTTAAATCTCTTTTAGTCTGGAACCATTTTTCAACATTTCATTGTCTTTCTTAATCTTGACCATTTGAAAAGTTGATGCAATTATTTGGTAGAATAGCCCTCAGATTAGGTTATCTGACTCCTGATGAGATTCAGGCCATAAATTTTTAGTAAGATGTTATTTATATCCTTCTCAGTGCATCATATCAGCAAAACATGAGGTCAGTTTTCCCAATTTGTTAACGTCAAATTTGATCAGTTGGTTAAGTGATGTTCACCTGGTTTTTCCAAAATCTAGTTACTATTTTTCACTTTCTAATTAATGAACAATTTTAGGGGTATACTTTGAGACTCTATAACTATCCTTCTACTCACTAATGTTAAATCATTATGATTTTCTCACTCCATCATTCCTTCCACAGTTATTAGCCAACATTGTTCAACAAGAAAGAGCTCTTCCTTCTCCTTCATTAACTAATTTATTTATTATCTTATAAAGTATGTACTCCAAGAATTTTTCATTAGTCATTGACTTCTAATTCATTACTATCATTATTTGATGCCAAAAGTATATAACTGAAATTTATAAAGAGAAAACTTAAATATCTCATCCCCCAAAAAAGAAGTATATGTGTGAAATGATGGATGTGTTAATTTACTTGATGGGGAGAATCCTTTCACAATGTATACATATATCAAATTTTAATTTATGCACTTTAAATATCTTACAATTTCAATTATACCTCAATAAAGTTAGGGAAGAAAAGAAAATGTGAAATAAACAACCTAACCTAAAAAAAGATAATAATCAGTAATTAAATTCAATACCTAACAAGAAGAGGGGTTCCTATTGTGTCTCAGTGGTAACAGATCCAACTAGTATCCATGAAGATATGGGTTCTATCCCTGGCCTCACTTAGTTAAGTAACCAGCATTGCTGTGAGCTATGGTACAGGTCAAAGACATGGCTTGGATCTTGCCTTGTTGTCGCTGTGGTGTAGGCTGGCAGCTGCAGCTCTGATTCGATCCCTAGCCTGGGAACTTCCATATGCCCTGGGTATAGCCCTAAAAATCCAAAAAAAAAAAAAAAACACCTGCTGTGTTATAATTTAGATCCAAAAGTCTACTACTTAATTTCCATTAAGTTGATTTTTTTCCTATCCTTATGTTACTCAAAATTATAGAAAAATCATTTACAAAAAAAATAAAATAAAAAACAACCTAACTTTATACTTCAAGGAATTAGAAAAGGAAGAAGAAACTGAGCCCAATTCTAGCAGAAAAAAAATATATATATAAGATCAGAGCATAAATAAATAAAACAGACACTAGAAAAACAATAGAAAAGATCAACAAAATGAGTTCATTTTTGAAAAGATGAACAAAATCGACAAATCTTTGGCTAGAATGACTCAAGAAAAAAGAAACAAGATGCAGATAGAATAAGAAATGAAAGAGAAGGTATTATTACTGCTACTACAAAAATACAAAAGAGTTATCAGGGATTGCAAATCAGAACCACAGTGAGATATCACTTCACAGCTGTTAGAATGCCTATTATCACAGTAAGTGTTGGCAAAGATGTGGAGAAAATAGAGCCTTTGCATACTGTTGGTAGGAATGTAAACTGGTGCAGCCGTTATGGAAACCAGTGTGGAAATCCCTCAAAAATTAAAAATAGGAACTCCCTGCTGGCATAGAAGTTAAGGATCTGGCAGTCACTGCTGCAGCACGGGTTCAAATCCTGGCCAGAGAATTTCCACATGCCATGGGTGTGGCCAAAAAAAATTAAAAATTGAGCTATTATATGATTCAGTAGTCCCTTTTCGGAGCTACATCCGAAGGAAATAAAATCAGTATCTTGAAGAGATATCTACACTCTCATAATCACCGTATTGTTCACAATAGCAAAGCTATGGTAGCAATCTAACTTTCCATCAATAGATAAATGGATAAAGAAAATGTGGTATATGTTCTAATGTGGATTATTATTTAGTCTTTAAAAAGAACAAATTCCTGTCATTGGTGACAACATGAATGAACCTGAAGGACATTATACTAAGTGAAGTAAGACTGGCACAGAAAGGCAAATGCAGCATGAGCTCACTGGTGGAATCAAAAAAGGTCAAACTCTTACAAACAGTAGAATGGTGGTTGCCAGGGTCTTAGAGGGTGGGGAAATGAGATGTTGGTCAAAGAGAACAAAGTTTCAGTTATGTGGGTGAAGAAGTTACAAACAGCTAATGTACAGTATGCTGCATACAAGTTAATAACACGATATGATATGCTTGAAATGTGCAGAGAGAGATCTTACATTTTCTTACCACAAAATAAGTGATAGCAATGTAAGGTGATGAATGTATTAATTAGCTGGATAGTGGTAATCATTTCAGAATGTATATGAATATAAAAACATCATATTGTTCAGTGTCACCAAATGTCTCCCAGAATTTTGAGGTAAAGCCTAAGGATCTCTTCTTACATAGCAGCAACATTAGGTTTAGGACTTCATTTGTATTTAATTTAGTCACCATCTTCATCCTCTTATTCTGGGGACACGTTAAACAGATTACCTTTCAGGGGTTATACAATAGTGTTCAGTTATAATCCATACCTAAAGTACTTTGACTATAATATGTTTTATCTCAATTGATTTGAATTGACAAAAACCGAGTGACTACAAACAGGATGGAGATTCTTTTATTTACCTCTAAGCAGTGTGAGGTAAACTCAAATTTAAATTGAGTGGTAAAAATTGAACTTAAGAACCTAAGAAATAGAAATTTGCTAAACTGAATCAGTCTCACTGCCATAATTGTTCTGGAAAGATAAAAACATGAAGTCTCGGTAGACAGTTTGCTTAAAAGCCCGACTCTGCAGGCTCCAGATTAAAAGTGACTTCAGTTTGCCCAGTCTCCATTCACTCCTTACTTTAGAAACTGCACAAAAGTTACATGTACCGGTCTCAATCCTATAAATCTTTGTAAGTTTCCTTTTCAAGACCTGTGTTTATTTATTGGCAAGGTTATTAATAAATCCAATTTGTTTTAATAATGGTTTCCTGGTGATTTTTGTGAAGGATTTTATAATTTCGTGAGGCTCCACTGCTTCTATCTACCTATCTATCTATCTATCTGCCTACCTACCTACCTACCTTTCTTCCATGGCTCAAGATCTTTGATTTGGGACTCTCTGGTACTGCCTGATCCACTCTTACCAGGAACCTATGCTAGACTGCTGTGGTGAACAACTTTCCTGCTGGAAAAATGACTTTGGTGTGGTCACCTGTGTCATCAGGTCACCAGGTGTGGGATCTGGTAGTAAGTGTGACTTTGATATTTATAAAGTACTCTATTCAATTTGTATCTTTGGAATTGTTCCTTGAGGACTATTTTCAGATCTAATTAAAATAAATACTTATTTTCCTTGGTGAAAACTGCCTACTATCTTTCTGCCTCCTAATTTTTCATGTCTACAAAGAATGTCATTTTCTGTTGTGTATTTACATAAGGAAACTCATAGGATAGAAGAGAGACATAGTCCCTACTAAGACTCTTCTCCATTCTTCCCTGAAGACTAATGAGCAAAAAGTTTTCATTGGACTTTCATCCTTCTTACAACAAACTATGCCTTGGGTCACCATCAAAGCTATTAAGAACCCACTTCCATGTTGATTTGTGTCAAGGAACTTACCCTTGGAGAGACTGCTTCCCCACAATGCGTGTGCCTTATCAGGGGCCACTAACTGTTTAGTTGGTGTTTAGAGATGGCCTGATCATCATGACGGAGTTGGGGTTAGACCTTGAGACATGGGACATTATAAATATACAGTTTTAACCAATTATATTTATGATATTCATGAGTGTGTATAAAATAAATGCAGATCAGTTGAGGTTATATGTGTTCACATCCCAATTTTATTTCACGTACCTAACTCTCTAAATGGCACAATTTTTTTACCAATGAAAATTTGGAATTATACTAGCCATTTTGTGGAAAATTTGATGTTTCTAACATTGTATACCTTTCAGGTAAGACCATGAAAGAAAGGTAATAAGATTCTAAACATCCAATAATCATTCTTCCCAACTTTATTAAGAAAGTATTGACATATGAAATCTCTTATAACTGGAGTCTAAAACACTGCACAAATGAACATCTCAACAGAAAAGAAAAGCACAAACTTGGGGAACAGACTTGTGGTTGCCAAGGGGCGGGGGAGGGGTGGGAGGGAATGGGGATAACTAGTGCTTTAATGATGGAATAGCAAGGAGATCCAACTGTATTGCACGGGGAACTATATCTAATTACATGTGACGAATCCATATATGTATATGTAACTGGGTCACCACATGGTGCAGTTGGAAAATCTGACAGAAATCTGTAAACCAGCTATAATGCAAAAAATAAATAAATAAATATAAAAAAAAGAAAGTATTGACAAATACAATTGTGTATATTTAAAATGCACAGCGTGATGATTTGATACGTTTATTGTGTAATGATTACCAAGACCAAGATAATTAACACATCCATCACCTCATATAGTTAACTCTTTGCATGTATGTAATGAGAATGCTGAAGATCTACTCTCAATAACTTTCAAGTATATAGTGCTGAATTATTAATTATCCAAAAATCATTTTACAATTGAAAGAAAGCTTTTAAAAGAAAGTTTTACAAAAACTTTAAAAGAAATAGAGTTCAAATTGGCTTCCTTAAAGTTCTCCTTGGCAAAGTTTAAAGAAAAAGTTGTTTCAATCTTGGACATACTACTCTCCCCAGGCAAGGGCCTCTTTCGCTTTATCTTTTTTTTAATGATTTGTATTTTTTCCATTAGAGTTGGTTTACAGGTTATGTCAATCTTCTACTGAATAGCAAAGTGACCCAGTCACACATACATATATACATACTTTTTCTCACATTATCCTCCATCATGTTCCATCACAAGTGACTAGCTTGGACTATTTTCTCCTTATACTTCTAACACTTCTTCAACATCTACAAGAATGATCCTCTACAAGGATTCTCTAAATATGTTCCTTTCCTCAGAAAGTTCCTTGGGATGAAACTTTTTAATTTCCCTTAAGGTGTAATAATCCTGAAATAAGGCTTACTATGCAAGTAGAAATTCAATATTTGCATGTGGAAATTCAATATTTGTTTCAGGCTGAACTTCACGTCATTATCAAAGAATTTTGTAAACCAAAAGAGAAAAAACTAAATATCACTCTTGTCAATTTTATTATCAGAGACTTACGGTATAATAAGACGGATTTTCAAGAGACTCTTTTTAGAAGTCCCAGAAAATTCTTCGACCTATGAACAATTTAATGCTAACTTGGTTATCTTTGTACCAGTGTCATACAAGCTTTAAAAGAAAATAGAAGACATGGCCTTAATCAAAAATATCTGTGGGATGGAGTTCCCATCATGGCTCAGTGGTTAGCAAATGCTACTAGCATACCTGAGGACGTGATTCGATCCCTGGCCTCACTCAGTCGGTTAAGGATCCAGCGTTGCCGTGAGCTGTGGTGTAGGTCACAGACGTGTCTCAGATCCCCCGCTGTTGTGGGGTAGGCTGGCAGCTACAGTTCTGATTGGACCCCTAGCCTGGCAACCTCCATATGCCGCGAGTACAGCCCTAAAAGACAGAAAGACCAAAAAAAAAAAAAAATAGATAATCCATAAAATGTCTATAATGAAATGTAAAAACTTTGCCTAAATGACTGATTTCCTTAAGGTAGAAGCCAAAGAAGACAATAAAAAGAATAAAAGGCATATAGATTAGAAACAAGAAATAAAACTTTAATTATCCAATTATACAATCATTTATGTGGAATATGTAATGCAATATACCCAAAATGCTGCTAGAACTAATAAGTGCATTTAGAAATACTGTAGAACAAAAGGTCAATACAAGAACAAACAAATATCAACATTGTACTTCTATATGTCAAGCATCATTGAGAATTGAAATAAAAGCCATATCATTTAAAATAGCATTAAAAACATAAAATCATTTGGGAGAAAATTAATAATACATGTGCTAGACCTATATAATAAAATCATAAAATAATATAGGAAATAATTTAAAAATTAAAAAATGAAAAATTCTACCATGTTCAAGGATTAGAAGACTTGCTATTGGAGTTCCTGTCGTGGCTCAGCGGTTAGCAAACCCGACTAGTATCCATGAGGATACAGGTTCGATCCCTGGACTTGCTCAGTGGGTTAAGGATCCAGCATTGCCATGAGCTGTGGTGTAAGTCACAGACGCGGCTCGGGTCCTGTGTTGCTGTGGCTGTGGCTTTGGCTGTGGCCGTGGCATAGGCCAGAGGCTACAGCTCCGATTTGACCTCTAGCCTGCGATCCTCCACATGCCGCTGGTGCAGCCCAAAACCACACAATCACAAAAAAGACTCACTATTGTTATACTGACACTCCCTAACCGGATCTAAGGATGCAACTCAAACCCTATCAAAATATCAGGTTTTAAATTGGCCGATTTCTTTCTATGAAATTCAAAGGACCTATAAAAGCCAAAATAATGTTGAGAAGTGAGTAAAAGTGAAGGATACTATTATTTTAAGATTTACAGTAATCACAATTATATCAGTGTGATATTGGCAAAGGATAACATATAGATCTATGAACTAGAGAGTCAAGAAATAAACCAACATATATATGATTAATTTATTTTTACCATTAAATTTATCAAGATAATTCAGTGGAGAAAGAAGAATCTTTTAAACAAATAACTAGAATAACTGTATATATAAGAGGAAAAATAGACTTTGAACTTTCCTTCACATTATATATGAAATTTAACTGAAAGTTAATCATAGATATAAATGGAAAAGTGGAAACTATAAAATGTCCAAAATTAAATGTTGTAAAAATTATTCTGCAATCACAGAGTAGACAAAGGACAAAACAGCACAAATACTAAAGAAAAATAATTGATAATTTGTGCTTTTACAAACATAAAATTTCTACTATTTGAAAGACACTGTTAAGGAAATGAAAAGGCAAATCGTAAACAGGCATAAAAGTTTTGAAAAACATTTATCTGATGAAGGATTTAATCTAGCATATATACTTTAAAAAAAGCTGCATCTGATAATAAATGATAGCTATCCCAATAAAAGGGAAAAAAGCGATAAACAGCTACTTTATCAAGAAGATATATGAATGATAGTTAAGCACATGTAAAGATACTCAACATCGGAGTTAGGGTCAGCAAGGTGGCTGAGGAGTAAGAGGTCGCGCTCACCCTCTCCCACAAATACATCAAAAAACGCATCTAATATAAAACAACTTGGACAAATCATCATCTGAATGCTGATTAATTTAAACCTCCAAAAACTGCAAGAAACCCTTGAAATAACTGGGTAGAACAACAGAAGAAAAAAAAAAGGTGAGAGAGAGAAAAGCAATTAGGATGGCAGCCAACACACCAGGGAGGGAGCTGTGAAAAAGAAAAGTTTCCTGGGAAGAAACCTAAACAACGATCAACGACCAACAGAACCAGAGGGACATCAAAGCCTGAGAAAAACGCAGCAGCTGGATTGAGATAGGAAAATTGGAGTTAGAGACTCACACAGACAACCAGAATACTGGCGCAGACACTACAGCCTGAGGCGACGGATGGTGCCTGGGAGCTAAGACACAGGTTCCTAAGGTTAGTCCCTGAGAAGGGCAGAGGTCAGTGGCTGCGGTGGTTGCATGAATAGGACAAGGAACAGCGATATTCTGTGATTTGTGGAGAGCAAAACCAGGACTGAGGGAACCGAGGAAGTCTGGTCCCACAGGGGAGGCAAGCCTCCACTGTTAGGGAAGAGGAGAGCAGGAGGGGCTGACCGCCATAGGAAGCAACTTGAACTAGCGCGCAGGGTGGGGCGACGGTGACCTGCCAAAGAGAGCGGAAGTGGGGAGGAGCCAGTGGAGGCTGCAGCTGTGGCAGCAGGGGCGGAGCCCGTGCCTTGAAGCCCGTGGGTGGAGTACTGTGCCAGGTTGTGGACCCAGGCGCCTGCGCCAGCCAGCATCGGCGGGGGTGGCGGGGCCCTGGGCCAGTCCACGGACCTAGGCGACTGCGTCAGCCCACAGAGTTGGTAGCTCTGGCGGGCGGAGCAGTACGTGACCACACGGAGCTAGCTTTCACAGAGGAGCGGGGCCAGTGCCAGCTGCTGCCACCAGGAAACCACCCCAACTGACGAGAAAGCATCAGCAGAAGGGTGGAACATAATGCCATCCTGCTGAGCCAGTCTCTGATGGGTACCTCTTGTGGTTCCAGTCACCTCAAAGAGGACTTTGCAATCAAACAATAGTTTCCCGTGGCTCTCACTCCCGGGGGAAACCATACTTCCTGCTGCGGCTATTGCCAAATGCTTAAGACACCTGGTAGAGCTGCCTAGAGCTCACAACCACTTCTCAGGGCTGGGCAACTAGGAGTAGACAGCGCCACTTTCCTGCAATTGAGAGCGTAGAGACTAGGCTCCCACTGTCGACCTTAGGCATTCCTACACTCTCACAGAGAACACTCAGAGTACCACTGAGATAACAGCCTGCTCATTCCAAAGAAATAGACATCAAATAGTCAAACTCCTACACCAAAAATAAATAGTAACCCCACCAAAAAATACAAAGGGGAGCTCTTCCATAGAAGTAACCTTCCAAATCTACAGCGTGGCCTCCCCAAACTCACAGAAAAAGAAAAGCACAAAGAAGATGAAGAAGCTCAAAAACCATTCCCAGTTAAAAGAACAGGACAACACATTTAAAGCAGCCAACAATGAAACAGACCTCTGTAGTCTGTCAGAAATGGAGTTCAGAAGGGAGGTAATGAAAATACATGAAGAATTAAGGCTGAATATCCAGAAATTAAGAGAAGATGCAAACGGCAATGCAGAGTCCTTTAGAAAGGAGCTAGAAATCATAAGGAGGAGCCAAGAAAAGCTAGAAAACTCATTTGCAGAGATGCAAACTGAGCTAAAGGCAAGAAAGAGCAGTTTGAATAATGCAGAGGAACGAATTAGTGATGTAGAAGATAGAATAATGGAAATCACGCAATCAGGACAGCAGACAGAAAATCAAATGAA
>PVHT020000143.1:5805919-5910237 GCA_004024745.2 Catagonus wagneri
AACTCTAAATGGCTTAAAGACTTAAATATAAGACAAGACACTATTAAACTCCTGGAAGAAAACATTGGCAAGACACTCTCGGACATCAACCTTACTAATGTTTTCTCAGGTCAGTCTCCCAAAGCAACAGAAATCAGAGCAAAGATCAACCAATGGGACCTAATCAAGCTGACAAGCTTTTGCACAGCAAGGGAAACCATAAAGAAAACTAAAAGACAACTTACAGAATGGGAGAAAAGTGTTTCAAATGACACAACTGACAAGGGCTTAATCTCTCAAATATATAAACAACTGATGCAGCTCAACTGCAAAAAAAGCCAACAACCCCATTGAAAAATGGGCAATGGACCTGAATAGACATTTCTCCAAAGAAGATAAACAGATGGCCAACAAACACATGAAAAAATGCTCAAAATCTTTGATAATTAGAGAAATGCAAATCAAAACTACCATGAGATACCACCTCACACCAGTCAGAATGGCCATCATTAACAAGTCCACAAACAACAAATGCTGGAGGGGGTGTGGAGAAAAGGGAACCCTCCTGCACTGTTGATGGGAATGTAAGCTGGTGCAACCATTATGGAAGACAGTATGGAGGTACCTCAGAAAACTCTACATAGAATTACCATATGACCCAGCAATCCCACTCTTGGGCATATAGCCAGACAAAAATTTCCTGGAGAAAGACACTTGCACACGCATGTTCACTGCAGCACTATTCACAATAGCCAAGATATGGAAACAACCCAAATGTCCATCGACAGATGACTGGATTAGGAAGATGTGGTATATATACATGATGGAATACTATTCAGCCATAAAAAAGAATAAAATAATGTCATTCGCAGCAACATGGATGGAATTAGAAACCCTCATACTGAGCGAAGCAACTCAGAAGGAGAAAGACAGATGTCATATGAAATCTCTTATAACTGGAGTCTAAAACACTGCACAAATGAACATCTCAACAGAAAAGAAAATCACAAACTTGGGGAACAGACTTGCAGTTGCCAAGGGGGCTGGGGAGGGGTGGGGGAGGGCTGGGTGGGAATGGGGATAACTAGTGCTTTAATGATGGAATAGCAAGGAGATCCAACTGTATTGTACGGGGAACTATATCTAATTACATGTGACAAATCCATATATGTACATGTAACCGGGTCACCACGCAGTGCAGTTGGAAAATATGCAAACCAGGTATAATGCAAAAAAAATAAATAAATTATAAAAAAAAATGTAAGTTATCGGAGGAGTCTAGAAATAAAAAAAAGATACTCAACATCATAGGACTTTAGGGAAATGCAAATTAAAACATACACACACACACACACACACACACACACACACATATGAATCACTTTGCTCTATACCAGAAATGAACACAACATTTTAAATCAATCAATAAAAGAGTTTTTAAATTAAAAACAAACTACAATGAGATACCATTACATGCCCACTGGAACAAAGAAATTTCTTAAAGCCTGAAAATATCAAGGTTTGGCAAGCAAGTGGAGCAACTGGCACTCTTTTGCATTGTCACTGAGAATACATACTGTTACAGCCATTTGGGGAAAGTCTGTCAATTTCTTATAAAGATAAACATGTACCTATCATAAGACTCAGTAGTCTCACTTTAGATATTTTCCTGTTGGAAATGGAAACACATTTACTTCAAAGATTTGCACACCAATACCCATAGACTCAATTCTTGACTTAACAGTTTTATAGATGGCATTTACTTAAAGATTGGGCAAAGAAAATACCAAGCTGGGTATGCAGTAACCATCTTTGTTTAACCTTTAAAATTCAATCTCTTACTGGAGGCTTAGTACATATTTCAAGAGGAGTTTTTGCTTTCTCTAGAGCCTGCCATATTGCCAAAGGAAAAAAAGCAAGACTCTATACTGATAACAGATATGCCTTTGGGGCCACACATGACTTTGGCAAAATGTGAAAAAAAGAAAATTCCTTATATTTGATGCTCTTATTACAAATATGTAGCAAATACACAAATTATTAGATTCTCTTCGATTATTGCAACAAACAGCTATTATTTAAGTTCACAACATAAAGTGCAAATTCTGAAAACACATATGTTCAGTGAAAATATGACACCATAAATATCAGCCAAATTTACATTTCTGAATTTTCTATTGTCACACCACAAAAATTAAAAACAAACGAGTAATTAATTCTAGTAATATATCTTAGTTAAATGTGTCCAAAATATTATCATTTTAATATTTAACAATATAGTAATATTATTACTACCATTGTTATTACTATTTCTACATTTAATATTAATGCTATATTTTACGTTTTTTTCTTCTTTATTAAGTGTATTTAACACTTACAGTACATCTCCATTGAGACTAACCAAAATTCTAGTGTTCAATAGTCACATTTGGCACAGCGGAAACTAATCCGACTAGGAACCATGAGGTTGTGGGTTCGATCTCTGGCCTTGCTCAGTGGGTTAAGGATCTGGCATTGCCGTGAGCTGTGGTGTAGGTTGCAGACGCAGCTCGGATCCCGAATTGCTGTGGCTGTGGTGTAGACCAGCAGCTGTAGCTCCAATTAGACCCCTATCCTGGGAACATCCACGTGCCGCAGGTGCAGCCCTAAAATGACAAAAAGATAAAAAAAAAAAAAGGTCACATTTGGCTAGGGCCTATTGTGTTGGACAACCAAGCTCTAGACACTGCTGCTAGATATGCCCTGGCTCATCACCATTCCAAACAAGCGCCCTTAACATAGATTGGCATATAAGGGCAATTTAAAAGTTAATAATTCAACCTTAGATTCTGAGAAAAACATTGTGAATGATCTGGTTGAATATTGTGATACCAAAAGCACTGAGCATTGGCACCTGATAACCTAAAATGGATATTCATGAAAATTCCCATTATGAAAACAAAAGTTATTTACCATGAAAACAAATACTGGTGAGTGATGATGTGGCTGGTTCACAACTCATAGTCAACATAATTCTGAGCAGGAGGGAAAAACTTGAATCTCTTAGAGATATCATCACTTATCATAGTCTTGAATCTTCTTTAAACTGAGTTAGTTAAATATTATAAAGGGCTAATTCAGTATATTATTCATATTGTCTTATCATCTAGAAGTTCAAGCTGCCTTTCCACAACAACTCTCTTTCCTGCCATTGTCCAACACTCAACTTGAATGTTTGGTATTTTGAAAAAGTTAACAAAGAAAGGCTATATTTGAAACCTACTGAAACAAATCTTATATACTATTGACCTCACACAGCAATCAAACTTCAATGAGTTGACATCTGAGTCCATATTCCACAATATAAAAAGCTTACCTCCATTTGGCAATCCAAAATTTTGGATGATCTCAAGATAAGATTTCCAGGTAGTCTCCAAATAGAGATGAAATCAAAAGCAGACAACTGCCACCATAATTTTGGATCAAATGGATGACTTCTTGATGTCAACAAACTTTGTCCAAAACCCAAATGATACAAAAAATCCAGATGACCAGAAACACAAATAATCATGTTTTAATCTGCAAGATCATGTTCTTTATTTTCCTAGATATTTTCTTTTCTCTTTGTTGATTTAAGGTTCTAAATGGTTATTACACTTGCAGTTCCTTCACTCTGCTTCCTAAATGTCTCTATTCTTATTACTGTCCTTATCCTTCATTTAATACCTGGCTATTGGAAGGTATAATGTGGGTAAAAGATACAATCAAATCAAAAGTCAAATTGTTCCCAATTTTCTTGGAGTGCCATACAGCTTCCTTTAGTACCAGTCCAGAATCAGTTGGTTTCATGAGTAATTGTTTTCAACCACTAGATGGCAAACACAACATTAAATCAGAGCGAAAAGTCTAAAACGTCCCACTACATAAGACCTAGCACTGGCAATTTCTACCTCCATCAAAACAAACTCGAAGCCTTTTACAGAAAGTAGACTTTGTAACTGAACAGTCACAGAAACAGAACTTGGTGAAGAACTAAGAAATGGGTTGTGTGTATACACATGCTTCTGTAACTTTCCTGTTTTAGGCATTACTAAAACTGTTCTTAATAGCGTTCTCCATTGCCAGGAAGATTATGAATAAACTCAGCTTATTTTTTTGACATAAGCTTTGCTGGTGATCTTTATGGGAATTTACACAAAGCATTCTTCTGATTTCTTTTTAGTTTATTTAGTGGATCATGCCTATTTTCAGTAGTCAAAATAAAACAGTAGCTGTTAGAGGAAAAAGTTAAATTGCTGAAGTTAGTTGTTCTTTGACCCAAACTACATCCAATGCCATGGTCACTAAAAATTTGCTGTGTGTGTATGTGTGTTTATATACACAGAAACATGCATAAATATACATATAAACATATACACACACATAATACATGGATACAGACACACACAAGCAGTATTTTCCAAATTGGCAAGTCATTCATCAGCATAGTTAACCCAATTGTCACTAAAATAGTTATTGTAAGGAAAAGAAACAATAGGAACTCTGAGTAGTGAAGACTCTTTGAGAACCCTAATACTGAGTCAGTAGAATCCACGAAGGCATGAAAACACAAGACAGTACAGTTGGGAGAAAGCAATGTTCAAGAAAAGTCTGTATTTCTGACTCTTTCATTAGACAAGTCCTCCTTAGCTGTTCTGAGCCTATGCAGTTTACCTAATATACCACCTAAAGCTATTTATAAATAAATCAGACAGAAGCTACAAAAGGAAGCCAAATCATCCATCATGCCTTTAGAGGCCTACTCCACCTAAAAACAAACATCATTTAATTTCAGTTTACTGTAGCAGAAAGTAGAAATAACACAGAATCTTTATAAGCCTGGCACTAGCCCCTGACATAAAGGTCTGGTGCCAAGATGCTGAGTGATTTCAATATTGAGTTGACTAATCATTTTCATCATTCATTTTAAATGAATAGTGTCATGTCATTAATTAGTATTAATCAAGAAATTACCACATAGGCACAGAGAGAATGGTGGTTGACACATGGCTCATTAGGCTTTTATAGCTTAACACATAAGTCGAAAATTTAGACTATTTACAGAAGTTTTACAGAAACATTTGATTTCAAATATTTCAAACATAACATGAAAGATAAAAAAAATACATTCTAAGAAAACCTTCTTAAAGCAGCTGTTACTTTTGGCCCATAACCTTGACAAAAGTAGAACAAAATATACTTTTCACAGCAAAAGTACGACAGATGAAAGAATAAATGTCACATGTGAAAAAGTCTATCAATGAATGAATATCTCCACATGTTATTGTATAAATTTAAATCCTGTATTTTTAGGAGAGGGTAGAGTAGGATAATATATAATAAATAGTTAATTCAATACTGTAATTTAACCATTAATTTGATCATTTTTTTCCTGATTTTGAAGACATACTTCCAAGTAAAAATAAGAAGAGCATGTCTATTTCCATATTTTCTATGTATCTGAGGGCCACATTTGGCAGACATTTTCTTGAAAACTAGTGAAGTGAGCTTGTCACTTGAAAGAAAACAGCTATATTTGCTGCAAAAATCTAAGCATCATGTGTGGTAATATCATGTATGGATAAAAGAACCACTTAAAGAGCAAGAACAGTCAATGGATTTTAATGTTACTGAGTACACAAAATTCTTTGATATGGTTTCTCATTGCACATTGCAACAAGCCTTTAAGAAACTAACAGTTTGGGAGCTCACTGGTGGCTCAGCAGGTTAAGGATCTGTGTAGCTGCTGCTGGGGTACAGGTCTGATCCCTGGCCTGAGAACCTCCACTGTAAGCATACATAACGAAAGGAACTAACATATGTTTCAACTAAACCCACACATTGCAACAGATTAATGAAACTTCAGATGTCTTACATTTCACCAGCCATTAAATATATTTGCAAAACTATAGAACAACAGTACTCTTCTTATAGTAGGCCAAATTCTTAGGTGGCCTCAAGATTCTTGTTCCCTGTTGTATATGTCCAATATAATTACCTCTCTTTGAGTGTGGGCAGAATCTGTGAATATTATAATGGCATAGTCATGCTCTTGATTAGGTTACATTACATGACAGAGGTAATAGGATAGTAATGTCCCTGACTGTCACCTTATCTGAGATTCAATGCAGACTGAAAATAGTTTCTCTGATGGCTTTGTAAAAGTAAGCTGCCATGTTGTGAGAGACTATACATAGACTATAATTTCATTTCAATAAGCTCCAAAATACATGAAACCAATCTGTGGTGCTGGAAATCATAATAACAGCTACCTTTGCAGGGCATGGAAAATAGTGACATAGAGAGAATATCTGGGGTACTGGTAACGTTTTATGTCTACTCTGGATACTGGTTACATGAGTTTAATTTATAAAACTTCAAGTAGTTGTAACATTGTGATTAGTGTCCTTTGATGTATGTATGTTATACGTCATAAGTAATTCCAATTTAGTCATTACAATGAACAAGCATATTTTACCACCCTCTTTTAATACCAACGATACTACATGAGACAAGGTGTACTGGAGTTCAATTGCTGTGTAATAAATTACAACAAATTTAGCAGCTAAAATAACATACATTTTCATCTCACAGTTTCAGTGGGTCAGGAGTCTGCACACAGGTTAGCTGGGTCTTCTGCTTAGCATTTCTCAAGGCTGCCATCAAGGTGTCAGCTAGAGTAGGTTTTTTATGGAGCTCAGTGTCCTTTTATAAACTCAAGAGGTTGGTGGTAGAATTTATTTTCCTTGTAGCTGTATGACTGGTGTTCTCAGCTCCTAGAGGCTGCACTAAGTCCCCTTCTATGCGGCCCTCTCCATAGGCAGCTTCATCACAGAAGCTTGTTTCATCAAGGCCAGAGGAAACTTTCTCTTTCTAAAACTGCATCTTGTACAGCATAACAAAATAAAGGGAATGACACCCCACTGACTTCCTCATAGTCAATTGTTAGAAACAAATCACAGGCTCCATCTGTACTCAAGAAGAGGAGATTATTCAAAAGAAAAGGAAGGGATTATTGAAAGTCACTCTAGAGTATCCACTACACAGAGTATCAATGACTGCTATTTAAAAAAAAAAAAGATAATTCCTTATGTAGTATTTCTTCCAGCCCAGAAAATTTCACTTTGGATATTTCCAAACTTATTTTTGCTCATGAGAGGCTTCACGGAGTCTTTTGGAAATGTCATTATAACTGAACATGTATCAAATGATGGCTAGTTTTTGGAATGAGAAGTATTAAAATCAGTATGCCCCTGCTGCGTTAATCAAAGACTTCTGGGTTGTTGGATTAGCATAAATTTTAAGAGTAAGCATTTCCCCAGTCTTTTTGATTCTCAGCTTCAGGGATTCTGTAATGTTTTCTTTAACAGGTACTTATTCTATGAGATAGGGTATGAGATAATGCTTCTGCATGTGATATCACAGATAATAAAATATACCAATGAGGCCAGTAACTAAAGGATTTCCTAAAAGTTTCTATCAAGTGCTAGGGAAGTAATTAAACAATAAATTATTTTTCTATGTCTGATGCAGTTAATTGAATGATGAAATCAGTTCAAGTGTTAGATATATTTAAATGGATCACATCCAGACTTGAGTTAATTTCAAAGAAGAACTTGCCTTGCAAAACTTAAAGCACAGATACATAAGGCAAACATTCTGTACAATTATATTTACTGGGAATATATACACCTCAAGATTTTAAAAAGAAGAGTAAAAATACACAACAATAAGTAGTTAATGGATGAAAAAATTGTGTTATTGAAGATACAAAAAGCATTAGTATTTTGTTATTACCTCTATCTCCGTTCTTATATCTCACTCTCTCCCGCACTTCCTCATTAATTTTACAATGTACCATTTACTGCCATATCCTTGGAGCCTAGAATAGAAAGTGTTTGTATATACTAGGCATTGAATAATTATTTGTTGAATTGATGAACATGTGAATAAATAGATGTATCCTATTTCTGGTATTTTAATCTTTTTATTGCCTAAACTTTTCCATGTTTTATTTTCTGTACTCTCACGCAGGCTATCTCATTTTAAAAGTCAGAAGAATAACTACGAAAAACGAAAAGAACTTGCTATTGATTTAATTAAGAAGGTGAAGGATTAAGATATTGATGGAGACAGAAAGATCTACTGGTTCTGGTTGCAGAAGAAGTAAGACCTGCATAAAGAATAAAGCCCCCAAAGCATCAGGGAAAGATGATATTCAATACTATTTTAGGTGGAATAGAAGGTTTGAAAGAGCCTCTGCTCTTACTCTGTGCTGCTGATTCAATCGTCCCTGTTAATGCCGCGTGACAGGTGTGCAAGTCCCACTTTCAAGTCTGATATTTCACAAGATCAACTGGCATTTAAGCTCCTCAGGCTCTCTTCAGGAGTCATTCAATTAATATACCAAAGAGCTTTTGGTTTGCTATCATTCTTCAAAGGTCAAGTCGTAAACATTTAAGGGATATGTGATGATTAAAAGGACTATTTACCATAGATGGTTTAGGCTAAAAAACATTTTTTTCCTAATTTTGACTACAAATTATTAAGAACAAAACAAGATAATGCCTCAGCAATCTGCCCAAACAATATCATTTTGGATTTTTGTGAAAATGGTAGGTTCTTATTTTATTTTATTTTATTTGTGGCTATGCCTGGGGCATGTGAAAGTTCCTGGGATTGAACTCATGCCACAGCAGCAACCCAAGCAACTTCAGGGACAACACCAGATCCTTATCTCACTGCATCACAAGAGAACTCCAGAAGGTTCTTATTTTAAATGCCTGCAGTGATATGATAATTACTTTAATGTAAATTAAGTATTTTCACCTATGTTTATATTTAAGTATGAGGGGCCTTATATAGACTTATTTTTATAATGGTTTAGCTTTTGTGTCAGTACTTTCATCAGCAAATGTTTTCTGAGATATTTTACTTCAACCACTTGACCTTATAAGTATGAAGGGTTATTGAGTTCAGGGGGATTCTTACAAGGAAAAAGCCCCTCTGCTTATTACAGATTATAAGTACTAATTAAAGGTGAATGTCAACAATAAAGGAATAAAATGAAATGAGAGTGTTGTAGTTCTCAAGAAAAATGTAACTCATACAAGAGATTTGACAATTAGAGGAGTTTAGCCCTAGAGCAAAGGTGCTAATGGTCACTGGCAGACAGAACTTGCCATCAAAGCCTGAGAGGAGTGTTGGATGTTTAGAAAGCATCATCTTGGCTGTCCTAGGATGAGCCCAGATGAAACTCAAGGCTGCTGAAACACATGTAAACTTTAGTAAATAGCTTCTATTGTTGAACTTTTTTTCAGTCCTAGGCAATTTTGTGAAAAAAGAGCTTTGACAGGATAATTGTGTCTTAGATCGTCAGCATTCATTCATGCAACATATATTCACCACACACTGCATACCAGGAATTGAGGAAAAAACTGAAGAAACTACCTCTGAATTCCCAAAGAACTGTATATAAAACAAAATAATCAAGACTAGAAGGGAAAATATGTGTAGGATATATTAAAATTGCACAAAAATAAAATTAGACATCAAAGAATAGAGAATAACGAATTTTAATCAAGAGGACTGAAGGAGGGAAAGCAAAAGAGAAAGTATGCCTAATTGGGAAAGTATTAGAAACGAGTTCTTACAAAGAGAAAAGACTAATAAAAGGAGAAATAAAGTTCCTGAATAACATAATCATCTGCATGCGTAGAAATATTAAATAGCCAACTAAATATGTCAAAGTACAGATGAAAAGAGTAATAAATTATAATTTGAGAATATGGTCCTTCTTACCTATTTAAGATTACCTCATATTTTGACTGAATATATTCAGTCCAATAGTTGGCTACCTAAATTAAATAACTAACTTTACTAGCTTCAGTAATTATTTTTCACAGAATTAGTGTATTAGGCCATACTAAACCCACCATACGAAAAACTGTATCATCTTAGTATAACAGAGCTGTTTTCTAGTGAGTATGTTAGCATGTAATCTGAATTTCTAATGAATTATGAAACAAATTATTTGTCTCTTTTTGAATAAAAATAAGCAAATCAGTGGTAGTATTTTAAAAAACACATATACAAAACATACTCATGTGTGTGTTTTATATGTTTAAATTTAACAATAAGAAAAGTGTGTATTAATTTTTTTAATGTAAAGACACTTCAACATCTCAGTGGCCAACACCAACATCCATTTTCCTTGTCATGAATTCTTCAGGTCATCTGAAGTTCCAGTAATCTAGATTGGTCTCAGATAGGGCAGGGTGGACTCCATTCATTTTGGTGTTTTTAAGTCTGTTTTGCATGTTTTACATCCTTGAGCCAAGACTGAAGATAAACAGCTACCCGGAGCATGCAATGTTTATGGCAATCACAGAAAATAAATGGGTTAATAGAAAGAAGTGATGCATCTAATGGTCTCAACTAAAGTTCAATGCACTGTTGGTTCTACCTACATTCCATTGGCCAAAGCAAACTGTATGACTTCATAAATACAGGGCCAATAGGGCAAGGAAGTATACACCCTGACCTTATTTGAAGTCATTGCAGAGCCACATGAGAAAGAATAGATACAATTCTATTAAGAGATGGAATAAGGGACTAGGAAACTTTAATCTAACCTATTGTAAGGTGAATTACATATAAGATTTGTCAATTTACACTCTTTCTGCTTCTTTATTGGTCATGAAGAAAATAGATTTAAGATGGCTGCACTTGGACCAACCTCAAGGTTAGAACCTGATCCTAGTGAGATCTGCAATAGATCTATGAAGTATCTTCCTACCAATAAAACACCTGAAAACCTATAGAAATTAACATCACAAAATGAGATTGTGACTTCCAAAATTTGTTGACTTGATCCAATATCTTTGTTCTGCATCTTTTGACCAAACAGTACAATATTTTTTAAATCTAATCTCCACAATTATGTTTCTGAGTGTGTAGTCCAATACCACTAGCAAAATCAGGTGAGACATTTGTTACCTAGACACATGAATCAGAATCTCTGGGGGTAGGTCCAGGAATCTCTATTTCAAAAATCCTCTGTGTAGTGATTATGAACACTTCTCCATATCAGTGGTTCTCAAAGTGCAGTTTTGGGCCAACTTGGTTTACCAAATCCTTCATGTGATTCTGATACATACTAAAGTTTCAGAAACATTGCTTTGTACTATGGACATAATTAATAATAATAATAAAAATGAGCTTTGCATCTACATGGTGATCTCCATTTCCCAAGGAATCTGGAAGCTGTAATGGATCTTGCTATTTTTAAGAAACAATTTTAAATAATCAAAGTGTCAATTCAATATATTTAAGATTAATAATCAAAAATAGGTTTGATATGTTGCTGAATTGTTTTACCTGCTTTCATCAAAATGACTATTTCTATAAGGTGGTGTATCTCTGCCTTTATGTTCTATATTGTACTGTATTATTTATCTTCAATTTACAGAAATGTAAATTTTTTGACTGCACAGGGAAACAAATGTTTCCCCAAATACACTCAGCACAAATTACCTTTGGGGGAGAAAAGATTCAGATTGAAATAAGTAAATATTCACTTTTTTAGTCTTAAAATTATTCTAAAATGTAAATTCCAACATTCGAAACTTTCAGGAAAATATTATGTATTGAAAAATGTGTATCTTCTGTATCTCACGTTGCTTTTACCTCAATGTATATTAATATCTATAAATCTTTAAAAGGAAAAAGTACTTTTTTAAGCATTATTAAATATTTAAGCTCTCAACTATTTAGTAAAGCAGTTCTATGTAAATAAAGTACTTAGTGATATAATAGATAAGTTCTAATGAACTCTAAAAAAGTATGTGATGTGTTGATGTTTAGTAAATTTGTTAAATCCCAGTTTCAAATTTTTTATGAATGACTGAGGAAACTATTTAATGAGGTAGTGTAGTACTACATCAAGCATGAGGAAAGAAATCATAACTGTATTTTTTTAGTAATTCTCTCATTCCAAGTTGATATGTGAGTCTGATACATTATTTCTGAATTCACTATCTGTGTGAAATAGTCCTTCCTGGACTAGGTTCAAAGATTTTTTTTTTTTTTGGCTTTTTGCCTTATTTAGGGCCGCACCCGCGGCACAGAGGTTCCCAGGCTAGGGGTCTGACAGGAGCTGTAGCCGCCGGCCTTCGCCACAACCACAGAAATGCAGGATCCAAGCCATTTCTTCGACCTACACCACAGTTCACGGCAACGCTGGATCCTTAACCCACTGAGTGAGGCCAGGGATCAAACCCACAACCTCATGGTTCCTAGTCGGATTCGTTATCCACTGAGTCACGACGGGAACTCCAGGTTCAAAGATTTTAAAGAGACTATTATTAAGTTATAACTACTATACTGTTTAATTTTCTGAAACAGTACTATACCTTTATTACCATCTTTATTCACCCAGTAATAATCCACGTTTTAAACAAAAATCTGAATACATTATGAGTTTATGCCTTTAAAATTACCATTTCAATATGTTTTACAAGTCAAGCATGTTGTAAACTCAAAACTGTGAAATTGCCCACTAAAGTTTAATAAACAAAAAGAAATAAATTCTAAATCTTAACCTATAAGCTGACAAAGAGTTAATGTCTAATGATGTCTATCTGCCCTTTCAAATAACAGAAACTGCTAAAATAAATTTAAGTTATAATATATTAACAGCAGAAAGAACTCAAAGAAAAAATGATATTAATAGAAAAAAACAATACAGATTTTTCTTTTAATTTTGAAATGTGTCAGCATTTTAGAGTGAATTTATGTACTTTAATCCCATCAATAAAATAAACACATAGTCTTTCTAATTTGAGTTTCTCAGTCACCATCTACTTTTTCTACTGTAATACATAAATTTACCCTCAGGGCAGACTGCAAGATGAACAAGGAGAGCTCAATTCATATTACACGTAATAACATTACAATTATCATTTCTCTAGAGGAATTTTTCTGAGTTCTATAAATATTCTAAAGCCAAGAGTCAAATTTTATTTACAGGGCAAAAGATCTATAGTGTAGAGCCAATTAATAAATTTCTAGATTTTAGTTCTATATTATTAAATTTCAAGGAATCTCTAAAATTTAAAATATTGACACTGATGTTTTCAAAGCATAAGCAACATCTATCTTCAGATTTGTTGCGGGAAGAAGGAGTTGATATTTTTGACATCAGTCCTAAATTCTCCACATAAAATCACATACCCATCCACTGAAGTGATTTGGTATTAAAGGAGATAGAAAAAAGTATTGTGGGTTTCAATATTCTTTCCACTTTTCTCCCTACAACTACCAGACTGGGAGAATCTATACTAAGGAAGAGATGACCTCTGTTGAAGAGGCAAAATCCAAAACCCTGAACCAGTTAGATAAATCCCTTGATGATTATCACACACTTAGGAAGCTTGCAGAAAAAACAACACACACACACACACACACACACACCAAATAAAAACTAGAGAAAAGCTACTGGAGATGAGGTTTTTGAAATCCAAAGTTTTGGTCTTTGCAATACACTAATTATTCCTCATTTTGCTTAAAAACAAACCTTGCCTTTGGTAGTTAAATTTGAATGAAAGACACAGTCAGGTTTTTTTTTTTTTAAGTAAATATTCTATTTCACCATCCTTAATGGGAAACTGCTTACAGTGAATAAAATCAGGAGTGAGCTAAATTTCATTAACCTGAAATGACTTTTGTTAAATATTCCTCTATGAAAAATATAGAGATATATCCCACGTCTACTTCCTATTTTGTTAATCATATTACAAATTTTATATTGTCAAGATTTAGACTGTATATATTTTCCATCATAACCATAACTTCCACAAATTCATGTATTTAAATAACTTAATTCTTACTACCAGTGTCTTTCATTATGTTTTTAAATTCATCTCCCAGTAACCTAGATTTCTTTTATTTTGTTTTGTTCTTCTAAGAATGATTCGTGTTGCTATAGTCTCTGAACTCTTCATGTTTGAAAATGTTTGCCTATTGCTTTAGCTCTGAACAATCTGGTTGGATAAAAATTTCTTAGAGCACACTTTCTTTTGCTATGGATGCTGTACTCAATGCTCTGCTAATAGGCTATGTAAAACATACAGACTGCGTGATTTGTTTTTACTAGCAATTTTTACTAGCATTTCCGCAAATTTCCCTGACATTTTTTCTCTAACATCTAGTAACTGTATCAAGATATGTCTCAATAGAGACAATTTTTTAGTCAACTTATAAAATCCAGATAAATTATTATCAGAAGAAAATTGCGTATCACTAACTTAAAATTTTATTTTTATAAAAATTATCAAGGCTATATATTGGGCTAAATGCTATATGGGGTTTCACATATATGTCATCAAATAGGTTCTTTGGGACTGACATTCTTCTATTCTCATCTTTTTAATAAATTTCATGTGACTGTAGTTTTATTAATTTTTATATAGTACAGTAGTTCTCTCACTGGATTAGTGATGTATCTTTTAAAGAATCTAGTTTGGTTTAGTCACAAGATGGAGTCAAGAAAAAATTCAGGCTTTTACTGTCATAAAGCAAGAAAAGGGAAAGTAAACAGAGATGAATACTTTTGATTTTAACTTTTTCTGTTTTCCAAAATTTTTATTCCTATCAAAACACTTAATCAAAAATCAGATTTACCTTCTTGTGTCCATGCATTGTACCAAATACTTTATAGGGTACTTTATATAGACTCAGCCCATAATACACACACATCTCTAAAGCATGTTGATAAAAGATGTGAGGTGCCTAAACTCTTATTTTCTAAGTTTGGGACATTTTTGTTTATTACTATTTGTTTACTTTCACCATCCACTCTGCTATATCACTGACTTCTTGCAGAAAACATAAAAGAATCATTGCCTTTTACTTACTTCAAAGAAAGGAATCTTATTCCCTACTTAATCATACCAGCTATGACCTGAAAAATGGCCACCAAATGATGAATCTTAACCACTTTAAAGTTTATTTAAAGCAAGAATAAAATCATAAATGAATGGTAGTAAATTCTAAGTGTTTCAAATAGTGTCACCCTTCCTAATTATTACATGAGGCTGACAATGAAAGAATTCTAAATACAATGAGTACATCAGTGTATGTGTGTATATGTAAAATAATTTAAATTATATATATATATATATATATATGTATTTTATATATTTTAAAGTAGCTTGACATCTTCCCTAATGCCTTTTACCTTATAAGGCTATTTATACTCTATAGCCCTAAACTATATAATGGAGAAATATTATAACACAGTTTCACTCAGTATGTTGTCAATATATTCACTCTAGTTTATTATGAGAAGTAAATATCTTATGAGAAGTAACTTTTTTTGCAGTTTTATTTCCCTTTGAATGTTACTTGCTACTTACTCTCTCTTGAAAAGGTCATAGTATAGTCAAATCTCATTTGCTAGCATCAAATAGGAAAAGCATGCACAGAAAAAAAAGTTAAAGAAATCAATTTTTATCCTCAATATAAAGGACAAAATTATATAAACTCAAAAAAATGTCCATACAATCCCTAAAATGACTTCCAAAGAAACATAACTCCTTTCTCAAAGTCAGTTTGAAAATGAGGCAGATTCCTCTGAAGCTGTGAATAATTACACCGCTACCTAAAGAATCTATTCTTTTCTTGAATAAAATTGTTAAAAGCCAGACACTTTATATGTAAAATCTCTTGTCAACAAGTTGGAATTAATTGTGTAGCCTACAACAAGGCTTTTAAGCAAGCATACTTGAAAAAAAAACTGGAGATTTTTAAAAATAACATGCAGAAGTTCTTTACATTAGAACCAAAGGGAAAAGAAAAAAAGACATAGTTGCAAAATATATATGCATGTATATGAATGGCAACAAATAAATTGTGTTAGCATGTTAAAAACTAGATTTTCTATTTTTACATGGACATTAAATTGCTAAACATTTCCTAATTCTACAGGAAATGCCATAAAGTCTCACTCAAGTTTCTGTATAGAATAAGGGATAAAAAGAGAAAAAGACTGAGCTGAAATTCAACTGAATAAGGAGTCTATGAAGTTTTGTTTTTCATTTACCACGTTATATATCTGCTGTTCTTTGGGAATTTAAAATTTCACAGTTACATTTTAATACAAAGTCTTCTCCCTGGGTTTTCCAGATTGATGTACCTATGTATTTCCATTGGTCTGAGTGGGGAAATAGAAATGACTCAGCTAGCACAAAAGAGATTAAAACTAAACAATCACCAGTTGGTAGCTCAGCGTGTCAAATTAAATGGATTATCATTCAAGCAAAGCAGCTAGCATCTTGTTTAACCAGCATTATGGGAGTTCCTATTCCACAGGACATTCTGGAATATGTGTCCCTTAGAGGAAAACTACCATGAAGACATAGTTGCCTTTTGAATTTTGCAGTTAGCATGCTAATGTATATGTTTCTCCTCTCAGAAGTTCTCCTGGAGTTTATATACTTTATCTTCCCCACATTTTTTGTAAAATTTGTGCAGAGTATTTTCTGGTACCAGTTGCCTAGGTGTGCCGTGTTTCATATGGTTTAGCATGGCATTCAGTTGCTGTTAGTTATTATTAAAAATATAAAATTAAAAACCCATCAAACTATATGTAATTTGATTACATAGCAATTTTTAAAATTACAAATGGGGAAATCACACATATGTATTGGAATTAAGTATTCTGTTTTTCATATATTTCAATTCTCATCTGTCATTACTTAAGTAAGATAATCTCCTGATCAGGTACAAAATGAAAATATACCTCTAATATTTAATTGGGCTCCAACATTTCTGAGTTGGAGTCTTTCTGCCTCTGCACTTCACCTCTAAGTGTCTAGAGAGAACAGCTTTATACCTCAACATTCCATTTTAATTATTTGCTCTCCCTAATTGACTTGCTGATGGAGGCTTATCTAAAATAAGGCATTTATCTTTGGCCTTATTGTTTCCACTTAGCTATAAAGTGCTTAAGGTTTTTTTATCTTTTTGATGAAGGGTAGCTGCTTCTCCCCTTTACACAGTTTCTGTTACTACAAACAGAAGGAGGCCACAGACATTGAAGAGTTGCATATAATTTAAAACGAGATTTATTCCCTTAGCCACCTTCTAGTCATTCACACCTCCCTTATTTGGAGCTCACTGCTCATAGCCTTTAATAATTACTTTTCACAAAATTGCTAAAGGTAATAACTTAATGAACCCAGTAACTTTCAGCTGCTTAAAAGGAGCTTTACCTTTATCTTTTTACAAATATCTGAACACAATAGTTTAGAAGAATTTAAATAAAACTATAAAGTATGTTACCTTGCCCAGTTTGTCAAATTAAAAATCTACCTAGGGCATTTAGACTATGTAAAAATAATTTATATTTTCATAATTATTTATAGGCCATAGGAAATAAGTAATGCATTTTTTAACTGACTGCTTGAAATTCAGTCTCTCAAGTAGTATCTCCCCTCCCCCGAATGTTACTAATCCTCTCTCCTGTATCCATCAATGCTTTGGACTCTCCAACTCTCACTCTGATGCTAGGGCTCCCTCTGGCACCATAAACAATTGTGTATGTATGACAAATGAAGTCAATACAATAATTTCTCCTAGGGAGTTCCACTTTTTCCCATAAACTGCATAGCATTCTCACAGTGCTTTATTGCAAAAAGGTTCCAGAAGATCTATCTAGATGGCCTTTCCTGTTTTCAAGGGTGCGCACTGCTCTCACTTGAGTAGCAGAGCAGATCAAACTCCCGTATTCCACTAGGATAACTCCCACTAGATCAAGGGTAGTAGTTCTTACCTTCCAAAGAGTGCTCGCCATTCAGAATTAGGAGAAACTCTTGCCAGAAAACACAATCTTTTAAGTAGTAGATGAAGGCAAATATCCTTTAATCTCCTTGATGATACTTTCTAGGTTCGATTCATTTTTATATCTCCCATAGTATCTAATGTAATAATTGATATGTAGAGGACATTCAATAAATACATGCTAAATATATAGATTAAAGAATTGAAGAGTCACAGTAAAGTTTTTAATACTCAGAGGCAGCAAGGACAATATATTCCCTGATTTTGAAAAAATATGGTAAAAATAAATAGTGAGGAGTTCCCATCGTGGCTTAATAGTTAACAAATCCGATTAAGAACCATGAGGTTGAGGGTTCAATCCCTGGCCTTGCTCAGTGGGTTGAGGATCTGCGTTGCTGTGAGCTGTGGTGTAGGTTGCAGACAGGGCTCGGATCCTGCGTTGCTGTGGCTATGATGAAGGCCGGCAGCTACAGCTCCTGTTAGACCCCTAGCCTGGGAACCTCCATTTGCTGCAGGTGCAGCCCTAGATAAGGCAAAAAGACAAAAAAAAATAATAAAAAACAAACAGTGAAAGAGGAAAATTCTGAAAGTAAAAACTATAATTATTTTATTGAAAATGTGAAAGTGAAATATTATATTTATTGCATTGTTTTCATAAAGCTTCTGTTATTTTCAAAATACAAACACACACATACAAAACAAATAGGATTCGGGAAAAAAGTTTTATGCACTAGATCTATTGACTGCGTGTCCTGATTGTTACTGAAAAATGCACGCACACACACATACACACAGTCATAAGTTAAATCCCATAGATCACAAATGCCATTGAGGTCACCATAGATTAAAGATGCAGCCAGAATCTCTGACTCCTTTGCTGCCTTCTCATGAAGAAAAATAGTGTTTTTATATTTTCTTAATGAGGTTATATTTATCATTTTTCTGCTCCCTTTTTTTCCCGTCTCAATACAATTCTGTCATCTTTAGAGCTGATGTCAATGGACTTGAATTTTTCTTAAGTCAGACTCCCAACTAAGTGAGATGAATGAAATCAATATTCTTTCCTTTACAGGTGAAATGAGTTTAGTAACATGTAGTACTGTACCTTCCTCTCCTTTTTTCCCCTTTGTACAGCAATCCATCAACATATCGCTCTTGGCACTTGAATGAACACATCTTAATATGAGATTTCAAGCAACAATTCTTTCTCAATGTAGTGAAATATTTCAGCCTTTGTTCTTAAAAACCCACCCTAGATCAATGTTCTTGCTCCTTCACAAGAATTTATTTCTATTATTCTTAACAGGATTCCTAGTATTCACAAGCAATTAGTCAGGTCCTTGGGTTCATGAAATATCTGATCTTTACATAAAAAAGCTTAAGTGCTATTCAATTCTGAGGGTTGACTGAAAAAAATAGAAGGACTTTTAAATAGAAGATTTCATAGTCAAGGCCAACATGCTTTACGGTTTTGTTATGTTTCATGAAGCACCTGTTTGCCATTATTCGTAAGGTTTCTTCTATTAATTCAAGAATTCCCTCTGCAGCAGTCCTTCTTATAGGGAAAAAAGTAACTTTATCAGACTGCTTGGTGATGCATTTGTGAATTATAAAATACTGCATGATTTTAGCGTGTGTGTGTGTGTGTGTTTTAGGGACACACCATGGCATATGGAATATCCCAGGCTAAGGGTCAAACTGGAGCTACAGCTGTCGGCCTATGACACAGCCACATCTTGTGGATCCAAGGCAAGGCAAGATCTGAGCCTCATTTACTACCTACACCACAGCTTATGCAACGCAGGATCCTCAACCCACTGAGCAGTGCCAGGGATTGAACCCACGTCCTCATGGATACTAGACAAATTTTTTACAACTGAGCCACAGCAGGAACCCCCTGCGTGATTTTTTTCTTTAACTTTTCCAATCCATAAATCATTCTACTGACCTATTCCAATTTTACATACTAATTACATAATATGATGATTTAAGCAAGTAATAAAAAGAATCCAGTAAAGAATATGTTAATTCATTCTGATTAAGGAATAAAAATCATTTTTATTTTCATATATTCCTATTTTTCACAGTTTTGAATACTGCTAAGAGTTAATTTATTTATTTAGTATTTGTTATAAGGAAAATATGAAAAAGTTATAAGCTAAAAATTTATTACATGAAATAGATGTATTTGAACAAAAATTGGAAATATCCTGGATCTTAACTTAGTAAATCTGGGGAGACATTAAGGAAATCAACTCAGAAGAAGAAGAGACTACAGAGTCTCTAAATTGTTGTTACCATATGGGTGGGCTGAAGCAAGAATACAGGTGAGATTCAGTCAAATGGAGGAGAGGTCCTGGCTGACACAGAACATACTGGCACCATTACCAGTTACAACTCACACTTCCTACCCCATTGCCTGCTCTGCTTTTAAAAATCACATCATATGTGAAAAGCAATAAGCAAAGTAAATAAATAAATAGTAATTATTAAGTAACTAGTGAAATCCATGCTCTCACTGGCATGGAGAGAAGTCTGGGGAGCGATTTCAGAGGTATTAGTACAGCAGACAAAGATGCAATCAAAATGAGGTGGATATGTCAATGCTAATTATTTTTATCAATCCCAATAATTTAGGGAATTCCTGAGTATCTCAGGCCTCAGATATCTTCCAATGTATCCAATGCAGATAAATTTTTGTGTATACATGTTGCTTCACCCATTGCTATTACTGATTAGGAAAAAAAAAAAAAAAGACTATGAGATGGCCAAGCTCATTCTCCAAGTTTGGTGGTTCCTGTAAACTGATACAGATGAGCTAAGGAGTAGATTACAGGCACACCTTGGAGATATTGTGGGTTCAGTCCAGTGCACCACAGTCAAATACATATTACAATAAGACAAATCACACTTTTTTTTTCTTTTCCAGTGCAGATAAAGTTATACTTATTCTATCAAACATCTGGAGAAGAGTTAACACCTATCCTTCTGAAATTATTCCAAAAAAATGCAGAGAAAGGAATGCTCCCAAACTTATTCTATAATGCCACCATCATCCTGATAACAAAATCAGAAAAAGATACCACAAAAAAAAGATAATTACAGGGCAATATCACTGATGAAAATAGATACAAAATTCTCAACTAAATACAATAATATATTAAAATGATGATAGATACACCATGATCAAGTGGGATTTATCTCAGAGCACAAGGATTTTTCACTATCCACAAATCAGAGTGATACACCACATTAACACGTTAAAGAAAAACCATGTGGTCCTTTCAATAAATGCAAAAAAAGCTTTTGACAAAATACAACACCTATTTATGATTAAAAAAAAAAAAAAACCTCCAGAAAGTGAGCATAGGGGAAACCTACCTCAATACAACAAAGCCCTTATATGACAAACCTACAGCTAACACCATACTCAATGGTGAAAAGCTGAGAGCATTTCCTCTAAGATCAGGAACAAGACAAGGACATCCACTCTTGCCACTTTTATTCAACATAGTTTGTAAGTCCTAGCCATGGCAATTAGAGAAGGGAAAAAAATAAGAGGAATCCAAATTGGAAAGAAGTAAAACTGTCACTGTTTGCAGATGGCATAATACTATACATAGGAAATACTAAAGAAGCTATCAGAAAACTACTTCAGCTCATCAATGAATTTAGTTCAGATGAAGGATACAAAATTAATACACAGAAATCCCTTGCATTTCTATATACTAGCAAAGAAAAATCAGAAAGAGAAGTTAAAGAAACAATCCAAGTTATCATCACATCAAAAAGAATAAAATACCTAGGAATAAACCTACCAAAGGCAAAAGACCTGCAATCAAAACCCGAAGACATAAATGAAAGAAACATATACAAACAGACAGAAAGATATAACATGTTCTAGGACTGGAAGAATCATCGATATTGTCAAAATTTATACTGTCCAAGGCAATCTACAGGTTCAAGGCAATCCCTATCAAATTACCAATGACAATTTTGCAGATCTAAAAAAAATTGTTAAATTTGTATGGAAACACAAAAGACCCCAAATAGCTAAAGCAAGCTTAAGAGAGAAAATGGAGCTGGAGGAATCAGGCTCCCTGCCTTCAGACTATACTACAAAGCTACAGTAATCAAAACAGTATGGTAGTTGGAGTTTCCTGGTGACCTAGTGGCTAGGTCTTTGCCCTTTCATCACTGCAGCTCAGGTGCAATCTGTGGTTTGGGAACTGAGATCCTACATCAAGCTGCTGCACACCACAGTCAAAAAGAAAAAAAGTATGGTACTGTCACAAAAGCAAAAATATAGATCAATGGAACAGGATAGAATGCCCAGAGGTATACACACCAACCTATGGCAAATTAATGTATGACAAAAGAAGTAAGAATATACTATAGAGAATAGACAATGTCTTCACTAAGTGACACTGGGAAAACTGGACCACTACATGTAAAATAATGAAATTAGAACATTCTCTAACACCATACATAAAAATAAACTCAAAATGGATTAAAGACATAAATGTAACACTGGATACTCTAAACCTCTTAGAGGAAAACATACGCAGAACACTCTTTGACACAAATTGCAGCAATATCTTTTTTGATCCATCTTCTAGATTAATGAAAATAAAAACAGAAATTTTAAGAAAAATGAGACAAACTTAAAAGCTTTGGCATAGCAAGGAAACCATGTTCCCACTGTGGCTCAGCAGTATGGAACCAGACTAGTATCCATGAGGACATGGGTTTGATTCCCCTGACCTCTCACAGTGGGTTAAGAATCCAGCATTTTCTTGAACTGTGCTGTAGGTCACAGACATGGCTCAGATTTGGCATTGCTGTGTCTGTGGTGTAGGCCAGAAGCTACAGCTCCGATTTGACCCCTAGCCTGGGAACTTCCATATCCCATGGCCATGGACCTAAAAACAAAACAAAACAAAAAGAAACCATAAATACAATTAATATACAACCCACAGAATGGGAGAATATATATGTAAATGATGCAACTGACAAGGGGCTAATGTCCAAAATATACAAACAACTCATGCAGCTCAATATCAAAAAAATCGGCAGAATATCTAAAGAGACATTTCTCCAAAGAAGACATACAGATGGCCAAAAAGTATATAAAAAGATGCTCAACATTACTAATTATTCGAGAAATGCAAATCAAAACTACAATGTAGTATCACTTCATACCAGTCAGAATGGTCATCATGAAAAAGTCTACAAACAATAAATGCTGGAGAGGGGGTGAAGAAAAGGGAACCCTCCTACCTCACTGGTGGGAATGTAAACTGGTACAACTACTTTGGATAACAGTATGGAGGTTCCTCAAAAAGCTAAAAATAGAACTATCATATGACCCTATCATATGACCCAGCATTACCACTCCTGGACACATATCCAAAGAAAACCATAATGCTAGATGATAATACACCCCAGTGTTCACTGACACTCTATTTATAATAGCAAGACATGGAAGCTACCTAAATGTCCATCGGCACAAAAATGGGTAAAGATGTTGTACATATATACAATGGAATATTGCTCAGCCATACAAAAGAATGAAATAATGCCATTTGCAGCAACATGGATGAACCTAGAGATTATCATATTAAATGAAATAAGTGAAAGACAAATATTATATGATGTCACTTTTATGTGGAATCTTAAAAAAATTATACAGATGAACTTATTTACAAAACAGAAACAGACTGACAGACTGAAAACAAAGGGGAAAGGTGGGGAAGGGATACATCAGGAGTCTGGGATTAACGTGTACACACTACTATACATAAAATGTATAATCAACAAGGACTTACTGTATAGCACAGGGAACCCTACTAAATACTGTATAATAACCTATATGGTTAAAGAATCTGAAAAAGAACAGACATATATATATATATATTTATATGTATATAAATATATATATGTATATATATAGCTGAATCGCTTTGTTGTACACCTGAAACTAACACAACACTGTAAATCAAATATACCCCAATGTAAAATAAATTTTTTTAAATATACGCAAAAAGTTATGTTTATAAATGCTGTAATCTATGTGCAGTAGCACCCTGTCTTAAAAAATTTACATATCTTAATTAAATCTATTTTATTGCTAAAATTTAACCATCATCTGAGCCCTTTAGTGAGTTGTAGTAGTATCATCAAAGATCAGTGATCATGGATCACCATAACAAATATGAAAATAATGAAAAAGTCTGAAATACTGCAAGAATTTCCAAAATGTGATGCAGAGACGTGATGGGAGCAAATGCTGTTGAGAATGTTGTGCCAATAGACTTGTTCATGGCAGAGTTGCCAAAAATCTTCAATTTGGGAAAAAAATACACACACACAGCATCTGTGGAGCACAAAAAAGTGGAGTATGATAAAATGAGGCATGCCTGTATTTTCCCTGACATTCACACCACCCATAAAGAGCGAATGCACCCAGGGGATAGGACAGTGTAGCAGGAGGACGATACTGAGATTATAAAACCTTCTCCCTTGGGAGTCCCCATTGTGGCTCGGTGGTAATGAGCCCGACTAGTATCCACAAGGAATCAGGTTTGATTCTTGGCCTTATTCAGTGGGTTAAGGATCTGGTATTGCTGTGAGCTGTGGTGTAGGTCAAAGATGAGGCTCAGATCTGGCATCGCTGTGGCTGTGGCTGTGTCCAGCAACAGCAGCTCTGATTTGACCCATAGCATGGGAACTTCCATATGCCACACATGCAGCCCTAAAAAGAAAAAAATGAAACAAGACCTTCTCCCCAAAACTTAATGAAAGGGACCAAAAAATAATACAATAAAACAAACAGTAAAGCAAGCAAAGAACATATCCACACTCCTAATAAGAAAGGACACAACTCTTTTACCATAAATCTTGGAAACTGTAATCCAGAGAGGCAAAGAGACTTGCGGGATTCATTCAATGCAAAATAAAGTTTAAAACCTAGTATAAATGGATTATTTTTGGAAATGATATATAAGCCTTGTCACAAAACTGCTTATAAATATCAGTGTTTCTAGACTTTGCTGGCTACAAGAAGAGCATGAAGTTAGCTTCTGCCTCCCTTCTGCCTTTCAAATCTCGCACAGGTATATCATTTTTCCAGAAAATACTGAAACCCAAAGTCCTAACTACAAGTTAGCCTGAAAAAAAAAAAAAAGCGGGGCATTTCATTCTCTTTATCTGAAAGAAGAGCGGACAGAAGCCAAGTAATGTGGCCACAGAGCCCAAGCTCTGCTGTTTCTAATGCTTTGGAGCTATCAGCATTGAAAGAAAGCAAATATTTTTACTTTTCAACTTTACTCACAAAGACATGGTGTCAATTACATAAATCAAAAATGAGATCCTTTACCAATGATTTTAATTTTCAAATATTTAAACATTAGGGAATAATATACACAAAAATACAATTAATATTTGTTCATTTTCTCCAGTATATTAATGGTAGACATAGGCATGCAGTAAATTTTTCAGATAATGGATTATTTGACATCACTCCCTGGTCTTTTTGTGGAGAAATATCCAAGTCTGAAGCTACAGAGAGATGCTGCTGGGAAATACCTTCATTCGATCCTGCAGTACATAGAATTTTTCCAATAATTTCCTGTGTTTTGTAAGATATTTAGACACAATGCTAGATCTCTGCAACAGCCAAGTGGCTCAGGCTGTATAGCTGAGTTCTAGAAGATGGTATAAACTCCTTATTAAGTACACTCTTATCTTCTTACCAACCGCTCCCATGTGGAACTTAGGGAGACCTATGAAATCATAGCTCCATGCAATATTATCTCTTTTATCTCACTTTATTTAAACAACTTCTTAAAGCTCTATATACAAAAAAAAAAAAAAAACCTTTTCAATCTCTCACTATGATTATTGGTATCTTTTTGTTATATATCCATATTATTTGGGCAATGATACAATTTGCAAACTAAGAATTGAGATCTCCTCAGACAGTGAAAAGCCTCTTCATTAGATTCAGAATACAATTGGATTGGCTTTTAATACAGTTTTGGAAGGGATTTAAACACAATACTTTCAAACTAATAACATTATTATGAAGAAAATCCTACTTTTATTAAAACAGTAGAGATTAAAACCAAAAAATTAATTTTACAACCTATTTCTAGCCATCTGAATTATTTTACAATATTTAATTTATCACTCTTCACAATCTAACTGCATCCTTTTTTGGGCCTTCTCCTTACCTCAAGCCCAACTTTCTATTAGATATAACTTGATTACAATTCTTATTCTCTCTCTCTCTTTCTCCCTCTGTTTTGATGGACCAGATAACAAGGGCCTATGTGGGCTGGATCTTGTTATACATGATCTCACAGCAGCTGTTAAATGAAGTCCATCTCTCTTGCAGGACTTAAAAATTCAGCAGTTGTTTCTCTACATTACCAGCCTGAAGGTACAAAGAGGCTGTGTGAGGCAAAAAAAAAAAAAAAAGGAGCCTACATTAATTCTTTGAGTTAAGCCTTCCAGCTTCTCCAGGCTCAAAAGGAAAAAAAACAGAAAACCTGAATTTTCTCCCTCTCTTACTTCATCCTGTTGCCTCATGGCAGTAATGTCTCTGCTTAGCTAACTGTCCATGACTCTTCTAGGGAATTCTTACAACAATTGGACAACTTGTGCACTGTTTCTTCTGCTGTCAATCAACTATAACTGCACCCACTCATGCTCACTCAACCTAAGTAAGCACGCTTACTCAACCTAAGTAAGCACTCTTACTCAAACTAAGTAAGTTTCACCCTGGGTAGGAAGCAGGGTGCCAATGATACCTATGAATAGCAGATAAATACTTAGGACAGGTGTAAAATAGGATGCACATACTTTCTGTTGGTTTGTTGTTGCTCTAGATCCCAAGAGAACAGACTGGAAAATGAGTACTTTCCTAGATGCTAGAAAATCACAATAAATATCCTCCCCATTTATGTGAGTAAAAGAAGCACTCACTCATTTAATCCTTATGTAGTCTTCATCCTTTCTCCAAAATGAGACAAGGATTTTTAGCCTTTTAGAGTGAATACTTGGATTGTGTTATGGGTCATTTATTAATAAGCATCCATTAACCTGAATATTATGAGATATTTACTAAGAATATGTAATGTCTATTTTCTTTGTCAGTGTCCATGTCCCTTCACTCTTATTTTCCCACTCTGGCTACTTCACTATAGTCCACATCATCACATTGTTGTCTGCTACCTGAACTCTAAGTCCAAGATTGGATATAAGACTTTATCTTCTCATTGTACACTATTTCCCTAAGCAATCTCATCTACCCCCTTACTTAAACCTATGTTATCATCCACAATGCCATAACCAACTAATAACTACAATCTTCTCTGAATCTTCTCTGAATTCCTGAGCCATATATCCAACTGTCTACTTGGCATCTTTGCTTGGATGTCTCAAAGACTCAGCAGACCTTTAGCAAAAGAATGGTATTTGTCTGTATGCCCCCCTCAACCTACCATAGAGGTTGACTATCTACAGTGGGACATGCCAACAACCCCCTGCAGCTCTGTGCCTAAGGAAGTGTCAGAAAGTTAACCTTTCAGAGAGGTATTTCTTTCTCACCAAGGGCTTAGCCAACCAGTAACTATTTTCTCTGAACAACCAAGTATTCCTAGGTCATTCTCTTGATCTCTTCTTTCAACATTATATATATATATATATATATATATATATATATATATATATATATACACACACACACATATATATATATATACATATATATATATAATGCAATATATATATTGCCAACCTAGATAGTTTTAAAACTCCATGACATTTTGATATATATCTCTGTCTTTCACACATGCCTCCTATATATTCTGATCATTCCTTAGAAACACTCAGGCTTTAACTTCCATCTTGCCCTTAAGAGAAAAGTTCTTAACTGCATAACATTCACCAAAAAAAATTCTTCCAAATATTTTGAGAGCTCAACTCTAATAGTACTGTTAAAAGTTCTATCAGACATACCATGATTGTGAAAAATGCTATGGTATAATGATAGCCAAACATTTTGGCCACAATTATCAGAAAAGGTTTGTTCATGCCAAAATTTTTATTTATATTCATCTGTTGGTTAATTGTATCCATGCAGTAAAATACTGCATTCATTAATTAAATAATACAAAGATAAACATTTTAATGATTTAGATTAAATGATATTTTCAAATAATTTTTTTTCTTTTGCAGATTCTTTTTTTTTCTTTTTTAAGGCTGCACCTGTGGCTTAGAGTCTTTTCCATTATGGTTTACTACAAGGTATTGAATATAGTTCCCTGTGCTATACAGCAAGTCCCCGTTGGTTATCTATTCTATACACGGCAGTCTGTACCTGTTAATCTTAAATATCCAAAAAGAACTGTGTTCTCAATAAAATCCTCTTTTTGATAATTTTCACTGAAGCAATGTTACTAACTCTCAAGTTATTTTTGAAATTTTATTTTAACATTTAACGATAGAGCAATATGAATGACTATTTTTATGCTCACATTATTTCAATAACTGATTTTTAATAGCTTCATCTATTTTAATGAAAACTATATCTTACAAATGTACATAAAATCAAATGGAAGAAGCTCTTTACATGTTTGGCTTACAGAATCACGGCATATATTTTTCAATTCCACCTAGAAATTATGCAAAAGGGTTTTTTGTCTAGTATTTATCCTATATTAACACACACACACACAAAACCTAAAGCAAAACATCATCTCACTTCGAGACTGGAAACAAAATGAAGCAATATCACCAATTTTATTCAACTTTATACTAGGGGATCCTAATCAGTACAATAATATAAGAACAGCAACAACAGCAAAGAAACAATGACTGGAAAGGAAGACAACTCTCACTGGTCCTAAGTGATGTGATATGTACAAAGAAAATTTAATAGATTCTATCTTCAGTGTCCATCCTCTTAACTACCATGCTATCCATACTGCCTCAGTAATCATAGAAAGGGAAGGGAAAAAGGAAACTTACTGTACCATTCAGGGTTCCCTGGAAAAAAAAGAACCAGTTGGAACCTACAGTTCAAAAAATATGGAGAGCTGGTCAGTTTCAATTCTTAGAGCAGGTAGCAGGATAGAAATTCAGGCAAGTTTCCCGAGTTTGCTGAAGTTTCAAGGCAAAATTCCTTCTTTCCCAGGAAACCTCAGAATTTTCTCCTAAAACCCTAAACTGACTGGATGACTATTATTGATAGTGACCTCCTTTACTTAGAGTTAACTGATAGTGAACGTTAACTGTATTTACAGAATATTTTCACAGTAACATTTGAAAGTAGTATTTGCCAAACAACTAGTCACCACAGCCTACAGAAGTTGACACATACAATTAACCACTTACCAACTGCTTTTTCAAAGTCAGAATGACATTGACACCAAAATTTGACCAAAATGTCACAATAAAAACAAGATATGGTTTTAAATATGGTGCAAAAATTTCAAATAGACTTTATGCAAACTGAATCAAGAAATCCGTCAGAACACAGACCACAAGAAAAGTTAACTTCAAAATATACAGATGTTTAGAGCATATACTAATGTAATCAATAATAATAACTACTTACACCGTTACAATTCAGTGCTGCTCTAACCTGTCCAAAGCAAATTAGGTGATAGAAAGAAATATAAATCAAAAGATAGAAGCAGACATTGGTGGTAGATGACACATGTGTAGAATACCAAGAGAATGAAACCTTATAAAGTATTGGAAGCAATAAAAAACTCTACTGTGACTAATTATGAAAATCAAATATAGTGGAAGAAAATTTACCATTTACAGAGCAACAAAGAGAAAATCCTCAGGTGTAAATTAACAAAAACAGGTAAAATCTACATAAAAAGTGAATTCTACTCAGGAACATAAAATAACTGAGTAAATGAAACAAAAATTGTTATATTTGCTGATGTTGAAACCACCTTTCTTCCTCCCTCAGCCCCAAATTATCCAAAGTCAATCCTGTGTTCATAGGGAAGAATTAGAAATGAGAAGGCCATGTTCTGATAGAGGGAAGCGTGTAGATGTTAGTACACATAAATGCAAAATATCGTGAAGAAGATTTGAGCTTCACAGTTTATAACTAGTTTTCTTAACAAAAATACTTAATATTGTTACAGTTAGAATCCAAGTTATTTTCTTATCCTTTTAGTTGAAATATATTGTCACAACACATGACCCACAAGCACTGGGATTGCTTTTTTAAACATTACTTTAAGCTTAATGTTACAGACTTTAAAATAACCCTGGAAATAGGGTGTTGATATTATTCAAAAAAATCAGAGAACATAGAGAAATGATGGACAGCAGCTGAAAAGTTCTAGATATAACAAATGTATGCAGTATGATAAAGGTCAAGGGGTCATGAAAAATGTAACGTACTGGGGTTAAATGATAAAACTTTGGACAAATGAAGGAGATGAGATGTCCTACCAATTCAAGAGAAGAGAAAGAAATTAAATTTACGAAAGTGAGATACATGGCTCTTCTTTATGACCTTAAGTATAACAGAAATATACTCTTACTATTATTATATGGTAAATATACAAATAGAAATATTCTACCAGCCCCTAGTTGAATCTACAGATTGAGAACCTATAGACTGGGAGAGCCAACTGTCTGGGACTTAAGCATCTGTGGGTTTTGTTATCTGCAGAGCTATTCCTAGAAACAATCCCCTGAGGATACTGAGGGACCAGTGTAAATGAAAGACTATAGAAGAAAAATTTTAAAAATAACTAGTTAGGTGGTGAGATTACAGGTAATATTTTTTCTATTTGAGCTTTTCATGTAATTTTTCTATAGTAAATAAATTATCTTTTTAAAGTTTAACCAATATATCATTTAATGCACAAATTTTTAATTGACATAGAGGTGATATGTATTACATAAATTACAGGTGTACAATATAGTGATTCGCAATTTTTAAAGATTATACTCCATTTACAGTTATAAAACATTTACAATATCCCCCATGTTGTACAATATATCTTTGCAGCTTATTTTATACCTAATAGTTTGTACTTAATCTTCCATTCTTATATTGCTCCGCCTCCCTCTCCCCACTGGAAAATATAGTTCTTTCCTCACATCCATGAATCTGCTTCTCTTTTGTTATCTTCACTGGTTTGTTATATTTTTTAGATTCCACAAATAAGTGATAACATACAGTATTTGTCTTTCTCTTGTCACTTAGCATAATTTTAAGCAGCAATTCTAAGACTCATGTTTAAGCTCAATAGAAGATTTCTCGCATACAGAATTGAAATTTCACTGTACCTGCCCTCGAACTTAATATGTCAACAATGCAAAGATTTATTCAATTACAGTTAATGAGACAAAGCCCAATGGTAAAGTTCACACATGTTTACTTCTTTATGCCAAGAGATTATTAAGCCCCAGCATTCAGTTTTTGCCTGAACAGATGGGACTGAGTTACATGGGAAATTTTTCCCTAAGTACCTAGATTATGAGGGACACTTTCTGTCATTTTCTTGAGAAATTTTTTTAACTGGCAAGAGAAATTACACTGAAGGAGAATTCCACCAGTGTAATGATTGCGACAAACATACAACATAATGCTGCAAAAGTGTGATTTGTGGTTTTCCTTTGATAAAGAATAATCGTCTGTGACAAACTTTTTTCTCCTTTGTTTGGTATGACTCCACATAATCTGCCATATTAGCTTTCATACTTATAACTAACCTCTCAATAGCAAAATATATAATGTATAATCAAACTCATTCAACAGTTACAAAATCTATTAATATGAGTGTAAAGAGTATCTCAACTATTCTCTTGCTAAACATTAAAGTGAAAAAAATATTTTAGGAAGTATTCAAAGCCTTATTGAAGTTCTATAAATTTCGGAAGAGTGTCTTACAAGATATATTACTAAATTCATCACTCTTCAGTAGTGTTTTGTAAATTATTCTTAATAAATATTCACAGTACATAAATTTGAGAACAGTAAAGTGAATACATATTTAAAAGTTCCAGAAAATCTCAGGGAATGTTAAAAGCATTCGTCTCTGAAGCATTTATCATGATAAACTATGAGCCAAGATGAATTGGGAAACTTTCCTTTCATTTTCCAATAAAATGACAACCCTGGATTTTCAGAGACTTAACTATGCACCTTATCTACAGCAAATGGCCTCATAAAAAAAGCAGTGAATTCACAAATGATCCAGTTCCTCTTGAGAGTATAGTAAGCAAGTCCTCAGAATGCCAGACCATTAACAAAGCCTGCTTTTAAATAAATTATGCATGTAGAGATAGGTGATAAGAAAACTTCCATTCTGAAATTGAATGACTGAAGACTGAAGATTGACAGCAGTAGTGCAGAGTCAGATTTATGCAATTAAAGGAGAAACTTGCAATATTACAGATGAGAGATGGCAAGAGCAGAAATTCAAAGTAGAAAAGAACCAGCTTGCAAAGATTTTTGGGGAAAAATAATGGCAGGATTTTAGAAGAGATGAGACTGAGTAAAAGATACTTTCTTTAAGGGCCACAAAAATGGTGGTATTGCCCACTAGACAGTGAAGTTTGGAGAAGGAAGATGAGAGAGAACATATATGTTATTTCACTGACAAACAAAACCAGTTTATGATAGCCAGAATGACAAATGAGCATTTATCAAAGGTATATTAGATATTACAATACCAGGAAAAAACATCACCAACAGTAATATCAAACCTATCATTTCACATAAAGAAACAAAACCATTTCACTTGGATTAGTCAGATATAACTAAGGATTATCACTAATTCATTCTAAATGATGTACATAATAAACATCTTTCATTCACTTTGCTGGGAACTAGGGACACAACGAGGAACAAGATTGTTCCAGCCCACATGGAGGGAGGTGAAGAGACTAGTAAGTAAATAGGCAACTAAAGTAAAGTGAGATGAGTGCCAGTCATAAGGAAGCACAGTGTCCCCTCAGATACAAAAAAGGCATCAAATACATGCTGGAAATGTTAGGAAAGTCAGACTTAGCAGTAAGATATAATGAAGACAAAGAGGAATGAAGAAATATTCTAAAAGAGGGATAGGCTGTACAAAGGCCACAGGGAAAAAGATACAGTTTGGCTGTCATGATTATAGAGTTTGCATGAAGGAGTTGAAGACGACAGAAATCAAGACGGAGATGTAAGCAGAGGGCAGAGCGTAAAGAGCCTGTAAATGCCCTGCTCATAGGAGTTTGGGTTTTATTTGAACTAGTTAAAAGAATATAAAGGATTAAAACGATGCCAGTATTAGAAAGAGGAAGAATCAAAGGATACTGAGAGATGTTGGGACAAAGTCAAGGGAATCAAGAATCATGGAATCCAAGGGAAGAGGATTTTTTTAGAAGTGAGAGTGATAACTATTAATAAATGCTAACATAAGGTAAGGATAACTTAGACACAGGTAAGGCTTGAATTTAACAATATAGGGCATTAGTGTGGATTTATTGAAGTGGGTGAGGCACAAGAAAAATTTCAAAAGTGTAAGTATGAAGAGAAAGTGAAAAAGTGGAGAAAAGAAGTGAACACCCATTCAAGGAAGGAGATATACTGGACACAGAGTTGGGCATAGGTAAAAAGCAGTTTGTGGGAAAAAGAGACTTAAACGTACAGCTGACTTGTACTACGGCAGTTTGAACAGCACAAGTTCACTCATATGTGGCCTTTTTTTCAATAAAGCCTACTACAAAACTATATGATCTGAGTTTGGTTGCAACTGGATGCAGAACCACACACAGGGAGAGCTGACTGTAAATTAAACATGGATTTAAGCCATCAGTTGTTTAAGGATCAATTATATTTCAAATATAGGAAGAAGCTATTAGGAAAACCTGAAGATACTGAAGGAAAACATTCACTACTAATGAAGCAGAATCCATTTAATAAATGGGATTCACTACTGCCTTAAATAGTAGAAAGATAATTATTTAGAGATAAAATGTAAGAGAAAATTATGGATATAAATTTATGACATTTTAAGGCAAGGTAACAGGAAGTTAAGGAGAGATGTCTTTGAGTTAACTCATGTTTTAAGAGGGGGATGGAATAGTATAATATAATAATGGGTAGTTTATAAAATTGTTTAAAAATGGAAAAACAAAATGCTTAGAAAAATAGAAAACTACTTCTGTAGCCCAAATAGCACAGTTAATGCCAGAGATCATGGATTCATTGTAATGGAAATTTACATTATTATGTCACATTTTCTCAGCAAGCATTAGAAAGCCGTAAGTAGGAACAGAAAAGATAGAAAACTGGTTGGGATAATTTTGTTTTGCCAGGAGGATGGGAGGAAAAGACAAGAGAGCAAGGATTTTGTTGTTATTGACAAAAGAATCATTGAGGTGATGACTCATAGGTTCTGTGCTAAAGAAGGGAAGAAGAAGTATATTGATAGCAGGAGAAAGTAGGGGACCTAACATTCCAAAAGGATGTGCAACCTTTGTAGCAGGAATAATATATCATAATACTTTTATTGTAGTATATTTCACCTAGTATATTCCAGGGACTTTGTACTTAATGACTGATGCTCTAGCTCTGAAATTAATTTTATGAGTGCTGATTCTATACTGACCAAAAGAGAAGTCAGTATCTTGGGCTTCTGAAACCTTTCAATATGAATATATACAATTCTTCTAATTCCTTAACATGTGCTGAATATCACCCATAGGTGGAGTTATACAGCATGTACTCCAGCAAAGGACCTCCTATCTTTCTTTCTTTTCTGTACCTAAGGAGTGATGGAAGTAACAAGAAAGTGGGCATTAATGTTTAACCTAAAAAATGTGTTCCTATATATTATATGCAATCAAAAGGTTAAGAGTTCTGAAGCAAGTGTGTAGCTAGGTTTAAAACTTGACTGACATACCTCAACTGCTACTTAGAAAACTGAAGCCCAATTTGATTAAGTAAGCTACTGAAATCACACTGTTAAAAAAAAATCCAAAGTTAAAATCCAAACTCAATTCTGACTGATTTAAAAGTTTACATTCTTCTAATGTAATGCATTTTCCTTTAATGTGAAACAGTTGAAAGTATAGCTGTTTATAGATATAAGGGAGAATATTGTAAGATAAGAATTTATAAGTGACATAGCTATGGATGGGGAAAATGTCCAAGATGAATCTTAGGAGATACAGCTGAAGTGGGAGTGAGGAGACTGTCAACAGATATGGCTACAGTACTATAATCATTGGATAGATTTCCCTTCTGGGAAAATCCAAATGTAATTTGACCTTATATTGAAGGATGGCAGGATATTGATCAGAAAAAAAAAAATGATCGTAGATGATCACCAAAGTACTCAAAGAGTGACAGGGAATGATCTGGGGTCAGAAAGTAGAAATGAGGAAAGATAATGAGATGTATGGCTAGTTAGTCTCCTCTCCAAAGAAAATGGTAGTTGTTACTATCACTGTACATATAAAAGAGGCTCAGAAAAAAAATCAAAAGAACTGGATTATGAGAGTGGTGAAGATGCTTATCCCACTTCTAATACTGAGTTATTTGCCTTACAGGATTACGAGTAACATTAATTAAAAGACCTACAATGAATGCAGTCTTTTGGGAATTAAGATTCAGTTAAGGTAGGGAGATCTGAAGATCATAAAAATTTTATCACACAGAATGAGGATTCCAAAGGCAAAGAGAAGGGTTTCAGAAGAAAAAGAGTTATGGAAGTTGGCTCAAGAGAAAAAAAAAACTGCAAGTATAGAGTATTGGTTACTGAAAAAGCTGATATTTGGGCCAGTGACTAAAGATAATAGGTATTTGCAACATAAAGGTTGAATTCTACAAACTTTCCTAAAGAAAAGTCCAAATAACTTCCTAGAGCACAAACGGGTCTTGCTCTTTGGGGATGGAATCATATTTAAGACTGATTGAACTTCCAAGAAAATCCAGTTGGCATAAGCACACAGCAGGATTTGTCCCCAGGTTTTCCCATGGTGTTGGCATCTATAGTAACTTCTAGATCAAAACTGACTCGAGATTATAGAAAAGCTACTTCCAAATTTTACTGCCAATGCCAAGCACCTGAAAAGTTACCTCTTCAAAAATTTTAGAGTTCTAATATAGAACATCTGCAATTATATTTGACCTAAGAGTATAATTATCTTTAAAGAAAAATTATATTATATTTGAATATTAGTCTTCTATCAAGTCACGTCTAGAAGCTGCACATTTATGAACTTAAGAACTACTAATTAATTTCTTCTAGGTTTGAATCAAATTTGAATAATTCCAAGGTCAGTAAATTAGATGTATTGCTAGTGAAGGGATATAAAATGATTTAATGTTCCACTAAATAACCTTAAACTAACATCACTTTTCTTGATATATTAAATGAAATGCATGTATGATACATTTAGCTTTTTTGTGAAAAGTATTTAACCCATACCACCAAATAAAATCAAAATGCATCATCAAAGATATTTTAACCAACTCTCTGGCTCCCTGTAGGGACACAATGATCATCTATGTCCTATTCTAGAAATAATACAGTGGATGTCAATTTAAATTAAGAATAATGTGCATTCGTACACCATTTTAAAAGTGTAAAATATACTGGTTAAAAATCATTTTATTCTAAAGACATTTGAATTAACCCTCTATTTTCAACTTGAAATAATAGTATAAAATGCTTATTTTATGTCATAATGTGCACAGTTTACACCCAAATGAGTAGATTTCTTATGGTCCCACCCCACAGAGAAATAGGTGCCTTCTCCCACCTTTAGAAAGGAGAAAAACAGAGACCTCTGCCATAATCATTTCCAACCTGGTGTTAACTGACAGGTGTCAGGCCTTTGTGACAGACAAAAATAGCTATTCATATCATCCCTTCACCTCTTCTTAGATACATGGCAACCTAGAATTCAATTCTTAGCTATGTATTGCTGTATAATTAAATTCTGCCCAATAGAATACAAAGGGAAATGATATCAGCAACTTCCAATGTGTCCTAAAAGGAGAGAGGGTGATCCCTTTTTCTTCCTTCCTCCAATTTGTGACTTAAACTTGGACATGATGGGGAGTCTTGTTAGGACATGGCAGAGAAGGGTAATATTCTAAGGATTGCAGAGCAACGACCAGAAGAAATCTGGTTCCCTGGACTTCATAGAGCAGATCTGCCATACCCAAACCTTCTTTTATGGTGTGTAAGGAAGTGAAACAAACTTTCATAATGCAGATGAAACTCTATCCTAAGAAAAAATTGCTACTATAGTCTCAATTCATTGTAGTATGACATTGCAACTTATGTACTTGGTATGAATGGTGATTTCAGAAGAAGAGTTATTTCTTCTCTCTGTGGTATCAGGTGGCAGGAAGCATTTGTGTGAATCAGTGAGAGAGAAGTGATGTATAATTAATATAGAGCTGTCCTAAAATAAAAAACAAATCCAAATAAATGACCCAGTCCCTAAGTTTGGAAGAAAATTTCATAAATTTCACCTGCAAAATAAACACACTTCTTGGTGAAAACAAATCCTTTCAGGCACTAACAATTATCAACTAGGAAGTCAAGTGGTATATTAGAGATTATTAGTACTCAAATAAATATGTGCTCCTGTCTTTCCCAGACACACTTACAGTTAAGTTAGAGCACTGTGACCTGATGTGGGACAATGAAAAGTGGGTAGAGACCTGTAGCTTATTTGTCCCCTGCCATAGCAGGTTTAGAAAGCATGAGTCCTCAGTGGTCCACCTGTAAAATGGAGTAGAACAATCACAGTGGATGCCCTGAAATGCCACCAGGATTCCCTCATCAGTAGTGGTGACTGCTGGCAGCTAAGTGGCTCTCTGGAAATTTCCCTAAGCAGAAAAGAAATTCTTTTCTAAAACTATTAAACCCTTCTCTAGTCACAGCACACATCTAACTGGTAGATACAGAAGTATAACAGCATGGCTCCCTTCCCCATGTAAGACAACATGAAGAACTAGCCCAGCTCTGGATCTGCCTGTGAGATTAACTGAGGTCTCTGGCAAGACAGCATTACAGTTCAACTCTTCCCTATGCCCAGTCCTATTTTCTTACCTTGTTCACAGCTGCTGACTGCCCACTCTTCCCACTAACCTCCATGGACACAAATCTTTATCTCAGAGTTTGTGTTCTGGGGAAGCCAGCCTAAGACAGACATTCAAACTGTATCATATTTTGTCTGAGCAAGAAACAAACCTTTATAGTGTTAAGCGTTGAGATATCACAGTTTATTTATTACTCTAGCAAAGCTGAATGATAGTCATTCAAATTAGTTTATCTCCAAGTGTAAAGACAGAATTTCCAAATTGCCACTTTCTACTACTGAAGGTCTATGAAAAAGGCATGCAGAGGAGATAATGGGCATTATTATATTTTTGTTACTGCATAAATTCTCCTGGCATTGAAGCTGAGTTAGATTGTGTTACCCTAACTTAGAGACAGATAAAAAGGTTTGATGATCCCTGAGTCACATCTTCTTTTCCTTATAGACACCTCTCTAAGTGGAAAAAAATTCCAAGCCCATTATGTATTTTATTTCTTGCCTCAGGACAAAAAGGACCCACTGTGGATTGTATTTTAATCACAAATATTTTTCACTGCCCTCCCTGGAGGATTATCACACTACCACACCATGTCAGTCAGGCCTGGCCATATGGCTTGCTTAAGACAACGAAACACAAACATAGTGATGGGTAGCATCTCTGAGGAGAAGCTGTAGAGCTAATGCACTATATTCTTTTTCCGTCTCCTAGTAGAACTAGCAATGTTCCAAATAGTGGCTGATTCCCTCATTCTTGGGTCAAAAGTTCAGACAAGGTAGAAAAGAGTAAGAACTGATGCTCAGTGATCACATAGTACAAAGAAGAAATAAATACTTGTACCACAAGCCTCCAAAATTTTGGAGTAGCTTGTTACTACAGCAAAAGTTACCTGATGACTTGTGATCTAAGAGAGAAAGACTCAAACTTAGATTGAAAATCAATCAATCAAACCCAAAGACACCACACCAAATAAAAGGAAAAGATTTGATCCTTCACCTGGGTCACAATGAAAATTCCAACTAGTCCCAGCAGTGTCCTGACTTTGCACCAAGTTAGCACTCAGATTTTAAATATATCAGAGCCACCAAAGTTAGGCGATTGGTACTCTCCCTCTCTCTCTTTCTCTCTCAAGGAGGATTATTTGATAATATTTCTTCATCAGGGCTTCCAATAATATTTATTTCAAACTAATAGACACATAAAATCTTTTAGTAATATAAAACATTGTGGATTGTCACAGATGATAAATGCTTCAAGCTTCCACCTGTGTTTCCAAGGTAACAAAAACATGTTATTTATAGTCATAATCAGTGAGTAATCAGGTAGAAAAATGTTAATAATACTTAATCAAAAAAATTTTAAAAGAACAAAGAAAAAATGTAGTTCTCCCACACACACTTTGCCATCTCTCACATATACACACAAACATATTTATGCACATATATATACTCATATACACATAGGTATATTAGTACAAATATATATAAGTACATATATATTCAAAAGTATTCAAAATTTAAACTTCTGGTTTTACATATCATAAATATAGACACATGTAGATAGATGGACTTAAAAAGTATCATTTATTTGTGGATAGACAGCTACATATTTTTCTTAGGACTGTGATGTCAAATTTTCCAGTGTATAGTTCACATGAAGAAGTTGAGATGCGGACTGGAAAAAAGGGAGAGAATAGAAAGCAGGATTTAATAAAAATACTAAGAGAGAGATATGTCAAAAGCAAATTCTCAATTGGGAAATTGCAAAAAGAATTGTCAAGCAGGTAAATATATTTCCATAAGAATATTTTCTTTGTTAAATGAAAATAATTGGAAATGACTGGCATTAAACATCAATCAGGATTATAGTGGACATCAGTTATAACTGAGAGCTGCCAGAAAACAACATAATCATTGGTACTATAAAAAGCTCTCATTGTTATCTGCTTTCAGAGTATTTCACAAGTCTTTCCTTAGGTGAAATTTATGCATTAATACCAAAATAACACAGGTGACTTTAAGTTATTTTTTATAACTTCTTTATTCTTACTTTAGGGTTCTTAAAATCTTTCTTTTGTATTTCTTCAAAGACAGAAAATAGATTATGAAAGGTAACCAGTGTATCTAAATATAACCTATACTCCTGCTGTACATGGCAGGGTCATTTTTTGCATCAAGTGCGAGTTCTGCATTATTCCTCTTTTCATCACAAGTTTGTAATTGTTTCTTCTGAAAACAACAGCATAACATATATTGATACTAACGCTGTGAGTATATGGAATGACTTACTGAATTAAATATTTTGATAAAAAATAAAGTTGTGGCCTCTATATATTCCACCAATATTTAAACAGTGTGAGGGATAAATAAAAGTTTGTGTGGCTAGACACTTTTATATGCTGTACATGTTTGATTCAGTGTTTCTGACATGCAGGGCTCTGAGTGAATTGTAAGTACCAGAGGGACAGCATGAGTTGTTTAAGCTGGGTGCTTAAACTTAAGTGATGTATTTATAACCATATAAATTGCTCTTATAAGAAGCGGCTCCAATGGGGCTTGCTCAAAGTAATCATATTTCATATAAGACAATACTGAGTGCTGGAAAGGAGTTTGGAACAAAAGTCAAGCCAGAGAAAATTTTTTTCTGAATTGCCAGTTGGGAAACAGAAAAACACAGAAGTAAAGGAGGATAAAAATTAAAGAAAAATGCAGAAGAAAAAGAGAAAAGGTCTTATTCCCAAGAGGAGTAAAACAGGTGTAGGGTTAATTAACATGTTGATAAGTCAGGGGAAAGCAAGCAAGAAAGAAAACTCCCTCAAAATTTAGGTGGAGTCAGTAGTCAAAACATCCCTTGACTAGGATTCTCCTTTGCTACCCTGTGCACAAACCTTTACTCATACTTTGAGCGAGACCCAAATATTTGGCATTTTTCAGATCTCCCATCCACAGCCCATAACTGATTCTGGAACACTGGAGATATAAAACATTTCTATTACTTTGTCTCATTTTTCCCATAAGTGCAATTTCCTCACCCTGGTGTAACCATCATTCTGATCACGTATTACTTTTGCCTGTTCTGAATTGAACATAAATGAAATCATAGAGTATGTACTATTGTATCTATTTTTTCCTCTTCCATGTTTTTGAGGATCATCCATGCAGCAGCAGTACTGGTGCCCCATCTTTTAAAAGGCTACTACTAGCCCCTTTGCCATAGGGTAGGGTAAAAATACTCCTTTCCTCTAGAAGATTTCACTTGGCTGATGGCATCTCACATTTAGGGCAACCCAAAGTCAATGTCCAACAGGTATAGCATACAAAATGACAGCCTTTTTGTCTCAAGTTGGAGATAACACTGCAGTGTGATCCTCCACAATGTAGGTCAAGCCCAGACTTTATTTGAGCTCACTTTCCCCTTTGCTGTTTTACTTCTCTCACTCTCTTACTGTTTTTTTTTGGGGGGGGGGGGGCTTTCTCAGAAAATCATATATAACTGAATCTGTCCCACATTTGTTTTTAGGATTAAGTCAAAAAATTGGCAGTGAGAATTATCCTAGGAAGTTGACACTATGGAATTCTAAGTTGGATTAGCCACCAGTCAGCTAGTCCATTACTAGACCATTACCATAATTACTGGTGATAGGTGTAAAACTGATCATCTCTGACATGTTGCAGGAATATAATTGTTTATACTTTCACTAAGAGTGAATGGAACAGGACATATATTGAAGGGTATGCACTGGTTTGTACAGTATCTCTGCCATTTGAGAGGTGTGAGGGAAACAATACTTGAAAGGACTCTGGAATAAAATAGTTGTTGCTGAGTACCACTGATGCTTTGAAGACAAAAAAATGAGTGACTCAGGGCAACCAATCACAATTTAAAGTAAACTACTGAAATCCTGAGAACTTTGTCAGATTTTAAAGGACCACTCTACTTCTGTAGCTGAGGAACTGATTGTACCGAGAACCAGGACCCAATCTTAAGAGCAACAGAACTTCATAAAAGGTTGAATTCTTAGTCCCAGCAAGACTCTGAGGCTATAATTCCAATAAGGATGAAGTGGGTTCTGGAAACTTTAGCTGGGGATATGTGGGTAGATGAACTTGAAAATCTTGAATCCAAATGTGCTGCAGCAGGGTTCCCTCCCAATATGAGAGTAGAGCTCATTACATTTTAATGGTAAGGATTCTGTAAAAGAGTAGAGGTTGAAGTAACAGAAGAGAGACAACATAATTACTAAATATGTCCATGAACCGATAAGACAGTAAGATTTCAATGGTCAGAGTGAAGAAAGGAAGATTATGGCTAGGTTTGCTTGGGCCTGAAGAGTAGATAAATTTGCAGACCATGAATTTATAGTAGTGATAATATTTTCATCTCTTCCCAGAGCATGAAACTAAGCACAAAAAAGTAGATAGTTGGATTTACCCAGTTTGGGGATCGCATTAAGTTGATGAAACAGAATGAGAATGAGAAAAATTAGTGAGATTCTTCATACTTATGATAAACCATGGTATCCAAAGAATTTAGGAAGAGTTCCCTGGTTATCTAATGGTTAGGACTCAGGGCTTTCACTGCTGTGGCTGGGTTTAATCCCTTATCTGGGAACTGAGATTCCACATCAATCTGCTGTATACTATGGCCATAATAATAATAATAACTTAGGGAAAGAAGAATATAGGAAGAAATAAGTGGGTAGGAAGAAAGTTAGGAATTAAATAATCAGAATTTATCCACTTAACAATAAAGAAGTAGGGCAAAGATGAAGATCTAGGGTATAACCCATCAGAGTATTGGCTAAAGTTCAGCCCTGCCAATGGAAAAAGTCACTAAAGACTGGGTAAAGGACATGCCCAGGGATATACAGATAATTATTTCTCAAATTTGTAAGACATACCAATAGGTTGTACATTCCTAGTCCTCTTGATTACTGATATATACCCCTGGATCAAAACACCTAGATCACAAATTTCTCTTTAGTACAAATCTTCCTAGAAATGCCTGTGGATATTTAGTAAAAAGCAAAATTTCTGAAATCACTCTCAAATACTTCAGATTAAAACAAAGGTGACAAAATTTTAAAACTTGTGTATATGGCTAAAGGGTGTATGAGAGTGTTTTGTAATAGTTACAGTTTTTCTGAAAGTTTGATATTATGTCAGAGTTGTTTTTAAATGAATCTGTTATACTATTGAAATAAAAGAGGGCTTACTGGTGACTCTATGGTATACCAATTCAAACTTAAAGACCAATTGATTCTAATAAAACAAACAGCAATAGTCATGGCCTTACTTTAAGCAGCTGCTCTGCATTATGAAAGTATCTCATAAAGCATTAAACAACTTTTGAAAATATTTTAGTACAAATAAAAACATTTATTTCATCTGATGTTATGTGATTTTATATGATATCTGCACTTTTATCTTTGAATTAGATTTTGGGGATCTCTTTCATATGAAGTACCCTTAGAAAATCTTTCAAACTCTACCAGAGACCTAAGTTAAGAAGCTGTCTCCAAATGCACATTCAAGTTTTTATAGGGAGTAAAATAACATAGTAGGACATTGAATTAATCTGTAAGATCTGAATTTGAATTCTAGATATGTCACATGCAAGTTGTGTGACTTTGGGAAAGTTATTATATATAACTGTAAGCCTCCATTGCCTCACTGATAAAATGAGGACAACAATAAATCTTTCATCATTGTAACTGAGATTAGAGCTAGTTTATACAAAGCATTTTCTACAGTTATTTCTTAATAAATGACAAATCTTTTACTACAGTAAAGAAAATTGAAAAAATGATTGAAAAATACAATTCTGTCATTTGAAATGATTGAGAAATGGGGCATTTGAGGAAATCTCATATTTTGATTTATGCAGTATTATCAGCTAAACATGCTTACCAGTTTTCAAAGAATGACAATGATATATACTTAAAACTCAAAAGCAGAGTTCCCATGATGGCTCCACAGAAATGAATCTGACTAGTATTCACAAGGATGCAGGTCTGATCCCTGGCCTCCTTCAGTGGGTTAAGGATTCAGCATTGTTGTGACCTGTGGTGTAGATCACAGACGCAGCTCAGATACAGTGTTGCTGTGGCCATGGCATAGGTCATTGGCTACAGGTCCAATTTGACCTCTAGCCTGGGAATCTCCATCTGCCACAGATGTGGCCCTAAAAAGAAAAAAAAATCTAAGACCTACTGAAATAAATTTTATACTACTTTAGTAGTAAAACTTCACATAAGTTCCAAAGTACATGCTACACATACCAGCTGCCACATAAAAGGAGTAATCAAGAATTTTTCTGTTAGTGAATGAAGTTGGTGTGTGTAATTTACTAAAACCCAATAATGGATAGAACGCAAATAAACTGGTGTTAACTATCACTATGGAAATAGTGACTACAAATAATTTAAAAAAATAAGTTTTAGTGAATAAATAAACTTTGAGGGAAAACAATTTAGGAGGAAAAAACTTGTTGCCGTCCAGCAAATATGTGCTGATTTATAATGTAAACTCCTCCAGAATAGGGGTATTGTCTCTCGATCTCACTGCTTAGAGTAGTACCTAATACATAGCAAGAAATTAATAAATATTTATTGTACAAATGATTAATGGAATGAGTGTACTAACAGCATATTTCTATACCTTTATCTCATCTTACACAAGAGTAAACTCTGCAAAAAATATCTCTTCTAATCTTGGTTGATGATGTACTTGCCAAAAATTAAAAAATGCTGAGCATTTTGCAGCATGTTTTGTGTTTATGTATGTTTACATAAGCTACAATACTTATTATCTCAAATTAGTTATTGTTTCACAGTCTGTAACAGTACAAAATGGAAGATGATCTCTTTTACAAGTTTCTGGATGTGTTCCAAGAAAACGCTTAGAAAATTACAGCAGACAAATTAACAAGCTCATAATGGGAGGTAATTCTGATCATCTTCATCACATTCCTCTTTATCACAAGAGAATGAAAATGAAATACCTACAATCTTGAAAACAGACAGCTTTGGGAGATTGCCATCTTGAGTTAATTAGAAAAATCCACTTCTTCAACATCCCACATTGACAAGAAGCAGTCAGGCCTTGTTTTTTAATCCTAAGGCTGAAGAAAAAGGTTACTGAGGAGCAATCTGTACCCCAATTATAAAGCTGCTTGTCAAATTCTTCACCTGGAAGGTTTAGGTCTGGACTACATAATTTAAAAAGATACGTTCTTGCATGTAAAATGTTACAGCTCCAAAAGACAGGCATTCTTATCTCAAATTTTAGGATAAAGAAACAGAATCTGAGAAAAATTAATTCCCTAAGACTACATAGCTAATAAATGGTAGATCTAGAATCCAAAACATGTCCTCTGATTCTGAAGCCCATACACCTAAGTTTTCACTATCTGCTTTCTAGTCCTAATTCCTTCAGAATTCAATAACCTATGATGTGCTTTTCCATGTTCTGATTGCTTGTTTCAACCTATCATATTTAAGTGCATTCTACAAGCATTTTCATAAAGCAGTAGTAATTCTCACTTAGGAAAGTATACTCTCCTTCATATTATAGTTTTCAAGGGAATGATTACTTATCAAATTGGAGCCTTTATTAGAAAAATTTGAGCATACCTGGTCAGCCTTGACCTCTCATTTGAAGCATCCTGCCCTCAACACACTTGCATTCTCTACTTAGCTGTGTGGAATGGTTTTTGCAATAGGTTCAGCCTCTGGGAACAAGGCTATGGTGGTCCAACTCAGCCAATGTTGGGGGGATGAGCTCAATTTGGGAGATATACATTAGGAAGCTAATTTTGATGAGTGATCAAGCTTGGCTTCCTAATTCTGCTTTTTTGTTATCATTATTAAAACCACTTTGATTTCTGACATAGCACAGTGATAAAGAACACAGACTCTGAAGCCATACTGCCTAGGGACAAATCTGACTCCACCATTCACGGAAAAGTTAACCTTTCTGCGCATTAGTTTCCTCATCTGAAAAATGGAGACATGAACAGCCACAACACAGCTCCTGACTGCTCAAGTCAAACACACTTATACCACTTCACAGGAGATGCTAAGCCCCAGATTTTTTGTTTCATTGTGTAAACAAGGTCTCCTCATTCTTTCCAGCTTTGTCACTAATCCCTTTTGATCTGAAGAGCATGCTATAGTGAACTCCTCCCAAAAGCCCAGCTCCAATTCTGTGGGAAGAATCACATGCCTGTTATACAGGTTCTTTGGCCTAATTTATATTTCTCCTCCCTCCCAGTTTTCCTCTCTAACATGGCACTTTAGTTTTAACTTTCTCTTCCTGCATAAGACCCCACAATTTAAAGTTTCCATCTTAGGTTATTTTTTCTAATTCTGTCTAAGATCCTCCTCTTTAAGAGGTATAACCATCCTGAAAAAGCATACCCTGAATTTCACATGTGTACATGCTGCTCATTTGGTGGAAAAGGATGACCTTCCCTCATGGCAGGGGACAGTTCTTCAGCGAAGAATATATGAGTATCCTTGCTCCTCCGCTCAAAACTTCAAACGAGCTCGCGTTTGCACAGTTAATATTTAGTTCTTATAAATTTCTGGAACAGTTTGCACAGGTTTCAGTCCTCCTATCGTATGAGGTTTAGGATTAGGGTTAGGAGTAAAGTCTTTTGTCTTTGTTGTGCAACTTCCTTTGATCAGCCCTTGCTGCAAACACCAACAACAAACTAACTGTGCCTCTTATTGGGCACTTTGCTGTTGGACATCAGCACCACACCTGTAATCAATTCTAGTCCCACATTTTTATAAAGACTCCAGGTCTCTCCCTACATTATCCATTTATGAGTAATAAATGCTACTACTTGCCTAATAATTCTAGTGACAGTTAACTGTCATTCAGAAATTACACACATCCAGAGCACAGCTTGAGATTTTAAAAATCCATTCACCATCCTCCCTGGAGAAACATGTACATGTATTTATTCAAGAAATGTTAGATATTTGGCATGTTTCTGGCTACCGAAAATGCAGAGATAAATGAGACAACTTTCCTGTGGTCTCAAGACAGAGGCTAAATAAACTAATAACTAAAACATTCCAGGCAATATCAGAAATAATCGTTTGTATCAAATACAGTGGGACTACAGAAGAGAAATAATTGTCAGGACAGGAAGTGAGACTAAAGGATTTGAGATTCTAGTTGAGCCTTGAAGGATAAATGGGAGTTAGCCAGGTAGTCAAGGAAACAAAAAGCATTTCAGATAAGGAGATCAGAGTCCTGCCCTCTCTACTTTGTTTTCTCTTCTCTTCTTCTGTGGTGGGATTTCCCTTGCTTGAGCTCTCTTTGAATCGCCTACAGTTTCTTCTCTGCCTTGCAGATTTAGCCTCTTCATCTCCTTTAACTCTCTTCCTGCCATTATTTGCAACAAAATTCAAACTATTAAAAAAACAGACTTCTCAACTAGCCCCTGACTCAAATTCTAATCTTACAGACCTTACCTTATTCAATGTTGTCTGTCATAGGTTATTTCCCTAAATGGATTCCTAAAAAAAACTACTCTTTAAAAAAATTTGTAATTATGTCAATGTAGTTTATTCTCAAACTCAAATACACCAAAAACAGATGCACCAAGTCACATGTTTTAAGCATCTAAACCAGCATATTATTTACTTTTATCTTTGAAAATCTTTGTTGTTTACATCTAGAGGGAAGTCAAAGACATATTTCTGACCAAAAATTAAAATCAGATTATGAGGGTCTATAATAGCTGTTCAACTAGAAGAGGCTTAGTAGCAATTTCTCGAGTAATAAAATATATGTAATAATTAGCTTGAGTCTAATTAATGTGTGAATAATTTTTGTTTTTAAAATTTTTAGCATTAAACATTTTTTATTAGATTTCAAACCTGAAGCCCCAGGCATACAAGTATAATTTTAAAAGTATCATTTGTCTCAAGTCTTAAAAAGGGCTTAATACTAAATTAAATGATAATATTTCCAGTAATTTTTAGATATATCTAAATGTAGAATGTATCTTCGAGTGTAGAAGGTCATCTTTCTAAGTGTTCTAACATAAACTGGAACTTGACAGTTAAATATAAGACATATAGATCATGTTTAACAATACCCAAAGTCATTGATAACAAGCTTATCAGTTTATTGTGTATTTCTTGTTACATAAAGGTAGGAAACAATGTTTTAATTTGTTTTTGTTTCTCTAGGGGACCCAGAAGGTATTATCGATAAATGTGTATCAAATAGACGATTTTATTAATAGACACTTGATTAAATGGAATCAATTATATATCAGAACTCAAATATGTATCTCACAGTTTTATGCTGCCATTTTTTCCCCTAACACTACAGTAGGTAGATCTTACATAAATTAGACAAGAAAAATAAATTATCCAAAGGGAAAAATATTTTCACTTGAAAGTTATTTACAGAATGTGTTACTGTGTTACGGGATTTGGGGACAAGATTTTTTTTAATAATGATTTTTATTTTTTCCATTATAACTGGCTTACAGTGTTCTGTCGATCTTCTACTGCACAGCAAAGTGACCTAGTCACACATACATGTATACATTCTTTTTTCTCACATTATCATGCTCCACCACAAGTGACCATAGTTCCCAGTGCTGTGCAGCAGGATCTCATTGCTTATCCATTCCAAAGGCACAACAAAATTTTCCTTGAAAAAGATACATGCACCTGTATGTTCACTGCAGCACTATTCACAATAGCCAAGACATGGAAACAACCTAAATGTCCATCAATAGATGAACGGATTAAGATGTGGTATATATAAACAACAGAATACTACTCAGCCATAAAAAAATAATGTCATTTGCAGCAACATGGATGTAACTAGAGACTCTCATACTAAATGAAGTAAGTCAGAAAGAGAAAGACAAATACCATATGATATCACTTATATGCGGAATCTAATACATGGCACAAATGAACCTTTCCACAGAAAGAAAATCATGGATATGGAAAACGGACTTGTGGTTGCCAAAGGGAAGAGGGATGGAGTGGGATGGACTGGGAATTTGAGAACAAGATTTTTTGTTCCATCTGTATGAGTTAGAACTGAAGGTTAGGAGAGCTAATTTAAATTGGTCAAAAATCATGTTTGAATTTATGAATAAAAATACAGGTTCTAGGATCACACAACCCACCATGAAGCAATTTCTCAGAAATGAAATCAAAGTATGATTGACTTTATAACACTTGTCATGTGTTCTTGTCATCAATGGTTCAACTTGTCTTTTTAAATAATTTTCTATTTTTAATTACGATCAAAGTTCAATATTATATAGCAAATTAATATTCCATGACATGAGACTAAAAGTATTTTTATTTTGCTGCTAGTATCAATCACAGGTGTTAAGATAAATACACTATAAATGGATGGATTACTAGAAAGATAGACATAAATAATGCATTAAGTGAATTACAGAATCATTGGATGAGTTGACCAGCAAAATGAAAAGATATAACAACCACATCACACTGAAATCCCTCTTGATATCCCACCTTTATCTGAAATGTAATTTGTCAAAAGCTGATACTATATTTACCTCCTACAAAAGAATGTTTTGCCAGTTTCCATATTATTATTCAACCCAGCATCCTTCTAGAATACACCAGGTTTGCCACCTAGAAGTTATTTAAGCCACTTCACAGCTTGAATTATATTGAACACTCTTTGGGGAACTCATTCATTTTACCTTTTTGAAGCTTCTCTACTATCCAGCGGCATATAGTATATGCCACATAAATACTTTCGCAATTAACTATGTCTCATACCGAGGCATATTAAGCAAAATCTCAGATTTGAAGCATCTTTTAGAACCAGGAAGCATTTTTTTAGGAAAAAATCAAACTATGGTGAGGGTTGTCAATATGTAAATTATTCAGTCTCTTTGTTTGGAATTAAATTAATATCCAAATTAAATTAACATCCAAATCAAATTTCACTACAAAGCAGTATTTGTTTTTTGTTTGTGTTGTTTTGTCTTTTTTAGGGTCGCACCCACAGCATATGGAGGTCAAACCAGAGCTGTAGCCGTCGTCCTACGCTACAGCCACAGCAACATGGGCTCCAAGCCTTGTCTGTGACCTACACCACAGCTCAGGGCAATGCCAGATCCCCAACCCACTGAGCAAGACCAGGGATCGAACTAGTGTCCTCATGGACACTAGTCTGGTTTGTTATCTGCCAAGGCACGATGGGAACCCCCAGCAGTATTTGTTATTAAAGAAACTAATTTGTAAACTTTGATACACATTAATGCTACTGTTCAATGCTAATGTTGATACTGCAATTAAGCATGATCTTAAAGAATAAACTATAACAGTAAAGTACCATTGCATATACTAAATATCCACTTCTTAACGCTTTAGTTTCCCTTACCCATGAAAATGTGATTTTTTTGGTTAATATTTAATTTCCTTTGTGTCTTAAGTGTTAGTGTTAGCTAAGAATACACAAAAGAGGGCCTACAGAGAATAAATCCATGCATTGTCATTACTGAAATAGAACTGCAGCTGTTTTGCACCTGTTGCTAAAATCTTTTTAGACATTCTCAATTGAGATCCTAATAGTTCTTCATATATGCAGTTTTGGACCGCTGTGTGAACAGAACTATGTCAATATTATACACAGTTGTAAAGAGATAGCTTTTTAAGTTTTTTTTATGAAAACTTACTTTAAAGTTCTTATATTAAAATCAAACATTTTACTAATCTTCAGTGTGGCCACTAACAGATATATTTGGAACTGAGAGTTAGAAAATTAGTTGCTTATATCTCCTGCCTTGATGGGTTACCCATGATTTTCATAATTATAACAAACATTTACTAAATAATTGAGCATGTAGCTACATGGCCTCATTTTACAAATACATAAACTGAGGTTTTAAGAAAGTCAAGTCACCTGATCAAGATTATGGAGCTAGAAAGTGGCTGACACTAACTCTCACTTTTTTTTTTTTAAGGACCGCAGGTGTGGCATGTGGAAGTTCCCAGGCTAAGGGTCGAATCAGAGCCAGTCTACACCACAGCCACAGCAACACCAGATCCTAGCCATATCTGTGACCTACACCACAGCTCACAGCAACGCCAGATTCTTAACCTACGGAGCAAGGCCAGGGATCAAACCCACATCCTCATGGATACTAGTTGGGGGGTTTCCACTGAGCCACAACAGGAACTCCCTAAATTTCATTTTTAAAAGTTATGCAAGCTTCCTCCATTATGTGAGAACTAGCACCTATTTTATGCAAGAGGCAGATGTGTGGAGGTTCCTCTAAAATGCAAAGCATAAACATATGTAAACCTATTATATCTTTCAGAAGCAACAGTGCATATCTCAGAACAATCCATTTTAAAATCACAATGGGAGTTCCCGTCGTGGCGCAGTGGTTAACGAATCCGACTAGGAACCATGAGGTTGCGGGTTCGATCCCTGCCCTTGCTCAGTGGGTTAATGATCCGGTGTTGCCGTGAGCTGTGGTGTAGGTTGCAGACGCGGCTCGGATCCTGCGTTGCTGTGGCTGCGGTGCAGGCCAGTGGCTACAGCTCCGATTAGACCCCTAGCCTGGGAACCTCCACATGCCGCAGGTGCGGCCATAAAATCACAAAAAAGGCAAAAAAAAATAAAATAAAATAAAATCACAGTGGATATTGTTCTATTTCTGGGACAATAATACATCGTAATGTAATATATCCTTTGGAATTATTTCCATGTATTGCCTAGCATTTTTCAATAAAGTAACTTACTAGATAATATGTATACAATTTTCAAAAGAGATTTTTAAGTACACAAAATAAAAAAGCTGAATGGATTTCTACCTGGTACTTAAATACAAAGAGACATAACCTCAGGAAGTTGTGTTTACCAGTTTCTTTCAAGTCCCGACAGAAATATGTTTTGGCTCATACCAGAAATAAAATTGGCTTAAGGGAAACATTTTAGAATATCCTTAGACTATCATTCTATGAATGACCTATTATAAACATACCTCAGACCACCACATGAGATGAATATCACAATAAAGTGAGTCACAAATTTTTCAGTTTACCAGTGTACACAAAATCATGTTTAACAACACTGTAGTCTATTAAGTATACAACAGTATTATGTCAAAAAAATAAATATAATTTAAAAATACTTTCTTGTGGCGTTCCCATTGACTCAATGGTTTAAGAAGCAGGTTAAGAAGTGGGTTAAGAACCGAAAGAATGCAGGTTTAATCCCTGGCCTCACTCAGTGTGTTAAAGATTCAGCATTGACACAAGCTGCGGTGGAGGTCACAGATGGGGCTCAGATCCAGTGTTGCTGTGACTGTGGCTTAGGCCAGGAGCTGTGGCTTAGGCCAGCAGCTGTGGCTCTGATTCAACCCTTTGCCTGGGGACTTCAATGTGCAGCAGTTAAAAGAGGAAAAAAAACTTTATTGCTAAAAAAATTCTGTTATGTGCATTCAGCAAGTTGTAGTACTAATATCAAAGATTACATATCACCATAACAAATGTAATAATAATGAAAAGATTTGAAGCATTGTGAGAATTATTAAAATGTGACATAGGAACCCGAAGTACGCAAATGCTGTTGGAAAAATGAAGCCAGTAGACTTGCCACAAATCCTTAATTTGTAAAAAAAAATGCAATATATACAAAGTGTAATAAAGTCAAGGAAATAAAATGAGGTATGCCTGTATAGACATAAGCCTGTAAGTTCACCAGTTAGATCTCCTGAAAATCATGAATTAGGAATAGAAACACCCTTTCAGGCATGGCATCCTATTTTAGAAATAAAGTTTAAGTCAAATCTTTTACTTATTTTAACCCACAGGATTGAAAACGCTTTAACATTAATAAACTGTTCCTTGGTAATAAATATTTCATGTAGAATGGCCTATTTCCTCTTCATCAGATGCTGACCCACCATTCAAGCACTCCTAAATGATCTAATGTGCTCAATCATTGTAATTTGGATTTAAAATATAGTATAGCTAGTAAACTCTGACTCGGACAACTTATAACCTCAGCAAGCTTATTAATAAATACTAAAACTGCCACTGTTATTTATTGAGCTCATTTGGGGTTTTTTAAGATTTATATTTGTCACTTAACATAAATTTAAACTTTAACATTCTCAACACTTTGGTCTTTCCATACTATCATCCTTAGTTATAGCCTGTATCACTAGCCTAAAATGGCTATCTATGAGGGCATATGGTATTTGGGAAAAATGTATGTGTTTCAGAGAAAACTGGATTCAAATCCTAGTATTGTTACATGTTAATTAACCTAATCTCTCTCCATGCACTTCTTTCTTTTATTATAAAAAAGGAGAATATGACTACCTCAGAAGACAGTTGTGAAGATATTTTTTAATTAATATTACAGATATATTTAATTATATATAATATTGTATGTTAAGTATATGTATATGTATTTACAATGCATATGTATCTATCTATATATATTCTCTATAAAAAATGAATACATGCAAATAAATTAATATATTGAATACATAAAATTCTCTTTTTTTTTGGTTTTTAGGGCTGCACCCACAGGATTTGCAGGTTCCAAGGCTAGGGGTTGAATCAGAGCTACAGCTGCTGGCCTACACCACAGCCACAGCAACGCAGGATCCGAGTCACGTGTGCAACCTACACCACAACTCATGGCAATGCCAGATCCTTAACCCAATGAACAAGGCCAGGGATCGAATTTGCAGCCTCATGGTTACTAGTCAGATTTGTTTCCACTGCACTACAATGAGAACTCCTAAAATTCTTGATAGAAAGTAATTTCTTTCCTTTCGTAACCCTGGTCATGAACTGATATTTTAAAAACAAACGAAAACCTTACTGATTCGGAGTAGTTTGGGGGGAAAAGGAACCATCCAAATTAGTGGAAGACCTCAGAATACAATTTTTAATGGTATTTTATCAAAATTGTTGTTCCTCACATTTCCAAGTATAGGGCACTACTTTAAAAAAAATAAAACTCACCTAAAATAAATGCTATCTACTTACATATAAACCATAATTAATATCAAATACTACAGAGTGCTAACTACGGGTCAGGCAATGTTCTATGTGCTTTAAATCATAGCAAAATAAATATACTCTTGTCAGGCAATACTCCTTACTGTTGAGAAAACAAAGGCTTTCCCAACTGATTGGCCCAAAGCCATAATACATACTAAGGGGCAAATCAGTCTAGCCACAAGGTTCATGTCTCTACCCACTACTCCTCTATAATAAATTGAAAACCCATTTTTCTTAAAAATGTTCTCTGGAAAGGCTATAAAATCGGGTTGTGATGATTGTTGTATACCTATAAATGTAATAAAATTATTTAATTAAAAAAATAAAAAACAGCATCTTTCAATGTTGATTAATTATGTTGCTTAGTCAAATTAATTCTTTAAGTCCACCCTACGCCACTTGTAATTACTCTATTGTAAATTACTATAATCCAAATAAACTCATCTCTGTTTATCATTTTTAAATAAGAAGAGAATACCGAAAACTAACTTTATCAACTGAATTTGAATTTTGAAGTGCACATTTTCATATAAGAATAATAATTAGCTATGCTTCAAACTATACACTACTTCTGAAATTGATTAATAAGGTACAATTTTGAGAACCAAATTTTGTCATTCATATTTGAAAAGAGAAGTTGAAATAAATAAGAATACAATATTCAACTTCTTTGTGGGGTGCCCAAAAAGTAAAAACTGATTTTAATTCAAAAAAGATTTGGAATAAAATAAATCTTTGGTTATACCTTTGACTTTTAGAGGTATAACCCCAATCGCAATGGGGGGGCATACTTAATTAGTTCATCTTTAATATCCTTTTGATGCTCTCAAAAGTAAATTTAGAAATTAGAAAATAGCAGATGAGAAGAGATCTAAATTACACCAAAAATAATTATAGTCCTAAGTGTAAGGCTTGGGAAAAAAGAAAAATAGTTATTTTAAAAGGCTGCATAACTTGATCTAATATTAATATATCAATATTTCTGTACTATTTTGTTTTGCCTAGAAGTAAAGTACAGATCTAACTGATCTCAGGTTTCCTTTATAAGCCCATGAATCTATAACTCAATATATTTTAGCATATTCATGATAGAAGAGTTACACAATTCTACTTTTGAGATTCCTCTTATATTTCTCATTCCCAAGTCAATACCTCATCATATCATTTGAGAATATCTTTTTTTCTTTTTTTTGGTTCACATACTATATTACTTTATTGTTTAGAAAAACCTCTGCAAACTCTCACAGAAGCTCTACCTTTCACCTGGCTGTTTTTGCAGGCTGCAGGAAAATAGTAAATGGACCCACAAGTGGTTTTTATAATACCACGTGACATCACATTAGCAACAGATCAAAAGAAGCCCCGGGTATTGGATGGATTTCATGGATGGTTGAGACAAAGTGTGAAAATCTTTTCCTCTGGCTCTGAATAAAAACAAGTCCCCATATAAACAGGAAAAGACAACCCATATGAAATAGAAAAGTATATCTTTTGCATTGATCTTTACCCTAAAAATATCAAAAACACAAATTTCACTTAAGAATATCTTTCTTTAATGTTCTAAGCCAGATATTTTTCATTCAGTTTTGGGGGCTGCCAACACACTTTTAATTGATCCAAGTTATCTTCCGGCTTACTTTCAGCCTGAATGTTCCCTTTCCAGCTCAATACTCCTTTGTTTTTCCTTTTTACCTCATTGTGGCCCCATGTGATCATGGAGCTTAATCATTATAACAATTACGTATCAATTTTTATTCAAGGCAATCCTTCCCTGCCTTCAAATAGGAGCATCAAAAGTCACACCACTTCGGTTACACAACAGCCAAAGATTTTTCCTTCAATAGACTGTCTTAAAGTAGCATCTTAAAATACATAACAAAACATTTCTAAAGATCATTTGAGAATATCTTTAATGTGAATGTTAAAATTAAGAAATGTTCTGATATTCGAGCAAGAGTAGACAAAATTTGGAAAAAGAAGTCTGTTGACACCTGATTGTAATGGGTGAAAATAAATCTCAGTTTCCAGAAACAAATAATTTCTGTGGAAGTGCTTAATATCTAGAAATTCTTATAACTGTTTTATTTTTGATCAAATTAAAGCCTTTATAAATGTTCATTGAATTCAGAGAATATAAAAACAATTCATTGCCCATTGATATCTTTTTAAACAAAGGAAAACTGTCAATATCAGTAGAGTTTTAAAATTTCTCAAGAGCAAAAATTCAGTGTAACATTACAAAATTAATTTGAATTGATTGGCAAAACACTAAGATTAGTAATATTAATTACTTAGAATGTGATGTGACAACATTTTTTTGTACTTTTGTGAAAATAAAATTATTATATTCTTTTTGAGTCAGACACCCATCATATAAAAACTCTTAACCCTTTCATTTAATTCAGAAAATATAATGTATTTGATGCCATGTTACACGGGGTTAATCCATTCTCCACAGTGAAGTGCACAAGTTTGAGCAGTAACATATTCTGTTCCACTATCATCCATATAAAATATTGTTTACACTCCAGGACTATTGCTTCAGGAAATTATTGATGAGAGCAGCTGCTCCTTCAGAAGAAAAGCAGAAAAGTCCTTTCTGTCCAACCAGGGGCATTTTCAGTCCCTTGCTTTATCTCTATGGCACAGAAGCATGGAAGATTGGATTTCAGACTTTGAATATTAAAGAAAAAATAATAATAAAATGAAATAAAAATCTTTAGAAAGAAACTCTTTAAAACTTCACTTGGGAACTTTTGTTAAGCTCTGAACCATCTCCCTTTACTCAGAATCCTTTGTTAAAAATGAAATGGAAAGCAGAGCCTAAGCTGTACAAGGTAATCTCCATCCAACTTCAAATGTAACTCATTGCTACTGAAATGAACATTGTAATTGCAATTATAACTCTACACTGGTTCATGCATAAATTATTCAAATTCTGGCAATAGATTATTCAAACATTATCTCCAAGAAACACTTCTGAAAGTTCATCAACAATTATACTACAACCCGTTACTAACAAATGTCCTGCAATTAAAAGCTTAATGTATTTTTAAGACCCTGAAATGGTCAATAAAATTGTTTTAACATAAATCTATCTTTAGCTGTTATTCACTATGAAAAACTTGTTTCTTGTCAAATCTAAAAAAATTCAAAACTGTGTCTGAAAAGAAAAGGTCGAAAGTTTTCTACATTGTTCAAATTGAGTATACATACTTCAAAAGGCTAATATCTTCCATAAAATACGAAAATACAAATATTACTGAAAAAGGAGATTCTCAATTACTGTTAAAATGGCAGTACAATGCCAATTTGATTTAATTTAACTGGCTGTCCCCATCATGCTGTATAAAACCGTATTTCCATGTAAAAAGTTGAACCAAACATTGGCATAAGTATCACCTGAGTTATAAAGTTAAAATCACTTGGGCTTGGCTTTTGTGAACGTCACTAAAATTCATACACCCTGCGCTATACTGTTGCTCATATTGTAGACTATACGAATTGCTTCTTTAAGGATTATTTAATCTACAGCTTACACAGACACACCTGGGGTCTCCGATTGCCTTCTCCAAGCATCGCATCAAGTCAGTAGCATAGAATACTTTCTCAGCTATTATTGCCTGATCCATCATGAGTGTCACCTACAGTAGCCTTGATTTGATGTATTAAAAAAAATAAAATAAACTAGAGATTCAATAAATGCTTACTGCTTAACCTCTGGCTAAGGAACTGATTACTTATCTTAATGAAAAGTCCAAAGGCTGATCTTGTTTCCCCCATGACTGGGTCTTTTACACCGATTTCTTCTTATTGGCTCTGAGTACATCATATCCGTATTGCTGAGACAAGCACTGAGGCAGCAGAAGCATTAACTGACACACTGCTTGGCTGGTGTCATGTGACCAGGAACAGTTTATGTAAGAGTTACAAATCACACTGTTAGCTCTTTTTGTTATCTATATGTTTAAAATATAACTATTCCTTTATTTTGGCTATACAAATGACAAAATATCAGGAAATTGTCATACATTATCTATATCATTTAGCCTTTGGGTGAAATTTTCTATAACTGAATGAAACACATTCTCTATGTGTGAAAAGTAGAGGACTGTGCTTTGTCTTATTATTGATACACAGTTTCCTCCTACTGAAAGGAAGAATTAATAGGCTGTCCTTAATAGCTGTCTTTCCGCCAGCATGGCAGAGGTACAAAATGTGAATTTCTGTATATATTCCACATCATTCCATAAAGGATTCCAGTATGGTACAAGAAAATATATTCTACTACAAGATGAAACTAAATGGAATTTGGCATATAACAAAATAAAAACAAGAGTAGTAGGATAGCAGGAATACAAAAAAAGAATCACAATAACCACCATTAATTTGTATATAATTAGTAGAGTAACAGTGTAAAATTGCTTTTAAGATTCAGACCAGGAAGAACAAGGTGAACATGATCAACTTTCTAAAGATTCAGAGTTTCTGTAAAACTTAAAAACACACACACAAAGAGGAACTGCTTTACATAGTTAAAACCATCACCTATATCAGGTTTTTCTTCCTCACTGAACGGAGTCAAGAACATAAAAAGGTGGCAATGGCCAGAATGTAACCTTGAAGAAAGTGCCCTGAGATGGTAGTTATTGTTCTACAGTAATAAGTAGAAACCTCCAGCCTTATTTTTATTCTGTTTATGAAGCCCTGTGGCAGAGAAGGAAGGAAGATGCAGGTTAAGGATATGCCATAAACTAGTCAATGTACAGGTGTGAAATGGATATGAAACTATTAGTGGAATTTTTGCTGCCAGCAAAAAGACATTCCTACTTACAATTTATTAGTTGGGACTTTCCGAGAAGTAAAAGAAACAAGCAAAATCCTGTCATCTTTTTCTTGTTATTCAAAAAATTGAATTGCATATCAAAGCTTGCATATCAAAATTATCATCTTCCAAACACATGAAGACCCAAAAAACTAGAAAGTAATTTTAAAGAAATAAGTAGCACTAACTTTCTGCTTTCAACTTTGCTGGAGAATAAAGTGACTAGATTTTGGATTTGCATTAATGAATAATTTAGGAGTTATGAAGAAGACACTAATTGTTGATGGAGCAACCTTTGCTTAAGAACACTCTATTTAAACAAGCAGAGTGCCTCGGGGTATTTTTGTCCATCTAAAGAGAGGCATTTTATTTCACTCTAGGAACTGCTACAGTTCAATGTTGCATTAACTGAAAAAAAAAGTTTTAAGCAGCACATTTGCTTATTATCAGTAGAAAATCTCAATAGAGATGCTATTTCTGATTTTTTGGATTAAAAAAAAAGGGCAAGAAACCACACAGGCCTGAGTTATAAACAAAAACAGGGAAAAACCATAAAGAATTTCACAGAAGAGCCATTGCCACAACAGTATTACATACTCAGCTTACCTGTATTACATAGTCTGTAGCTGTATCTATTAGTAATAAACTCATTATCCATAAAAAAGCACCAACAATCACTTCACATGTAATCCAACAAGAATATGCACTCAGTTCATATTTACTGAGTGCTTACTATATTTGAGTTGCTTTTCCAGACACAGAAGCCAGAGAAACATCAAGATTTTTACAAATCATAACAACTCATCAATATTAAACATACTCCAAGAAGTTAGCATTAAACTGTGAGAGGAATATAGTTTTGGATCTTTCTATTTCTAGAATTTAGGTTTTGTAATGCTGCACTTTTTAATGAAGAAAAATAGATGTGTTGTTAGACTACAAAATGGAGAATATCTGTAATTTTTGAAGAATATTTATTTAGATGGAGTGTTTGAACCTAGAGTGAAGAATGAAGGGAAAATGGGGGATGGTAAAGAACCAATTTGTTATGAAGTAAAACTTATTCTTTGTATTATGTGGGCTACTTAAAATAATGTAGAAAAATGAAATTTGAATAGTTTTGTCTACATTCAACCCTTGATCAAAAATATTTCTGGGAGTTCCTGTCACGGCTCAGCAGAAACGAATCTCACTAGCATCCATGAGGATACAGGTTCGATACATGGCCTTGCTCAGTGGGTTAAGGATCTGACGTTGCCATGAGCTGTGGTGTAGCTCACAGGTGTATTGGATCCCACGTTGCTGTGGCTGTGGTGTAGGCCAGCAGCTGCAGCTCTGATTTGACCCCTAGCTTGAGAACCTCCACATGGCGCAGGTGCAGCCCTAAAAAGACAAAAGACAAAAAAAAAAAAAAAAGAACATTTCTGCATTGAAAACAGATCATAAGAAATACAGCAAAATATTTGGATAATGTAATTATGCTTATTTGCATCTTATACATTTCTTCACTTTCCAGTTTTTCTGCAATAAATATGTTACCTCCAAAAGCAAGGAAAAAATTAAAAAATTATATTTTTAAATGAAATTTTAAATAAAATAATGCAAAAACTAATAAAAATAAATCTGTATTTGTTTTTGTGTATTCAAAGTATATTTAAATGATATTTCATATTTATGTAAATATGTATACACTTGAATGCACACTTGTATATATATTTTGCCCATATATTATACCCTCAGCACAGAGTTATTGGTTTCCACTTGACTGTGAAGTTGAAGTTCCATTAGCCCAGGATCACACTGTGAAAAATACCAACTGTTAAGAGTGATGGAGAGATCAATTTTCACATCTCTGGTCAATATTACGGAATGCTTAAAATAATCATATATTTCCAAATGTAATACTAAAATGTACATTTAAAATTTGTATTAACTCTGAAGCTTTGTGTATTAGTTAATGATCTTTTGTAAACCAGAACTCCCTTCCAGGCCCTGGATCCTCATTGTTAATTCCTTGCCACTTTGAGACATATAGTAATTTATCTTATTATTCGAAATCAAGCAGACCTTCAGGTAACTAGTTGAAACTATCTAAGATCCTTATCTGCTTAGACATACCACAAAAATATTTATTCTTTGGAGTCCTTCCAACTAGAAGATCTTTTCCAAGGAAGTAAGCCATAGGTGCCTTCTATTCTCCTAATGTAGAAACCTACTTAGCATATGTTACTACTATGAAAAAACTGGCTCAAGAAACTGCAGTACCTTCTGCAGGAAAATTCAGCGGAGTTTTTACTTTTTCTCCTATGTTTTTCTTTTCCATAGCCCAAGCAACCTTTCTGTGTCTTGTAAAAACTTGTTCTTTTACTGTATATGTTCTTATATTTTGCATGTGTGCTTGCATGTGGTGTATGATCTCATCTTACATACCTTAACTTCCAGCTGCTTCTGCAATATCCTGCCAGGTTCATTCACTTTGACCTAATTCTCGGGATATTCTATACCTTCTTTCTGCCTCTTAAAAGAAACCCACCTTCCATATTGTACTATGCAAATCTCCTGAGAATTCTGAGTTCATCATAACTTTTCTCTCACCACCTAAAAAGTTCTATGACTCTAGTAAGACTCATCTCATCATTAGTCCCAACATACATCACCCCAACTTCAACTTTTTTTTACTCTGGTCACCGTGCTTCATGTGTACTTTATTTCTGTTTCAATCTGGAAACTTTCAAGATTCAACTCTAGGCATTTTTCCTGCATAAAGTTTTCCCCAAAACTTTTCCCATCTCGATCACTCTTTTGGTCAGGCAACTGTTAACAATGTGTACACGATCTTTCATTTTTGCAGTACTTTCTATTCTTATTTTACTCTATTTTACATGCTAATGTATTATTGCATTAGAACCTTCTCACAGAATTCATGTCAGGCAATATTCAGCTGAACAAAACGCAGTAAATAAATACTTAGTAAAATGAATTAAATACATACATATACGGAGTCCTAAAGAGAGAATAAGAATATGGTTGTTTCAGATATTTGTCTCACTATCTTGATATGACATTTCCAGGTAAGTTCAAAATATACAGGTAAATAAATATTAAATTTCTTTGAGGTAGCAATTCTAGAGTACTTTAATAATACAAAAACTCAATATGTTAATATAAAATTAGTGGTCTGCCAACATCACTTTGTTTTTAATATTTTGATAATTCTTGACTGAACTGCCCTCATTGGTGCAATGCTCTAATTCAGTCTCTTGAGAAGATGTGTTTATTTTCCAGCCTTTTGGAAATAAAAATCTCAGTTTTCTCTGGCTGCATCTTCATAAATGCTTTCTACTCTAATGCATTATTTAAAGTAAAAACATGTGTACAAGCAATTTCTATTGGAAATGTTATGTTCATTTGTTTGCAGAGACAGAAAAACAAGAATACAATCATCACCTTTGTATATTTAAATAATTCACATTGCCAGAGGTCCTCTGTGCTTAATAAAACGGGGATGTCTTTCAATGATCTTTGAGAGAGTATATTAAACAATGAATTGCTAGATACCATTTTCTTCTTATATTTCTCCTACATTTCCCTTTCTACTACATTTCCCTTTCCGGTATTAGATATTTAAAGCATTGGTGACAACAAAACTTCAGTGGTGCATTATTTCATTGGGAAGTTTTTATTTCCCATGGGGTAACAGCCTTTCTAAAAGCACATTCAAGATCATTTCTAAGGGTTGTTTTAATTCTTTACTAGGTACATCTCAACTAGGAAGTAAGCACTAGGGACATTTTCTCTTTGCAGCTAAATCTATAGCATCTGGAAGAGTCCCTGGCATTCAACAAATATTTGCTAAAGAAATAAAGACTTTATCAGTAAAGATTATTTACTCTGTGTACTGTCTCTTTTTCTTCTTACACCTTTCTTGTTTTATTTTTACCTTTTTTTTTGTTTTGTTTTATGTCTGTACCTGTGGCATATGGAAGTTCCTGGGCTAGGGGTTGAATCAGAGCTGCAACTGCTGGCCTACACGTCAGCCACGGCAACACTGGATCCAAGCTACATCTGGGACCTACCCAGCAGCTTGAGGCAACATCAGATCCTTAACCCACTGAGTAAGGCTGTGGATAAAATCCACATCCTAAGGGAAATGATATCAGGTCTTTAACCTGCTAAGCCACAACGGGGAACTCCCTTATGCCTTGCTTAAAAGTTCTTAACCTCCCTTTTGCTCACACCCCCACCTCTTGGCTACACATCCCACGGATACCTTCAGGAACTGACAGAAACAGTTTTAAACTGTAATTAGTGATAGTAGATAGTGAAAATGGACAGGGCAAATATTTACATATATGAAGCAAATATTTATAAGTATTATGTAAGCTTATTTCCCCTCCCCCAAAAAACATTGCCTGATTTTCTTTAAGTTTGGCAAATTTGCATAAACATAATAGAAATTAAGATTTGAAGGCTAGTTTCCTATAAGAACCTAGGAGGCAAGCAAATGTTACCTCTCCTCAGTTAATGTCTATACAGCCTTTAATAGCAGAATAAGAAGAAAAGATAGAGAAACACAGCAATAAAGGGAGAGAAGAAGAAAGGGAGGGAGAGAAGGAGGGAGGGAGGAAGGAAGGGAGGAAGGCAGAAGAGGGAAAGCCTAATATCCACTGTATCAAAATATGCTATTTATTTTTTAAAAAATCAGTTAGCTGTTTTATAGACTTGTGGTTGCCAAGGGGAAGGGGTAAGGGAGTGGGATGAACTGGGAGTTTGCGGTTAGTAGATGCAAACTATTACATTTAGAATGGATACGCAATAAGGTCCTACTGTAGAGCACAGGGAACTATATATAGTCTCTTGGAATAGACCATGATGGAAGATAAGGTAAGAAAGGGGATGTATATATCTATGTATGTATGTGTGTGTGTGTGTGTGTGTGTGTAACATATATATATTGATGTGCATATATATTTATGCACATATATATATGACTGGGTCACTGCTGTACAGCAGAAATTGGCACAACATTGTAAATCGGCTATATTTTAATAAAAAATTTTTAAAAGTCAGCTATTTTAGATTACATGATTTAAACAACTAACTAGCTTACAAATACAAATGTTTCACTTAAGCAGATTTTCACTATCAAAATAAACACTTGTTCAGAAGGACTGTCTTCACATAAAGGTGATAACATCTGAATAAATCACCAAGAAAATGTTTTAGAGGTTTTAAAGCTCTGACTCTTTAAATTATACTGTACATTACTAAATACGTTTTTACATACGAGTGGGTCATTAACATTTAAGAAGCAAAGGCAATTCATATTTAATTTTTGTTGCAGGAGCTCACCATGGAGCAGTAATTCCCTTATAAGAACAAGGAAACTATGCACCTCCAGCTGTGATAGAAATGGGATTGGAAAAGAGTTCCACCCTCAGCTCACCTTTTCACTTTTTCCATGTCTTTTACTGTAATAAATCACTCTAAAAGGCATGTTTTGCAGTATCACTTCTGCTTACTTTACATGATCTTCAATTTTGGACACACATAAGTATACTGAGATATAGTTTGCATTTTTATAGAAAGCTTTATTGAAAGTTAAACTTGTTTTATAATGTTGAATCAGAGAACTTAATTTTTTTCTTAAAGTATTAAAAGGTCTCCATTGAACCTTGAGACACAGAAACATAAAATAGCAATATAAATGGTTTTGGAATTTTGCTCTATAATTACTACTCTAAAGAAGCCAGGTGCCCTTATATTTTGTTTTTGTTTTCTTTGTTTTTATTTTCTAAGACCATTTATGCAGAACTATATAGACACTAGACACATTGAAAACTACTGTATATTTTCAGCTCAAGTAACTAAATTTTGTAACCATATGGAAAGAAAGCATTATATTTGAATAAACAAGAAAGGAAACAAAATTTTATAGTAAAGAAAGGTCTTATATAATTTTTCATAGAATAAGTAAGGTGTATAAAATACATAATATTTGCACATAATGATATACAAATTTTGATACTGCTTTTATAATAATTGAGATCATACCCATAACCTTTCTGTACTTTGTTTTACTCACTCCAAAATACATCATGAAACTCCAGGTCAACTAGTAGAAAACTAAATAATTATTTTTAATGGCAGCATAATGTTCCATGGTATAGATTTTCCCCCTAGTTAATAAAACCACTCTCTGTTAACAGGCATTCCCTTCATTTTCACTATTTTTCTTTCCTTATCTTTTACTCAAGACATTTTCATATACTTTATTAAGTAATGATGCATTTGTTCATATATACAGTAGACTCCTGTAAATAAAACTGGTAAACAAAGGTTATATATCTTTATTTTAATAGATGCTGACAAGTTACTTTCTCAAATAGCAGCGTTAACATTCACTTTTCCTAGTATGTGAAAGAGTAAACTCTTCTCCACATCACTTTACATCACTTTTTTACCACGGATGGAAAATACAGTTTTTTTTTTTTTAACAGATCTATGAATATAATGAAGTATCTTGTTTCTCTGTGTTTGGCTCAGTGTGTGTATGTAGGTGCATATTTCTCTATTACACTTAAACAATTTTTTCTCACATTTGTTGACCATTTGGGTGAAGATCTTTGCTTTTTTTTAAAGACATTAATACCTCTCATCAGTCTAAAAGTAAGATATATAACATGCTGCACAAGGTATTAGCAAGTATAATGCAGAAACAAATGAAAATGAAAATATATGACTAAACTAGGAATGCAAAAGTCCATTATTTCTACATATTAATAAAAGAAAAACATATGATTGTATCCATAGGTGATTAGAAGATATTTGGTAAAATTCATCAATCGTTTCCAATTAAACCCTAATTAAAATATTAACAGAAAAAATACACAAATACAATAATCTTATCACTTCTCAAGAGTATACATTATAATAAATAAGCACTAAAATTTTTACAATTATTCAGAGGTGAATGCTATCACACTATTAAATACTGCCTGGAAAGTTTTAACAAAAGCAAATACCCAATAAAATTAAATAACTAGCATTAGCACCAGAAGAGACTACATTATCCTATTTTGGATAGTAGAAAATCCAAGATAGAAAGGTTCAAGCAAAATTACTAAAACTCTTTGCTAAGGTAAAATGACACAACATAAATATGCAAATCCAAATAGCTTATTCTACTCGAGCAATAAATACCAACAATGAAAACAAAGGGAAAATCTTTTTGATAATGACAAAATCCAAAAGATATTTAATAGTAAAGATATTCAAGGAAGAGCAATATAAAGAAAACTATACAATGTTATTAAAAGAAATAAAAGAAGATACGAACAAATGTAAATCATACCATGTTCCTGGGGAGAAAGAGAAAAGCATACCTGCAATGCTTGAGAGTGGACCCTGTCCTCACTTGTACTCTTCTCGAACATACTCAACTTCCTAGAGTAACACCATCAGAAATGACTATGCTATCACCATGATGAATAATACAAAAATGAGATTATTATCTAATTTTGTCTAAACACAGACAAAATATGAATACTGTCCAAATTACAAAAATAATCACACATCCTACTTCCTGGTTAATATGAGTGCCTGCTTCTTCTTTACCAATTACAACTCTAGCCTCTCTTTATTCCTCCTGCCTTCTAGATGAGTTCTATTATTACCCTCAATGACAGAATCTCTCCTGCTTCCTTACAGGATTCAATCCAGGACAAAGTCTGACGGACTGCCTTATATCCTATCCAAAATCATTTAACAAAGCCTGAATCCTATAACAGATCCTTTGTAACACTTTGAGACACCCTATGCCTCCCATGATGTGTGTTATCTTGGTTGCGAAGAATAATAAACCCAACATTTTCAACAATAGTTTATTCCCAATGGTCTTCAGCTGGGTGGGCATTGACACTGAATGGAAATATTAAGAGCACAATCCATCAAATTTCTCCAAATTAATACTTATTTTAATGTTTAAAGCAGTCACAATATGTGCCCACATTGTATGAGTTGTGGGTCTGGATTTGCTTAAAATGATCTTCAACTTCATTTAAATTTCAATTAAATAAAATTCTTCAATTTCATTCTTCAAACAAAGACTGTTTAATGACTGAGTATGTTAAAACACATTTAAAGAACAATAGAAAGGAGGAAGGTATGTTTATAAATATAAGCAAGAGTGTTGCTCTACGAGAATAATGTAAATTCTATTTTTGAGTTGAATATTACATATAAATCTTGCTTTTTGAGTGAGAAATTACAATTCCAGTATATTCTAAGAAGTGCTATCAGTGTTTTTATTTAAACACTGGAAAGTAATGTCTAGTATCAATATACATGTTTACTGTTGTTGTACAAAGCAAAAGAGAACCTCTTGATCCACGTGACATTTAAACCTCTCAAGAAAGATTTCATCTATGAAAATTTCCCTTTGAGTCCAAAGCATCACTCTCCTAATCTAAATTACAGAAAATCAGATAAATCTAATACCTAATGCCTCTTTCCTAAAACCGCCTTATCTCCAGGAAGTAGGTTTCTTGTTCCTGCTCTGTTGTAATTTATCTTGAATTCTTTAATTCTTTTTCTGGTCTCCTTAATCCTCTTAATTACAGCTTCTTCGACACTCACCCTTATGTACTCTACTTGCACTATTATCAGATCATTTCATTATCAATTATCTGTAAAATTAGTTCTTAAATTATTCTTGGTTTTTAATAACTTATTGTTCTCACCCATCAACCTTTCCAATTCTAAGGTAGTATTTTTAGATCCATTTCTTATTCACTTTCTCAGGGTCATTAATCAAAGACCACACTGATTTTCTTTTCTCATAAATACTATGAAGTACCCTACCTCTCCTCAGGATCCACAGCCAAAAACAGTGTTCTTCAAAATTAGTGGGCCTAGGAATCACTTGCAATGTCTGTCACAGATATAAATTTCCACCTCTGTTTCCATAAATTCTGACCAGCTCTATGGTGGGACTCAAGAATCTGTATTTTTTCCCAAAACATATTTTATGGTTTTTTTTTATTTTTCCTAGTTTCATTGAGCTATGATTACATATAGTAAGAAATCTATATTTTAAACAAGCACCCTCTATGATTCTGATATGGGACATATGTGGACAATTGTTTAGAAACACAGATGGAAGGGTAGTTTCCATCAATGAGTCTACAACAACGTCATTGGGAATGTCTCAGTGTTTTGGCCAATAGTTGAAGGAATCTAAAGCTTATTCTAAGCAAGGCATTGGGACAATATAGTTAGTGATAAGGGAATATGGAGACCATGTGAGCTCAAACAACTGTTTCCGTATCACTAAGCCTCAGTTTCTACCTCTGGAATACGAGGATAACATCTACCCCCTTGGGTAATTATAAGGATTAAATGAGAACACCTGCAAAATGTTTATCTCAGTCAAACAGAGTATAAGTGATAAGTAAATATTAGCTCACATTTTTCTACTGGGAATTTTTCACACTTTTCTTGGATGTTTTTATTCTTAACAACTGTTTTACATTTCTAAAAGAGTATGGTCTGGGTGGAATATGTTACATAGTTCTGGGATCCTGCAGGTGCTTAAATGATTATTATATCAGAAATTCAACAACAAAATACTTTGTTTTCTTTCTGTGTTTAATTTTCCTTTGTTTGAAGTGATAAAAATTCTTGAAATCTGAGAGGGAAATATCATAAGCATAGTGTCTGCTGAAAAAGAAGACAGCTCTCTCACATCACCATATTGTATTGACCCCCTTCCACATGTCCTAGTGTAGTGGCCCAAAGTCCCAGAAAAAAAAAAAATGTTCCTCTGTTAGAAATATAATAGCATCACAATGTATGGCCAAGGATCTGTTTGTTCTGTAAGCAATATAATTATTTCACATTTTCCATTAAGTTTGAAAAGGGAAATACAAAAGAACTGTGTTATTTCACTGAGAGTCTTATCAGAGAATGCTGTCCCTATATCACCAAGGTCCTGGTGAAAAATCACTCACCGTTTGCAGCCCCAAAAAAATAAAGGGAAGGCCGGACCACCCTCTTTATTCCAGTTATTATCACAACAAAGGGATTTTATAATTCACTTTCTAACTAGAGAGCAAAAAGTATTTAGAGAGTACACACCTGTGGAATTCTAGAATGCTTCCTCTCTAGCCCCAGGAAACAATGTGCTACTCATTTCTTTACTGTTCAGCAAGTGTCAGACACCAAGCCTACTACACTCAAGGAGTTCTTGGTCTAACAGCAGGTCTTTGACCAATACCTTCTCCTCCGCTTGGGTTAGACATTTCCCATCAGGTGTCTTTATCATCATGACAGGGTGGTACTCTTAGAATCATGCTTCTCTCTCTCAATATTTCCTTTTCCATCATTTACTTACTCTATCAAAACTGTCCAATTAGCTCAGATGTCTGGGAATATGACTACCTCATGGCTAACATATTATACAGATCAAACATAGACACTTCAATTCTAGTCAAATTTTTCATTTCAACAGATACTTCTAAAAGGAGAGATGTCTGAGAGGAGGCTAACACTGTCTTTAAATCATGTTGCATATGCAGCCATAAATTCTATATCCCACTAACTGCCAATTACATATTCATCCAATAAAGCAAAAATCAAGACTCTAATAAGAGCTAGGAATGCTTTCAGATTCTAGGCACTTAAAAGTTAATTTCAGATAATATTACTGAGTATTTACGGCATTCCAAAAAAAATCTTCATGCCCTTTACATAAATTAACTCACGACAACTCTATAATTACAGAACTATTATCTCCAATTTATATATAAAAAAATTATATATGAGAAACAGAGAGGTTCTATACATTTGCCAAGGTCACACAACAAGTAGGTGCTGGAATCATGATTAAAACCCAAGCAGCTTGCTTTCAGAGCTCACAGGCTTAGGCATTATGAACTGTACCATTCTGAGAAAGTTTCCATGAGATTGAGGGCCCATCGTCCTAAAGGGACAATAGATGTGGAAAGAAATACCAATAATAAAAACATATGAGCTACATAGTGAGTTCTGTACCCTGAAGGATATATGCTTCCAACTTCTGGGGTTCCTCAGCCACAATTCTCTTCATAATTGCTCTAAATGAAAAGAGCAATCACCTTTCCCAAGTTCAGCCCCCTTTTCAGGGCAGCTCACATCCAAGGCTGATGGACATGGAGAACTATTCGGAGGGCCATTCAAGTCTCACATCTTTCCATGGAGCTCACTGGAGTTCTCTTTGAAACTACATTTCAGCTTAGTATCTCCCTCTGCTCAATCCTGTTCCTTTCCTTTTGCTTGCACAGATATTAAACTTCAGAATACTCACTAATAAACATCCTGCATCCTAATCTCCAGATCAGAAAAGAGTCTAATCTCTATGCTGAATTCTAATCTCCATTTCAGAATCTGATTTGTGGAAATTCTGACCTAAGACATGCTATAATAAATAAAATTTGAATGAGTTGAAAGATGATAAAGGAATTTATTAACTTCCAGAGGAATTTCAATTGGCAGTGGGTAGGGCTGAGGGAAGAGTCATCTATTCTAGTCTTAGTTGTAAAGAAAAGCCAGTGTGGCTAGTTTCCATTAAAAAACAAAATAAAACAAAACAAAACACTATTTACCAAGGGACATCAGGTAGCTCATAGAATCTCCAAGGGGACTGGTGAACTCAGCTCTGACATTATCTCTACATACGTGTGATGCACCATGCCTGCGTGAAACATCCCAGCATCAGTCAGCAATCCTCACATCTGGGACTGAACTCCAAAACATTTGCTTCCCAGGAAATTGTGTACCTTCACCATCATGTTTGTTAGAAAACTATTTCCCCATGCAAGGCCACCTTGTAATGCTGCTAATCTGAATCCACACCTGATTTGTAAAACACCTTTCAGTTACCTACACCCTAGCCTCAAGGACATCCAAGGAGGTGCATTTTCAGAAGGTGGGAATTCGCTGAGAAAGTAACAAATTGTAAGGAGAATGTTCAAAGATGGTGGATGGCCATCAACCATCACCCACTAGAGGAGGATTTCCTCTTCATATAGCAGGGAGTCTTTGTAGTCTTTCTGGGTTATATAGAGTTCTGCAACAAGTGGAAGTGAAAATTAATAGCCAATCTCTTTTCCTTAACCAAATGTTTACTGCTTTTTTTTTCTCTATATGCCCACAGAGAGTAGTATTAGATTAATTATGTATATTTATCATGTTTCGAAAGCATTTTGCCATTCCTCTTAAACTGTTCATCCATTTTTAATGATTTCAAATTAAAATTTACATTTTCAATTCATCGTAGATTTTGTATTGTACAGTGTCATGGACCAAAAGCAATTATTGATCAAAATATGCTATTCGTTGAAGTAAATAACCGAATGGTTTCCTCTTGCTGAAAAGAATTGTGGAATTGTCATATACATTTTCCATATTTTACTCATAATCACAATACAATTCTATTCTGTATTCTAGGTCCATTCTGTATTATTTCTGATTTAAACCAAACGACCTTAGTTGAAAAGAATATTTATCACAATTATTAATTGGTTTATAATAAAATCTCTATGGCCATTTTATAATACAAATTGTAATTTAGTCTCATATACTTGTTACCCTTCCCTTCTAAACTTATTAGTTAAAATCTTCAAATTCTAATCTTCTCTTAATATTACTCTGCTTTAGTCAAATGTAAAACTATGATCTCAGATACATGATCAGTCAACAGGGGTTAATATTTCATCTCATCAAGTCAGCTTGATGTTCAGCATCTTTTGTCCTTGAACTGGTGACAGGCAAACAAGAGGCTCAAAGGAAGCAGGAGAATCTGGACTAGTCAATTTGATTTGGCAAAAAAAATTTCCATATAAGGCAAAACACACATATTCACACACACTCACATGCATACCCACACACACAATATTTACTTTTAAAGGTCTTTTTGAGTTCCCTGGTGGTTCAGCAGGTTAAGCATCTGGCACTGTCACTGCTGTGGTGCAGGTTCAATCCCCAGCCCCAGAACTTCCAAATGCTAGAGTTGGCCAAAAATAAATTAATTAATTAAATAAAAGGTTTCCTGATAGAATATTTTATGTGACTGTTGGTTGTAAAAAGCTACTATATATTAGGTTTGTACAAATGTTTAGCACTTCTTTACTACTCGATCTTTTTGGGATCTAACTCAAAAGCAAGAGCATTAATAGTATTTACCCTAAGAACAGAAAGGCAAGACAATTCCATGACTTTCCAAAATCCTACTCATAAAATAATTTTAAAGTGTAGGGCATTTGCCTAAATGGATGAGATAAAATCTTTGTAGCTGTCTTCTGAGTCTGAACTTTTCCTTGGATGTAAAATACTGATGTGCTTGTTAGGACTCAAAGGGATTAAATGCAATTTGTATCTGATAGCTTGCTTTCTCATGGTAATTATATATCTAGAAAAATGAAAGAATGTAGCTTCTGACAAATAGGCATTGACTTCAAAAAAGGAAATCATTTTTTAATTAATAATTGATATGAAAAGGAAAATAATATTTGACTATCAAACTGCCTATACAAAGAAAAATCAACAAATAGATTAATTGAAAAAGCCATTCCATCTAGTTTGGGGACTTGGGTTGGGAATAAAAAGAAAGACATGATTAACATTTTAGCTTTTAATTAATTGCCTTGGCACTGTATTCACACAACATGGCTCCATTGTTTTGCTGGCACTCCTGAGCAATTCTTTACCACCATGTTACCCAGGTGAAAAGCACTATGAAATAAACAAAGAAATAATGAAAAAGCTTTTCATATCATTATAATAAACTTATAAGTATACTTAATGTCAGGATTGTTTATATGCCGACTTCCTCTAACAATGTTGAGCAATTGGAAATTACAACCAAACAGATAAATTGAAAAACTCAAAGCTTAGAGGAAAAGGGGCTGGATAGAAGCAAAATCAGATGACAACACAGATTAAGTACCAAGAAAAGATCTACTGTGGTTACTGTTTTAGAAGAAAGATTAATAGCTAATGCTTTATTTGAAATAAGATGTAAGATTTCAGGCAAAAAAAATTTTAATTTTTAGTTAGACATAGACAATATGTTATAGAGGCGAAAGCTTGAATCCTGTTTCTATCACTTCCCAGATAGGAGACTGCACTCATTCAGCTTCTTCCTCAATAAAATGAGGCAAATGCTAACAACACCTGCGTCAAAGATAGGTTTTAGGATTAAATTTCCTTCAATAGAAAATATCCAATTTTTTTTTCGGAGACGGGTATAATTCACTGTAACGCTGACTTCATGGCAAAGACAACAAAAATGAACATAAAGAATGGTAGACCAATTAATAGAACTTGAATATGCATATAATGGCATGGAGCATACCCTGATAAAAATAGCCTATCTAAAAGATTTACAAGAGCCTTAACTTCTCTGATTTGATCTACTGTAATGTAATCATCAAACCATATGCCCCAAATCCAAGTATTCATTGCTATGAGACCTAGAATGGTTTCACTATGATTTTTTTATTTTATTTTATTTTATTATTATTATTTTTTTTTTGTGTGTGTGTGCTTTATAGAGCCACACCCACAGCATATGGAGGTTCCCAGACTAGGGGTCTAATCTGAGCTACAGCTGCCAGCCTATACCACAGCCACAGCAACACCAGATCCAAGCCACGTCTGCAACCTACACCTGAGCTCACAGCAATGCCAGATCTTTAACCCACTGAGCAAGGCCAGTGATCACCTCATGGTTCCCAGTCGGATTCATTTCCACTATGCCATGATGGTAACTCCAATATAAGAGTTTTATAAATGACCACATTGTCTTTAATTATCATGCCTGTTATACTGCTTAGACAAACTCGTAGATCAATTATATCAATACAAGTTTCCACCATGCTCTAAATATTTCTCCCTAATCATTTAAAAAATGTCTATTTCTATTTTCTAACATGTTATTTATTATCGGTAATTTATTAGTATTTACTCTGTGTAAGCCCCCAAATGATATTTCCAGAATGAGGCAGAGCAAACTTTTTCTCTCATAAGCTCTATGATATTTTATCCAAACTAAACTTATTTTCTTGGGCCCATAGAAGGTACATAACTATGTGTCTATGCCATTTATGTCCATCCTGCCTCAGCATCTTTAAACAGAACTTACATGCAAACATGTCTCCAAGAAATCTCCCCATTCTTAATCTCTTATTTATGTTTCCCTACTTACTCTTCCTAGTTAACTTCTTTCACGTGGTTTCCTATTGAACTTGGCTCCTGCTTCTCTAGATTATCCACACACACTTTACCTTAGGCTTGGAACTGATATTCTTACTCCACCCAGGCATCCCTGCCACAGTTAAGAACACCAGGAAACTGCCTGTAGACACACCCACTTCTCCCAGCAGGAAAGCAAGATCAGCTGCATTCATTATCCAGGAAAGATCTCACTCTAATTTACATATTTCTAAATCCTAACCAATCTTCATTTAGTTCCTTGCATTCACCTCCCCTATGCAGTCGTTCATAACCCCTATTCCCCTGGTAACCAGTCTTCTGAAATATTTAGCACTTAAATGCTTGTCAAATCAAGTCCTATTTATTTCTACTATAACAGGGCAAATACAAATGAAAAATAAACCCATCTGTGGAACAAGAACAAACCCATTGTCATAAACAACAAACTGGTGGTTGCCAAGGGGGAGGGGGAGAGATCCTGCTATATAGCACAGGGAACTATATCTGGTCACTTGTGAAGGAATATGATGGAGGATAAAGTGAGAAAAAGAATGTGTTTAAGCATATGCATGACTGGGTCATTTTGCTATGACAGAACATTGTAAATCAACTATAATAAAATTTTTCTTTTAAAGAGGCTTAATTCTCCACATTGAAACTATGGGCAGCAGATTTTCCTCCCCTCCTTTTTCTTTGAGCATTGATGTGTACTTTTAATTACTTTCTTCCACTCTCCTTATTCTTTTGAAAACCAAATATTCCTTTTGTTGACCTGGGAAAGTCTTTTTCAAGGACCTAGAGGCCATCTCTTTGAAATGTAAATGTTAAGTGAGATAGCACCCCTGTCTCCCAGTTTCTGTGAGACAGTAGGAGCCTAACTTCAGTGGATACCTTGCTCCAAGTTACAAAATTCTTTCCTGTCAAAAGAAATGTTTGCTTTGTCTCTTGATAAAGCCAGTGAGCTAACACATCAATTCCAGGTAAAGTTAGGATGAACTATATGTGACAAATGGTGTTATGAAGTCCTGTTACTTGAAGACTGATAATTGCTTATCTTGAGACAATGTATGTAATGGATCATACCTACTTGACTATACAAAAGGGTAGATTTCTTTCTGTCTTTGACAGTTGCTTGTGATACACATCATACTCGGTTTGATTTTGCTTATTCAGTAATAAAAGTGTTTTCTTTCCCTACCACATTTGTGGAAGGAAGTTCTGAGTTGGAAGATTTTGTTTTGGATTATATTTCCCTATCTCTATACACATAGATATTTTAGATGTTTCATTCCCCTCAAAACTACTATAACAGGGCTGAATCTATCACACTAGATGTTCAAGTAATGTCATATTTCAAACTAACCTACAAAAATTACAAACTGTTACCATAATTAGTAATAGATATAATAGGTATCAGCATAGTCTTCAACAGTTAAATTGAAGACTTGACTTATTGGTTGAGGCCACACACACATACACACACACACACACATCACATACACACATACACCCACACCCATACAACTTACTACTATGTCGTATATGATAATGAAACCCAGTATCTGACAAAAGATAACATCTGACTATATTCTGCCACCTATATAAATATTTCTTATCAAGCAAACACAAAATGTTACACTCAATAATTTGATTCAGTCTCAGCTCTCTATCCCTTTAAGTGCTCTAAAAAGTATCAACCTGAAAATCTGGTCAAGGCAGTTGCAGCAATAATTCCAGCAGGAAGATTCAACTAACCTACTAGCCAAGGGTCAGATGACAGAATCCTCCAAAAATCTCTGAACAGATGAGATAAGATGGAAATCTTACACCTAGGGTACATTTCTGAAGGATATAGACGATTGGAAATCACTAGATTATTTTATCTGATTCATAAAGAGTAGGACTGTATATTTCTAGTGAATCCCCATACCTTGAACAATACTTACTTCACTAGCAAAACTTCAGTAATGGCAAAATTCTGTTCTCCATTAGCCATATGGCACATTCTGAGGTGCTGATGGAAAATTCAAACAGCTGAATTATTTTTGTAGTGCAAGTTTTCCATGAGCCTTTCAAATTCCTGATCATTGCACTTCATAAGCAACTAACCACCCTTGACTGTAAGTCAAAACTAAATAATAGATGCATTTTTTTTACTATAGCTGTTAACATGTCTTAAATTACAGGCAACATAATATTATGCTTTCAAATTTAATTCAATTGGCCTTGAGACGTTACACATGAATGACATTGGCAGGATGTCCCCCACCTTGGACCATGACAGAATTCTGTATCCCAACCTTGCAGCATCCCAGAGCTCAGGCCTAGATGTTTTTCATTTGTAATGGAGACTCTCTCCCCTGTTGAGTTCATCAGGTCTGAAGGCTTTAAATGTCGTCCGTAAGCCAACACTTCCAAACCTGTGGCCTAAGCCTGGACCTCACACCTGATCTCTAGGCTTGCTGACCTAACTGCCCACTTGACAGCTTCCATCTCTGCTTGCATGTTTAACGGACATCTTAAAACTTACTATGCCAATAGCTAGGCCCACATGTTAACTTTTTTTAATTCCAGCAGTGTTTAGCTTACTGTCTAACATATGGTAAATAATCACTTAACCTCTTTCATTGATGGAAGTTGTAAATTTCTAACTTCATATAAAACCAAACATTCCCCCACAAATAATAAAGTGATTTTATCCCAATTGCATTTAGCATCAAATGTTACTATGTGCAGACTCTGGGAGTACAAATTCTATGGTTAATAATTTCACTGAAATTTTTTGCTTAAACTCATTTTATCACTGACAAAAGAAAAGTGAAGCCAGAACACAAAGATATCTGGCATTAATTTCACAAACAATACAGTGCCACAGGTCATCTGTCAACAACATCAAAATTGTCATTATATGATTACAAACCATGTAATTACCTCTAGTCAAAGGAAAATACTGTGGAATTTGTTAGGTATACTTCTAAGATAGATTCAGCAAAGTTTTACAAATGCAATTTAATTCAATAAACGTATGATGAATACTTCCAGTGCATCAGGTGTTGCTGTTGGCACTCTAGCAAGCACAGTGACACTGTTTTCTCTTTGTGTCCCTTAGAAAGAGATGAGAAGAAAGGTGATAGGACCATTAGTTGCAGAGACAGATAGTAGGTCACTCTAATGAATCTGGGTGTTTTCTTGCTAGCTTCCCCAAGGTTGTAACCTTTGTGAAGCTGAGCCACATGAGGAAGTTAATAAACAGCACATCCCAATGATAACAAACCTAGTGCGGTAGAAAATGGTATATTCAGTGCAATGTTATTATCACCGAGAAGATCTGAGGCTATGAACAAATAAGCATCATTTACAGACAATACCTCCTAAGTTGATCCAGTGAAAGAACACAGTCCAGGACTGTGGGTGAGACAATGAAACGAGGCATTGGATAGGAATAATTGTTTCTATTACTATTTCAAGCATTGTACGTGATAAACATGGTTCAAAGTTCTCTAAATATATCAACTCCATTAATTATCACAAGAACTCTAAGTACAGTTAATGTACTTAAATATTAATAAATATTATAATAGATCTAAGATTGATACTATTATTATTCAATTTCACATACAAATGAACTCAGAGAGAGACAAAGCATTTGCCCAAGATCAGGAATTCCTGCTCTGGCACAGTGGGTAAGTATCCAACTGCAGTGGGCCACTGAGGCAGTGTGGGTTGGATTCCCAGCCCGGGTCAGTTGGTTAAAGGATTCAGCATTGTCACAGCCATATAGCATAGGTCATAGCTGTAGCTTGAATTCAGTCTCTGCCTGGGAACTTCCATATGCAGTAGATATAACCATTAATTTTTTTTAAAAAAATGCATATGCTCAAGATCAGAATTCTTTGTATTTACATGCAACACGTGGATATAATATCTGTACAGCTGTTTTTAGAAATATCAACAACAAAAAAAGCAGATACAGACAAGGTTTACTCATCTAAGGAATAGAAATAAGGCACCATAGTAAGGATATAAAAATGAGAAATCAGAAACATTTTTCAAGAAAGGCAGAGATGCAAGCGTTTATGCCCCCAAATGCTTATAAGTGAACCTACAGCTAAGAAGGATACATATGAGTGAGTGAATGAGTATTGTATCCAAGTCTTACAACTGAATAGTGCAGTGCACACAAAACAGTCCTGGTTTACACCTGTTATCCCTGCATAGTTGTTACTAGTGTCTCCCTTGTCTCTCAAAAGTATCCTGCTTGAACAATGTATAACATGATCACTCTAAAAATGAGCCTTCTGAAAACTGAACTGTTCCCCTTGGTCACATGTACATAGAATGAGATCCAATGCACGTGTGCTATCTGTGGTTGTTGATGTGTCGAGGGGTCCCCTCATCTAGGCCATGTGATCCTCACAAATCACGATATACTGCATGATACTGGAGAAAAGAGAATCTGGCACTCTCTTAGAAATAAGCATATTTCTCCATTAGACTTTCTTTGCTAACAAAGCTTTGTCTAAGGATCTTTCTACATTCAGAATGAGAACCTAAAGCAAAGGTCAGTTACCTAGATTTCTCTGAAAATCAGAGATTCCTTGGTCTGTTATAGGGAATAGCTTAAAATATCACTTGTTAATTACCTTCCTAATTCAGCTTTCTGCCAAAGTAATTTGTAAAACTGGCCCTTGGAGGAAGAATGAAAGCAAAACAAAACAAGACAAAAAAACAAGTGCAAACACATGCACACACATGCCCATGCACACATACCAGCATATAAATATTGCTGAAAGCAACATGTACCAATCAGGAGTTCCCCTCATGAATCAGCAGTAAGGAACCTGACCGGTATCAATGAGGATGCGGGTTCAATCCCTGGCCTCACTCAGTGGGTTAAGGATCTGGCATTGCTGTGGGCTGTGGTGTAGGTGACATATGTGGCTCGGATCCCAAGCTGCTGTGTCTGTGGCATAGGCCGGAAGCTGTAGCTCCAATTCAACTCCTAGCCTGTGAACCTCCATAAGCTGCAGATGTGGCCCTAAAAAGCAAAAAAAAAAAAAAAATAATTTAAAAAAAACCAACAAAACGTGTACCAATCAAAGAAACAGTCCTTAAAACTCATAATCAAGCCATTACGGGACAAGGAAAAGTAATGAAGTTGTATGTCCACTAGATCCGGTATTGTCTGCTAGAAACCCAAAAAACTCCAACAAGTTAACACATTGGTTTATGACGTTCTTATTAAAGTGAAATAATATAAAAATAAGTGTTAAAATATGTAAATAAAATATTATATTTTAAATAAACAGATACATACATGCTTCAGGAATAGTATCAGTTACATGTTTTGATAAAGTATAGCTCAACTATGTCTGCCTCTCATATTTATGAATTTCAAGGCAAACTCATTTCACTGAACCAATAACTGAACTGTGGACAATCCTCAGACACCAAAAGAAATAGCCAATTTACAATGTTTTCCTGAAGCCTATGTACTTAATGTGTTATTTTGATGGTGTCAGATTCAATTGTAAACATCTTAATTGGAATTCTGTTCATATTTCACTTTTCTTTTGGAAAATGAAATATGTTTCAGTGTTACAAACAAATACATTGCTTTGAGAGAGACAAAGACAAAGAGGTTTTGAAAGGGGAAAAAGTAAGATTGCATGAATCCATGCTTTTTCTTTCCAAATCTCTTACCATGTGTGTAAGACTCCTCCATTTCTAACACTGCTTGTCTTCCGGGCCCTGCCTTACCTTCTAGCCACCACTGCTGAAACCAAGCAGGGCCCTGTGGGGCTCCTGGGCACAAAAGTCTTTCTGTGTCCCCCATTTCTTGTTTTTAGGAAATGGGCCTCAACCAGCCTCCAAGGCAAGGGGCAGATTCAGACAGCTGCTGATCAGGGAAGGAAGGGGATACAAAGACAAGGAAAGAACAGTCAAACAATAGTATAGCTTTGGGGCAGGATCCCGGTTCCCTCTCAAGGGATACACACAATGACCTAGAAATCTTATACACCTAAGAGAAAAGTTACATTCCTTATACTTCTTTTAGAAATGAATACTTTCAAATTGAACAGTTTGGAGCCCTTCCTTGTGCTTCTCCCATGTTTGATTGCACCGTAAACACAATGACCTATAAGCTAAAGATTAGGTAAAAAGACTAGGTAACCTGAAAACAACTGCTTGTGAGTTAAAGATTATTAGCACACGATGTTCCTCAGCAACTTCCCTAGTTTGTTCTAATTTCTGATCAATATGCCCTTTGCACAAGTACTGTTATTCTAGGTAATAACCCAGAAGACCACTACCAGCATCACTGTGAGACTTTATTAAGATTCCCCCAAAGAAGGAAAAATACATGTTACCCCAACCCTGATTCCTATCTGAAACCCTGTTTTCTCCTTTAACCTGTATTTCTTCCCCAAAGGAGGGCACGGTCTTTAAGATATTAGCCTGCTGAGACCTTCTTGCCTGGTAAAGCAATAAAAGCTATTTTTTTCTCCTTCACCTAAAACTCTATGTGTTTCTATTCGGCACAAGGTACAGAAGCCGAGTTTCAGCAACACTGCCATCCTAAGGAGTGAAGCTTTTCCTGACCTTTGGCCTGCTCCCCAAAGTACCTTGACAAAAATCTCTAAGCAGTTACAGAAAACATAACTTGCAAGTAATATGCAACAGAGAATCTGCTTCCTCATCTCTGTCCTCAGTACACAGCATATTACCAAGCACACAGCAGTAGCTTAATGAGTATTTGTAGCATGAATAAGTGAAAAGTTATGCTCAATGTTTTCATTTAAAATACAGTATTTAGTTATCTTAATATAGTCAGATAAGTTTGAGAGATTTTTTTAAATCTCCGGTCTGAATTCCTAACAACACCGTGTTTTATGCATAACAACTGCAGTTTTGTGCTTCAGAAACAAAACAGGTTTTTTTTTTAACTATTAAATAATTCAAAAGGATCAAAAAAGTCCAGACACAGATAATCTCATAATCTCTTACTAACAGAGCCCATTCCTTATTTTCTAAAGCTATCCTTTGATCTTTTCATGTACAAGCATGTGCTCGCGCACACAGACATACAGACACAGAGGCACACTTACAGTTTCCTTTTTTCCCCTCCTTCTCCCTCCTATAGAGTAAGATGTGGCTATTAGTCAGTCAATCACTCAACCTGTGCAATGCAAAGAGCAGCTCCTAGTGATTTTTTTTTTTCCAGGTTTTCTAGTACAGGCAGCAAAAATAAAACACATTCTCAGAGAAAATCAAATGAATCTCATGTGAATGAATTGTTTTCTTTATAATCTTCATATTTTAGAAAAAGCAGAAATGCTTTTACCTGGAAAGTACTTTCTTTGACTAAGTTAGTATCATGCCGACTGACCTTTACTTTATTGTTCCACAAGCTCTCTGGCATTTTAATGTTTGCGTCTGTAATAATAGTCTTGAAGAATTGAATGGGCTTTTTGAAGCAATTTTCTCCCTAAGGATGTAAAAATCAGTCTTTATTTTGCACATACTCAAAACAAAGCACTTAAAAAAATAAAATGGAAATGCAGTTAGTGCAGAAGTGGGCTCATTTATGCTTTAATATTTTTAAACACTGAATGAAGAGAAACTGCATGTATATACTTTTTAAAATGTCTTTTTTTAAGCTTGAGTGATTTCTGAGTTCAAAATCAAATGCAATATATTATAAGACTATGATCTCTCCTTTGCAGAGCTTCCTGGGATGAAGAATCTTAGAACAGCCCAATGACGGGTCTGAATTTTCCGTGTGTATACACAGCTTGCTCTGCTGGAAACGTCCTTGTGCCTGGCTCCAACCTGCTTGAGTTTCTAGTCTATCTTTAAAAACTTGACTTTCTCTGGTTCTACAATTTCTGCTGGTACAGCCCTTTCAGCTGTTTCCCAAATAAAAAACAAATAAAAAAGAAAATCAAAGGCTTTTACAAGTTGTGAAACAACCTTCCCCTGCTGAGCTAACAGATTTCTCTCCCTTTTGTCTCAGAAAGGAAACAGAATATACTCTTAAACATTCCCTCCATCCTTTAACATCTGCAGCTGTTTCTTTCTCAAAGACTCATGATTATCACAGCCAAAAATAATTCTTATCAAAATTCAATAATTCAAAAAATCACAACTATAAAATTTTAAAGTATTTTAATTCATCAGTATGTACCAATTAATAGATTACTAGAGAAAAAATTTAACTAGCATCACTAATAAAAATGATTTAAATTTATTAAAGATGTCAGTGCTCTTAAGTAAATATTTTGTCATGAACATGTTTTCTAAATATTCAAGAATGTACTATTCAGGAGTTCCCGTTGTGGCTCAGTGGTTAACGAAACCGATTAGGAACATGAGGTTGCGGGTTTGATCCCTGGCCTTGCTCAGTGGGTTAAGGATCCGACACTGCCTTGAGCTATGGTGTAGTTTGCAGATGTGGTTCGGATCCCACATTGCTGTGGCTGTGGCATAGGCCGGCGGCTACAGCCCCTGTTAGACCCCTAGCCTGGGAACCTCCACATGCCTTGAGTGCTGCCCCAGAAAAGACAAAAAAAAAAAAAAAGGATGTATTATTCAAAGATAAAACCATTTTAAGTTTTTTGTGGTAGATTAAATATTTAAGAATGTGATCTCTAATGAACTAGTCAACAAATATTTAAACAAAAACACAGTGATCAAGACACTGTCCTAGGCACATACTTAAAGAGTTTAAGAAAATCATAATATACAAATTTCTCACCCAAATAAAATATTACCATCCATTTGTAAAATTAAACAATAAGCACACATGAAAGAAACTGCAAATAAGAGAATAACTGTATACAGATTTTGGCTAGGCTTTATAAGACATCTATACAAAGAACTGTGCTGCAATAAATGTAAGTGAAAAAGGGATTAAGATTGGAGAGATTATTGGGAATTGGTGGCAAGAGAGAAGGCTCATCATGTATCCTGCAACTTTTGTCAAATCATTCCGCTCCACCAGTGTTTTTGGAAGGTGGCTCAATTACAGTTATCCAATTTTTCTCATCCTTTTTTCTCTCATCACCAAAGACTAATACTTTCATGGAATTGTCAAAGTTTTCATGTTCCACCCATTCAATACCCAAACACATAAACTCATAATTTTTTCAGCATTTCAAACTACAACTCTTCACCTCAATCTCTACCAAATCCCCTGACAGTCTAGAATTTACCATCCCCCAGAACTGCTTCCTGGTAAATATGTAAACCTACAATATCCCTCTCTGTTTCCAAAGTCTTCTGTCAATACATCACTTACATGCACTCTGACCACATCCAGACCAATTCTTCCACCTTCTATCCCTCTCATACAACTGTTTTCTTCAACTTTTTGCAGTGCTCCCTTGTTGTCATCACCTCCCCTAGCCAGCCTGGAACCCCATGGCTAAGAAAGTTAACTATATTTCCATCAGTACCTTCAACTCCCCAGAGCCTCATTCTTTTTCACACTCCTTCTACAAAAAGTCATCTCTTCATTTGTCGGTTCAATACTTAGATAATGAAGCACTATTACAGAAATCCCCAAATTCTTATCTGTTTTTTTTTTTTTTTTTTGTCTTTTTGCCTTTTCTATCCAGATCCGTACCCACGGGATATGGAGGTTCCCAGGCTAGGGGTCTAACAGGAGCTGTAGATGCCGGCCTTCACCACAGCCACAGCAATGCAGGATCCGAGCCGCATCTGCAACCTACACCACAGCTCAAGGCAACGCCAGATCCTTAACCCACTGAGCAAGGCCAGGGATCGAACCTGCAACCTCATGGTTCCTAGTCAGATTCGTTAACCACTGAGCCACGAAGGGAACTCCCTTATCTGTTCTTGACATTAAAAACACTGTTTAATGAAGGAAGATAGGCTATGAAGAGGAGGAGAGTTAGACACTTATTCATTTAAGGCCTTGGGTGGAGTGCCATGAGAATAATGTGCTGGTTAAAGTCACAGACCAAAGTTCAATTATGATACTAAGTGTAGTAATTGTTGCCAAATCAGGGTAGACGAAGTGATGTTTTTGATGTGACAAATAGGAGACAATGAATATAGTACAATTTTTCAAGAAGACTGGAGATAGAAGAAATGAGATATAAAATGACAAAGAAAGAGATATACAATGATAGCTAAAGAAGGATATTAAAATTTTTTTAATATGGATGATATTTGAACATAGTTATAGGCCAGTAAGAAGAAGCTAGTAGGAATGGAAATATTGACAATAAAGGAGAGAAAAATCAGCAATTTGTGGATCAAAATATCAGGAAAACAGAAAAGAAATGAAATCAGAGGTGCCTATGAAGGAAGAACAGGATAGGGAAAAGAGGGGGGAAAGAATACAAGAAAAGATTTAGATGAGCTTTTAGGTAAAAAGACAGAGTTGAATGAATTCTAAGTTGAGAGTCTGCTTTTGCTGTATGTGTGAAGTTTGGAGATGGAACAGGCGATCTGAAGAAAACGGTAAAGCTTTATAACAGCTGTGCATGTAGTTGTCCAAGAGAGACACAGAAGCACTTTAAGCGTACGGGTAAGTTCAAAAATCACACATTGATGGTATCATAACAGCATTTTTCTATTTTAAAAAAATTGCTTTATGTGATGTATTAGGTGTTGTACCCACTTTCTGTGTTCAAATCACGTCACTTCGACCTGCTTACATTCTCTGTTCCCTGTTTTCTGTATCTGCTTTGTTTCCTACAGAAAGATTCACAATGCCCCTCTTGTTTAAAGTTTTGTATCAATTCTATAATCATAACTGCTGGCTTCATTCATATGCACCCTTTAATTGCCTTCTTCTGTTTAGTCTGTTCCAGCTCAGTTCCTTGAATCCTATGTGACATCAGCTCACCAGATGCCCTATATCCCAATGAACAGGAAATAGACAAGCAAGAAACATTCTTCAGACTTTGATTTGATTCTCTATAGCATTTGAAGATCTCATACAGCTTCTCTCTAGATTTCACTCATCTATCTAATGTTTATGGTTCCCAAGATTTCATCCTCACTAATAGAGACCTAGACAGAATGAAACCAGATAGGTATTCTTAGAAGTTGCCATCCAAGATTATCTCTGAAAAGTGTGACTTGTAACATGTAACATTAGTAAAATTAAAGAAATTTAGAAAGCAAGCTGATTTGAGAAAGAGAATGAGTTAGATTTTAGACTTTAGGCTGCTATTCTCCATCTGTCCCTCCAGTCCTGTTCTCTGCTCCAGGAGCAGACCGATCTGCAGGGTGTGCATCTTTTATGTTCCTGCATCCTCTGGATTTCTGTTAGGTTTGGTCAATGAGAAACCCAGGAAATAGGAGGGTGGGAGGAAATAGAACCCAGGTATCTAGTTTTCCCTGCTCCCTCCAAGTTGGACTGCACTTTTAGCAGGGGCTGTACTCCTCTACTCATGGCCACAGCATTTCTCAGGAAGGCTTTCTTTCATAGCGTCAGTTCTCTCCAGATTCTGATAACCATTGTCTTCTCTCCCTGGACATTCCAAGTTTCTTAATGTTGCTAATCCCTGGATGTGTCACCATCCTGTATTGATTCCCTTATTCCTGCTCATATTTCTATAAATAGTCTACACATTAAATCTCTTCAACTAACACTTTGAATAAACCATCTGTTTCATGTCTGGACCCTTACTGATACTGAAGTGTTTTGTTTGAAATGACAGCAGAACAAGCAAACAGTGAGACAGCAGCACTTAACTAGAGATACTGCACAGAAACAAAGGAGTGAATTCAGAACTAAAAACGTATGTCTGGAAAAGTATCTCTACCAATGCGATAATGGAATCCACAGCAGAGGATGAAATCTCTAAAAACAGCATGGATAGGAAGTACAAAGTAAATAACTAAATAGAAATCACAGAATGTATCCATATTTAGAACAAACAGAAAAGCAAAAATGAAAGAACAAAATAGGTGGAAAAAATTAAGTACCTAACAGACCAAGATTCACGTAATATTTTTATTGTATAATAATATATGGAATTTTAGGAAATTTGGTAACTCTGGCCTCCCCAAAATATTAAATCTTGTCCTATCATCTTAATATAGAGTGTTCATATTTGAGTGTGTATTGGGTATGTGTGTGAATATCTTTCCGAAAAATATTTTAACAAATTGTTTGCTTCTGTCCTCAGAAACTCAGCTATCTGTACATATATTAATACAACTTTACATCATATAGTTTAGCCTATTCTTTACTATAAAAATAAAATATTCATAGACAATGCAAAATAACTTGCCTAAGCATGGAAAGAAATGAATTACTTTGGGTTGACAAGCTCTGGGTTGTTTGATTTGTGTATGTGTGTTTTTTATCATTTTCTTTTTGTTTTGAATAAAAACAGCCCTTGATATTTCCAATAATCTTTTGCCAGCTTAAAGAAATTGTTGGAGTGTGGGAGGCACTTAAAACATTGCTTTGTCTTGTTCTGTTTTGTTTTAAGCAAAGGAGTAAAGAATTGAAGGTGGGATAGGTGTCTGCATAAAGGAATAGAGATCAAATGCACAGGCCAACAATTCACAACAGTTGATATCTATTTTCAAAATCTGCCTATCCAATGAAGTAGAAATTGGGCAGTTGATGATGCCGTTCAAATAGAGAATAAAGCCAGTTTTCATCTGTGAGAGGAACTTTGCAGTAATCTCACCTCAGCCATCCCCATGTTTAATGTTCAGTACCACTCACCATCAGGCCTGGGTCCATTTCCTCAGATCCATGCCTTGCCCCTCCTGCTCTCTCAGTGTCCTCATGAGGCCTGACCCTGGCAGTCTGCATTTACCGAGCTCCTAACAGAAGACACTCAGCTAGGATTGGCCAGTTTAAAGCAATGATGAGAACTGGGGCTCAGGAAGAGAGAAGTCAGATGTTTGCCCTCTCCTTTTACACTGCAGGTGTCTCTGACAGCTGCTGTGCCGTTCTGTGGTTGTAGCACCTGTCAGACAAGCTCTCCATGATTACATCTTGCATTCAATGACCCAATGACCTGAGTCTCTGAGCTCCAGCTACACTCCCTCTTATTCTTGCTCCTGCAGCCCAAGGCTGGCAGCATCTTTTGTCCTTGCAGATTTTAAGGATGTTTCATTGTTCTCTGGTTGCCTTCTTAACTAACTTCTATCAACTAGATAACCAATTCCCTGCACTAAATTCCCTCTGCTTAAATACATTTTCTATTGCAGTGTTTTCTATTTTCCTCATTGGTCCCTGACAGATTAATACCCTGTACTCTGCTCTGTATTATACTGATTTGCATATTTGCTTCATTCTCTCCATTACTCTTTGAGATCACTGACTATAACACCTGGCATTGTGCCCAGCACAAAGTAAATGTTTCACAAATATGTGGAATTGCATTTCTAAAGGGATTTTTGTGAGGTTTAATATTTAATGAAAAATTAAAACAGAATCAAGAACCTTAATTAGGAACGTAGTCATTCACAGTAAACTTAAAAGCAGCTATTAAAACCATCCAGTAATAACTTATCTCATTGTGACACTGACTGAAGAGAAGACCAAAGCATTCCTGACCTCCTCCCACAGCAAACCACTGCAAATCCACTTAGAATTAATAGCAGTCATAACCCTTTTCATAGGTGAAAATGCAGCACTCTTACTAGAACAGTAACATAACAATCGTAATGGTCTGTAATTTATACCACGATTTGTAAAATGCAGGCATTCTGTGATGGTTTCCATGGCTACAGGCATAGAGAGAGGAGTGAGATTACAGATGAAAATAAGCTATGACTGAACTTTGAGAAGTATAAAGAGTAACTCTAAGAATGAGAGGGAAACTTAAAAGAAAAATGAAGTGTTAGGATTGAAACTACGTAATATGTGGTTGTTATTACATCCTGTCAGTGATGTGATTAACCGAGAAATACTATCAAAGCAAAAAGAAATGAGTTACCTTAATGCAAATAAAAGTTAACAATACATTTTACTGAAAGTCAGCAGAACCAGACACTCAGCAGAATGGAAAGGCAAGTTTCCTTGCCCTCAGGAACCCACAAAAGCACTGAGATATGTGATAATACTGTCCTCTCAACTATCCTGGAGTCTTGACTCAGCAAATAACAACTCCAGTACTATCTGCAGTGACTGTTGTAAACCTGGAAGAACTAAAGGTTAATTTCACTTGGTCAATTTTCTAGGATCTACTTCTACCACATCTCAATTTCCTTAATAGCCTAGACTTTAGTGCCGCCTGACTTCCTATATTGCATATAATAAAGGACAAATTAGAGGATAAAATTACTATATAAGTTAAATCATATTTTATCATTTAGAGTTTGCTTGCTTTAGTAGATTAGTACTAAAAAGAAGCTTAGGGATATATAATATTAACCACATTAAATGAGTATCTATAAAAAAAATTTAGAATAAGAACAAGAAATGGGCAAGGTTACACCCATTTATTACTCAATAGTTTGTATGAAACTACTTAAAAATCAACTCTTCATCACAAAATATTAATATTTATTTTTCAATAGATTTGCTATAATTGAGACTGTGACAAAATAATTAAAATCTATTACAAACACACGAAATGATCTCATTGAAGGAAGTGGGGGGAAATGTTGCTGACCTAAGTAACTTAGAAAACAAGTTGAGTCTGCTTAGAAAAAAGCAAAAGGAACTATATATAAGTACTGGATTTTGGTTAATAAAGCTCCTTCCCATTAGAGTACAAGTTAATAATCTCAATACTACTATACTTGTATGCTGTAATTAAATAATACATATATGGATAGTGAATGGTGAAACCTAATATTAGAGTGGGAATTAACAGATAAGTGAAGGAGGCTAGAATAATCTAAGTGGTCGTAAGGTAGGAAGAAATTTTCCTCTACTATTCTAAGTTCCTCTGGCTGGTCCAAAGATTGCATTAACAAGAGACAAATTAAAAGGAAAACAAATCAAACAAAAGTTTAATAACACGTACACAAGACAGAGACCTAAGAAACCTGAGTAACTTGACAAAATGGCCAAAATCCTCACCTTAAATACCATCCTCACCTAAAGACAAAAGAGGATGTTGAGGGCAGTGGTTCTGAACTTCAAAGTGGAGGAAGGCAATTCACATGGAGATGGAAAAGCAAATGTTTGGTAAACATATGTTTGCTGGGCCATGTAGAGTAGACTATGATCTCTAAGCCTTGCTCATATTCTTTGCAGTTATTTCTAGTGATAAATCTATCTCAGAAATAGGACTTTATCTAAATTCTTTGAGGTAGTTAAAAGTGGTATAATAAGAATAACTTTCTGAATCTCTTGTTTCTTAAAAATAATCAGCCTAAATTAACCCTCATGCCCAAGAGACACATTTGGTGTGGGAAAATGTGGTACTTCATTAGAGTTGGAAATATCAGTACAAACTTGTATTTAACTTAACACAGGTAAGATAATCATATATATATATATGTGTGTGTGTATATATATATATTATTTTTTTTTAGATAGATGAGAGAGAGAGGAGAGAGAGAGAGAAAGAGAGAGAGAGAGGGAGAGGCTAAAACACACATTTATTTCCTAGCTCTGTCAACTTAGAGGGCCTAAAAGAAATAATACTCCAGTAACCTCAGTAGAAACAAGCACACTTCATGCCTAAATCTTGGTGTCTTCTACCATTCTCCAAAGAAAGGAACCAGAGTTTCAGAGTTTCTTGGAAAAACAGTTGATTCTAGGACTGGCATAGGAAATATACAAGATGAGTATGGAGCAAATTGAGTGCCAGAAAGTAAGGAAGTGCCCAAAACAAAACAAGCAAAAAAACCACATTAACAATTCTGGGACATTTGCTGCCTTATCTGTAAAATCCCTTTGCAAATGATATTAAATTTGACATTTCACCTGAGGAACCAAGACATTATTGATTGTGACATTCTAAGGTGAGGTAACTGACCAACACTTTAAAAACTATTAGATGACTTTTAAATTCTTCATCCACTTCCAGATTGTGGCAGGCTGAAAAAGAATAGTAAAAAAAAAGGCCAAACCTACAAGCTAATGGAGGGTAAATGGAACTACAGAAAATATTAGATTAATCCAAAAAGGGCAAAAGAAAATGATAAAAATTAATATATGAGGTGAAAAAAATGAGAAAATGAATAGTAAGATGGCTAATGTAATATCAAGTATAAACTGAAATACACACAACTTACAAAGGAACTATCTTAAATATAAGAACATTGAAAGGTTGAAAATAACAGAAGGGAAAAAGATACACCATGTAAACACTAAGCAAATGATAGCTGGTGCTCTTACATTTATGTCAAACAAAATGGGTAGGAGGTACTATCAGAGATTTTTAAAGGACACTTCATTACAATAAAGTTGTCAGCTAACAAGGAATAAAACAATTTCAAATCGGAATGTACCTTAAAATGTTATCGTAAAATGTACGAAGTCAATATCGACAAAAATACAAGGAGAAATGGAAAGGACAATAATGTTGGTAGACTTTAACTTATTTCTCTCAGTAACTTTTATTTATTTTTTTAACTTTTTGTCTTTTTTTGCATTACCTAGGGCCGCACCCACGGCATATGGATGTTTCCAGGCTAGGGGTCTAACAGGAGATGTAGCTGCCGGCCTTTGCTACAGCCACAGGAATGCGGGATTCGAGCCGCGTCTGCAACCTACATCACAGCTCACAGCAACGCCAGATCCTTAACCCACTGAGCAAGGCCAGGGATCGAACCCGCAACCTCATGGTTCCTAGTTGGATTCATTAACCACTGAGCCACAACGGGAACTCTTCTCAGTAACTTTTAGAACTAGCAAAGTATCAGGAAAAATATAGAAGATTTTAATAGCACATGTAATAAAAGTGACTAAAGAACACAAAAATAACACTGCAGGATATATATTCTTTTCAGATACTCATGGAACATTTCTAAAATTTGACATTTCTAAAATCTGATGCTAAGCCATTGGGGAAGTTTCAACAGATTTCATGGATTGAACACACTGTATGTTGACACCGAAACCTGATGAGGACATTAAAAGAAAAAAAAAAATTACAGGGCAACCTCATTCTGATCTCAAATTAGTTTAACACTGTCTTCAGTGTTCTGAAGGACAGGTCAGGATTTTCCCTTCAGCAGGGCTTAGAAGGTTGAACATTATTGAGACTAAAGAGATCTTCTGTTGCTTTACATTTTAAACCACTAGCTTCCAAACTAGAGTATATCCTTTATCATCCGTCTCCCACCTTTGGGGTAAATACTTTTCTCTTGACTCTATATTCCTACCTCCTAGTTTTCTGCATCTTGAAAGATCTTTCTCTCTGCTCCACTGTCCTTCTCTTAGCTTTGGGAAAGTGAATTAAGTGAACATTCAGACTTCCTCAAGTAGCATTTCTATTATTTCTTCTTCCTCAATTTCAGTCTTTTGTAGCAGAAATTCTGGAGCACCTCAGCTCTCTCGCCTCCAGTTCAACAGCCCAGAATTCTTTTGATAAGTTTCTCTAAACATTCCTACTATGCCCCCACCTTCAGAGGGAAGAAATTTTGGATGTCAGAGATTGTGTAAGATGAGAACGGATATCTCATCTCTCCTGCTTTGTTCCCAGCCTTTGGCATATTACTGCCAAGACTCTGAGAGAGTTTGTGGGAAAGAGTCGGAATGTGAGTGCCAATTTGGTTTGTGGCTAGAGCTCTCCATAAGTATAATCTATCACACAGCCTACTTGTGGCTTTTAAAAATTATTTTAAAACTTGGCTTATTTCCTTGTAACTCTATCTATGACAGATTCTTCTCGATTGATCGTTCCACCTGGAATGAGAACTGAGTGGATTTCTTCTCTCCTATACAGTTCTTACTATTTTCTGAAATTCTATTCCATTAGACCTCTTTGGGTTTTCAACTAATGGATTTTTAAGTAACTTTATTGTTTATATGGTTTGTTCAGTTCTTAGGTTAAGAGTTACAGAATCTTGAGACTTGAAAACCCAGCCAGAAGCAGAAGTAACTCTCATATTTTTTCATCTTTCAGTTCAAACTATTTTTAAATTTCCATTTGACTTCTTCTTTGATAAATCTGATATTTAGAAGTATATAATTTCCAAAATTAAGAAGATTATCTAGCAGGAAAACAACAGATCATGTATCCATTTCAAAAAGAAGATGCAAAGAAAGTTGAAGGAAAGAAATAATGAGATAAAAAAGAAATTATAAAATAAGAAACAAATACAATAAGAAAATAAAAAGCCAAAACTTGGTTCTTTAAAAGTAATAAATTTGATAAACTAGTAAAACTAAAAAAAGGAGGAAAAAAGCATGAATATCGGGAATGAGAAAGACGCTATTACAAAGCCAAGAATCAGTAAATACATCATAATAAAACATTTGAAGGACTTGTACCAAAAAATTAGAAAATTTAGATGAACTGGACAAACTTTGGAAAAACAAAATCTACTAAAACTGACACAAGAATAAAAACTGAATGGTTTTATATCTATTCAAAGAATCAAACATATTATTAATTACTCCATAAAACCACTTCAGGCCCAGATGGTTTCAGTGATGAATTTTTTTAAAAAATGACTAAAGGAAAAATACCAATTTAATAGAAAACATTCCAAAGAACAGAAAAGAAAAACAAATAAGTTGTTATATGAATTTGAAATAACTTTAACATCTAAACTATAAATGAACATTAAAAGAAAAGAAATTACAGGCCAATCTTTCTTAAGAACATAGAGGAAAAAAACCCTAAATTACCAAATAAATAATGGACCCAAGGTCATGGTATCCGAATGTCATCATCCAGACATATATAACCATCTTCATTTATTCCTAGGTTAGAGAACATATAATTCTTCTTTGGATAAAGCACAAATCACAATATGCCAAGAATTTAATACTCCCGCACAAAGGCTGGCTTTATCACATAAGTATATAATACAGTGAAACCCACCAACAGATAAGCTCTGTCATACACACTAAACTTCCAGGCAATTTTTTGCTTTTTGTGTTTTTTGTCTTTTTAGGGCCTCACCTGCACAATATGGAGGTTGCCAGGCTAGGGGTCAAATTAGAGCTGTAGCTACTGGCCTCCGCCACAGCCATAGCAAGGCCAGATCCAAGCCGCATCTGCAATCTACACCATAGCTCACGGCAACCCTAAATCCTTAACCCACTGAGCGAGGCCAGGGATCGAACCTGCGTCCTCATGGATACTAGTTAGATTCATTTACGCTGAGCCACGATGGGAACTCCCCAGGCAGTTTTTTATACTTCACTTTTAAATTTAAATAAACAATAAAAATCAATAGGTAGAAGAGGAAAGCCACTGAATAAACACACACACAAAGACACACAAACCCAAATAACAAGAAATAAGAAGAAAGAGGGAAAATGCAGGGAGCAGAATAAAACAACAAGGAAGTACAACTAACATTCTTGAGGAAATAAGAGAATTGTGTTTATAAAACAAAAACACTTTGCCATACAAAAGGAAAAATCAGCAATAATAAAGAATTTGGAAACTAAACCTATGGCAAATGAAATTTAAAAATGAATAGCAATCTTAGAAGAGTTAGGAAAACCTCCAAAAAATAAACATGGGAAAAGAAAATTAGAAAGTTAAAGGATCCATACAAATAGTCCCGTATCTAATTAAAAAGATACTAATTAGTTGTAATTAGTAAGACAAAGTAGAAAGCAGGAAATTATGTAAGAAAACAATAGGAAAAATAAAAACGCCTCCTGGATCAATTGTCTAGCACAATAATTTTTTTTAAATCTAGAGCAAGACTTACACACACAGAAATGTAAAGCATAAAGGATACAAAGAGAAGATATTAAAGGTTAGACAAAAAAAAAGCTCCCTTTGCTCATTCTTAGGAAAAGGATATGGTCCAATAAAATGAATAGGTAAACAATTAAGAGATAAGACATGGGATTCCTGAGACATGGGCAAATGTAGATGATGATAAAGAGAAGCCTCAAAATGATAAACATGCAATAGACCTAGACAGCAAAGAGTTAATCCAAGCAGTAGGGTATCCTGAGGAGGAAAAGATAAGTCACATGATGTAGTTGGCTTTGTGAAAAACAGTACTGAATAACCACAGATCTCTGGGTTTACCTGAGAAAAATTAGAAAAATAATTTAAAACATTATGCAATTATTAACTCTTAAAACTGTATAAGAAAAAAAATGTAATTAGAATATACTATTCAACTAAATTGTGAGCACTATTTTCTCAGATAAAATTATATATATATATATATATATATATATATATACACACACACACATATACTCTAACTTTGATTTAATTCAGAATCCTGATATAGCAATTAAAGGATATAGGCCTAATATAGGCAAAGGAATTTGAAACATGAGATAAGCAGATTTTATGGCGCAAAAGTTAAATTTTTCTGAATCATAATCACATAGTATCTAGAATATAGAAATAAACAAATACCTATAATGTAAATTGAGTTCCCTGGGAAGCTAACTTGGAGATAGAAGTTAGCTTTAGTTTATTAAGGAATACTCTTAGGCTCAATATCTATGGAAGAAGAGAAAAGAGAACAGGATTGGACAAAGGGAAAAATTAAGCATCAATGCACTTCAATCAATCATCTCAGCTAACCCTGTTCTGAAGATGGGATGACAATTTAGAGCAGTCTGAAGTTAGAGCAACTCTTTGGAACAGTCTTGAAGTGTGGGGGGACGGGCAGGGGAATGTGGCAAATGAGGACCTCATATCCATCCATTCTCCCTGTCCCACCCCATAAATTAATCAGTGGGTATAGATTAACCAAGGAAAGAGCACAATCTTAGGGGAAGTAGCTCTCTTTAACTGAGGCAGTTCCTGGAAGAGGCTGATAAATGAAAGCTATCTGCCAGTGGCACATCCAGCATCTGAGTAATAATTCCTTATTTATGAAGGGGAGTCTGCATAACCAACCACAGCCTCCACCACAGCAGTGTAAGTGTATTATTTGAAAATATCAAGGTAAGTATCTGAAGAAACACATAAAAGAACTGAAAAGTTGTTACCTCTGAGAAGCCAGTCCTATGGTATGGGGAATGGTTTAAAGGGAAATGTCCTGTCTCATAAGCCCAATGGTGTTATTTGATCGCTTTTATTCTGTATTTATTAGCTGGCAAAGATAAAAGTGATAATTTTTAGGAGTAGGACTCACAAACAAAATGTAAACACAAATGTATACATTTTAGGATAGATAAGAGGAAATACAAATTTTATTATTAGGATAACATGGTGGGAATATAGTTAAATACAGGAATATAGGTAGAATTCAGAAAAACATCCAATCTTCAAGATTTCTATAAAGTCATTTATTATATTTTTTAATTTAAAAAGATAATGAATAGACTTATATAAATAAATAAATGCATTTGTGAAATTTGCTATTTAAAATAAATATTTAGTTCTTTATCAAAGTAGATTCATCTACATTTGTTGTATCATGGTGGAATTTTGGATATGGCTTTGAAAAATATACAACAATGTCTATCTTTTTATATATATGCTCCTAATTATGAATATATATATATATGTATGTATATATATATATATATCTGTCTGTCTCTCTAAGGATTATCATCGTGAATCAGAGATCAGGTAACCCAGGAAGGCAGGAAATCTATTTTACCTTTACCTTTACCATTACATATCAAGCTATAAAATATCTGTCTGAATAAGTTCTCCCTTCACCGCTTAGAAAATTCCTATTCAGCTATAAGGTCAAACATAAAAACCATTTTTCTTCCAGCGCAATCGTATTTATTCTTCCCTCCTCCACACAGATGTGATCTCTTTGTCCTTCATAGTAAGCACAGAACATAGCAAATGTAGCTGACTGATAAAGTGAGCTTCTAAAACTTACTTGATTTGGAAGAAAATACCTTCAGAAGAACCTATTTTTTTTCCTTAATTTTATTAGAGTATAGTTGACTTACAATGTTGTATTAGTTACAGGTATACAGCAAAGTAAATCAGATATACAGGCACATAGACATTTATCCTTTCTCTTTCAGATTCTTTCCCCATATAGATTATTGGAAAATACTAAGTAGAATTCCCTGTGCTATACAGTAGGTCCTTGTTACTTATTTTATAAAGGGTAGTGTGTATATGTTAATCCCAACTACCTAATTTATCCCTTCCCCCCCAACAGTTTCCTCTTCAGTAACCATACATAAGCTTGATTTCAAAATCTGTGAGTTTGTTTCTGTTTCATAAGTTCCTTTGTATATTTTAGAAGTGCTTATCAAAAATACAAATTCTCCAGCGTCTGCCCTAGGGAGTCTGATTCAGTACCTGTGGTACTGGGGCTATGAATCTGTACTTTAAGAGATTCCTCAGCCTAATTATTACGATCAGGAAAGTTTTGTGAAAGTATAATAGTATAAAAAGCAAATGCTGGCGTTCCCTTGTGGCATAGCAGGTTAGGGATCTGGCTTTGTCACTGTAGCAGCTTGGGTTACTGCTATGGCGCAGGTTTGATCCCTGGCCTGGGAACTTCCACATGCCATGGGCATGACCAAAAAAAATGAAAAGCAAATACTTTAGAAGATAAGAGATCTGTGTTCTAATCAGAGCTAGGATCACTAGCTGTGTAACACCAAATTAACTAACTCCACTTCTCAGTTTTCTCAGGGAGATAAGCTTAATTTCATTAATTAAATACTATATATTAGGACCTAGAACAATGACTAGCACTAAATAGCACATGGCAAATATTCTTATCTTTCTTTTTAACCCCTCCTCCATTGCATCTCTACTGAAGCATGTACCATTTCACTTATACCAAATTATTTATAACTGTGTTCATTGCTCAATTATGAAATCTACAAGGACAGCACCACATTTTTATTCTTGGGTCCTTAGTATCTATCATTGTACCTGGCAGATGGCTGGTCCCCAAAAACTATAGAATGAAATGACCAGGAAAACATCATAATCACCAGCTCCAGTTCTTTGCCCAGATTTACTATATTGACCAATGTTTTTCACTTCCTCCCCCTCCCAACAGATTGCATGTAATAGTGTATCCGTTACAATGAAAAGAAAAAAATTAGAGAAATCAACACTCTTGATATGTAAATAAAAATAAACTGGTTATAATTACAGGAAACAGAATAAAATTTAAAGAGATGAAAGGAGTTTGAAATAGTTCTCTATAATTGCTTCCTTGTCCCATGAAAATGTGTCACTTTCATTTGTTTTATTTTTGGCCATGCCGGTGGTGGCATGTGGTTCCCTGACTGGGGATTGAACCTGTGCCACAGCAGTGACCCAGGCTGTTGCAGTGACACCAGATCCTTAACCTGCTATACCATAAGGGAACTTTTGGATTTCATTGTTTTAATCTGCCATATTTCTGAGTAACAAATATACTTAGGTAGGCATTTAGACATTCTTAGAATAGAAATGATCATTACTGTAAGTCTAATTTAGTTCTCTGCTGAAGGTGATAAAGACAGCTCATTAATTCTTTCTAGTACAGAAGTCCCTTTCATTGTTTCAAAGTCTTCTCATGATCTGGAAGGTACTGCCAAACAATAGGATTCGAATGAGAACATCAAGACAGGGAAAATTTAATGAAAACCAGTTTTCAGTCTTTGAAAGAAAACATTTTTAGTGAAATAAAAATGAACTGGTTCATTACTTATTAGTAGCCAACAGATGTAGAAGAATTACTTGGCAGTTTGGTTTTTCATATGTGAAGATGAAAATTAAGTGCTGTGGTAATAATGCTGGGTTCACAAGTATATTTTTATAACGTCTTCCTATTTGAAGTACTGTTATCTCTGGAAGTTCTTAAAGGAAAACCAGAGCGGCCAAGACTGTAGTCCCAGGCTCAGAGAAACAGCATGTAAATACTGTTCCTGTCATTTGCTAAGTCATTTTATGTATTATGACTCATCTTCCCGTACTTTTCTTAGATTTGGAAGTTGCATAGCAAAATACTTAAGTTTTAGATCTTCAAAAAACATGAATTAGAGGCCATATCTGAACACTTAGTGAGTTTGGACAAATAATTAGTGTCACTCCAATTATCAGTTATTTATTTGTGTAATAAATAATGTTAATGCCACAGGATTTATTCGAGGATTCAATTAGATAATGAATGTGTTAGCGATAGACCCCTTTCATTGCCCTGGTTATTATTATTAATTATGTTCAGTCAAAACTCCTGGAGATGAGAAGATAAAACTTCGCTTTTTGATATGCATTCCAAAGTTGTCTCAATTTCCACGTGCAAACTTTTACCTACTGCTTACAACTCTGCAAGTACTGTACTAAACCTTTATTATTCACAACAAAGCCATTACGTACAAAATCACCATCATGTAAGTGAGGTAACTAAAGCACAGAGACATGAAGTATCTTATCCAGAGGCAGGTATCAAGCTGTGATTTGAACTCGGTCTGTTCCAAAGGGTTTTCCCTAAACCATAACTTTCACTGCACTCTACTTAGTATAACCTGACTGAGAGCAGGAAAGCCCCAATATATACTAAATTTATTTCAATTTAGAATTAGAAGGAAAAAAAAAACATACTGAGATGAAATAACCTAAAAAAGCTTCAAAGAAATGCTGCATCAAAGACTTGATTAAGTCCTGATGTATCAGCTCCTTGAATGTTTTGCACTTCCTTAGAAAGCTTGCCCTTTATTTGTAAGTAAGAAATACGAACTGACTACTCTGAAAACCCAAATCAGGAGCAGCTGGTTAAATTTTGGGAGATTTTTCCTTCTTTTTTTTTGCTTTTCCTGAAAACAAATGCCAATAGCAATAATTTGCTAAATATTTTTTTAAACATAAACTTTTAGTTTCACAGTAGAACACTGTTGTGACTAAAGATTGTGCTCAAAAATTTTAAGTATACTTACAATCAGAAGTGAATGCTATCTCATGACTCAGAAATTTCTTGTTTCTTTGTTTTGATTTCTACATGAATTATAGGCACTTTTATTACTATTTCACAGATAACAAAAGCAGTCTAGCAAGGTTAAATGACTTGGATGAAATAGTTAATATTACCAGCCCTCACATTTCTGTACATGAAAAAGGGCCGACAAACATCAGTCCTTGTGCCCTGATTTCAGACCCTCTAATATCTCAAAAAGACATTTGGGAATATTTGCTTAATCTACCTTTATTTTGACATTAAAAGCTGTCCTCTGGAATTAATAATTAGTAACAATGTTATAGATAGTCTGAATTCAAATATACCCTCAAAAGCAAATGCCTTTTTTATTAGATTAAAAAAATATATTTAGTGTTTTCAAGTCATATACTTCTGCAACCAAAAGCGTGCAGTACACTTACATATATTGGAAAACATATTCCAAAAATTCAAAAGCACGTCATAAAATGTCCACTCAAAACAAATTCTACTCCATAATCATACAAAATGAATCAAATCACCCTTCAGGTTTAATAATACCTCAATACTACCACATTGTGTTTAGAATTAGTACACAATGTAGTTAATTGTATGTAAAGCATTGCTTTTGCTTATGATATTTTTATGCGACAATAAAACAATTTTTTTTATTAGCTGATCAGGAAAGTTTGACCAAACAAACAAGAAAAATAATTCATATAATACTAGCACATTTAAAATTGCACTTAAGGAGTTCCTGTCATGGCTCAGTGGTTAACGAATCTGACTAGGAACCATGAGGTTGCGGGTCGATCCCTGGCCTTGCTCAGTGGATTAAGGATCTGGCGTTGCTGTGAGCTATGTTGTAGGTTGGACACATGGCTCAGATCTTGCGTTGCTGTGGCTGTGGTGTAGACTGGTGGCTACAGCTCCGATTAGACCCCTAGACTGGGAACCTCCATATGTCGCGGGTGCGGCACCAGAAAAGGAAAAAAGACAAAAAATATATATATAAAATGAAATAAAATAGCACCTAAATGCTGGGACGATAAATATTTCAGTAACCAGGAAAGCACTGAGAGACCTCAGAATGGACTACTTCCCAGTAAAAACTCCAGACTTAATGTAAGATGTCCACTGATAGACAGCAAACATAAGCCTTGAAAATGACAAGGCTAAAGGATATGTCAGAAGCCATAAAACCAATCTTTCTCAAACTTGGACGCTGGTCTCGAAAATAAACTTCAGGCTTAATTCCTTCTCTCCAACCCTACAATTATTCCCTCTAATTTTTTTTTTTTTTTGGCTGCCCCAGGACATCTGCAGCAGGATTCCTAATCCACTGTGCCAGCAGGAATTGAACCTGGGTCCCAGTGCTGCAGGACGCCCCATCCCCTTGCACCACAGCTGGAACTCCCAGATTCCCTCTTAAAAGTACATATCTTCCTTTTTTTTTCCTTTCAGTTGTCAACACCCTAAATTAAGATCTTTCACCTGGTTCCTGAATCTTGACATACTCTCCCAGCTGGTTCCCGGTTCCATTTCCTCTCTGCAATAATCACAGTTGTTTTCTGAACATATCACTGATTTGCTCAAAAATGCCTCACTGTTAGTTCACAACCTCGGGAATATCCCTGGGTGAAATTCAAAACTGAGCGCCCAACAGGGAGGGCAAGGAGAGACAGAAGAAAGAGGCAGGTCACTCCGGATGGGTAGGCGGCAGGTTTCATAAGCGAAGGGACTTACCTAAGGGGTTGTCTCCGTTGGCCAGTCGAGTAGATCTCGGCACCTGCCAGCAACTTAAATCAATGCAGGGGTCTTCACTGGGTTCCATCACATATTCAGAACACATGATTTCAAAAACATCTTACTTTCTCAGGGCTGTGTGCTTGAAACGGCTCCTCTCATGGGGAGAGTGGCAGGACAAGGACAGCGGGAGCCTTTCAGAAGCCAGCAGTTCCCTGCAGCCAGCTCTAGGGTGAATCAGAGGTCACATCCTCTGGATGACCTCCTCTAACACTAACAATGTTTTCTTCTCTGAATTCAACATCCTTCACAAGTATCTCCAATGCACACTTTCTTATCTTCCACTACTTGCATTCTTGTACTTTATACTCCAAAACAATGGACTAGTCCATAATTTCCAAATAGTCTATCCTCATTCTCCTTCATGCCTATAACACTCTATATCTAGAAGTCACATACCCTCCATTGGATTGCCTATTAAAAACTGAATTATTTTTAACGGCATCCACTATCTTTGCTCCTCTGGCATATATTTCTTTTTTTTTCTGGTCCCCAGTTGCATTTTTGAGAACTACTTCTAGACCTCAGGGCAGAATCTTGACAGGCTGTTCATCTTGACAGGCTGCCTTCCTTTCCTCTTGCTAGAGGGACCATTATGTGTTCCAGCTTAGGCTGGAGAGATGATCTACTCCTAGAATTACAACCAGGATTAAAATCTGTCAGATATCAGCCATCACTAAGAGAAATTTATACAATCCTGGCTCATTGACTCCTGATTTTCAGATGTGTGAAGCTATTCTGGCCCCTATCTTCTGAAGACTGGCTTTTCAACATTTCCTTCATTTCTGTAAATCATCCTATTGTTTATAATAAAAATTTGTTATAAAATTAACAGGATCATGATGTCTAGATTGAAGTCAGGGTGCTCTTCATCATTAAAGCATATTGATCCTTTCTCAAATAACACCTCCTCTGTAGAGATACTTATGACCCTGAAAACCTTTCATAGATGAAATTTGACCTTTCATAGATGAAAGAGCAGCTGATGGCATTCTGGCAGTTGAGTAAATGCAGGAACTATACCTTCACCTTTAATCACCATTGCCGCTTATACAGTGCTTCCCTTCTACTTTCAGGAATTCCTCACGTCCTTGATTATGGAACACTTCTGGCTCAGTATCTCCAAAATATCAGCCTCCTGGTAGAGTCAAAGAGATAAAATCCCCATAGTACTTGGACTAGGGATGAACACAGAGGGCCTAACTACTCCTCACACAGACTTTCAACTGATCCTTGCACTCCAATGTAAAGACTTCCCGAGCCTTTCTAATGTTCCAGAATTACAAATCCTTTTGTTTCTCATTGTTTCCTCTGCAAGAAATTAAGTTTCAGCTTTGTCCTGCCTGCCATGTCACAAGCAACTGGTCCATCTGCTTTCAGTCTCCCAAAATGTTACTGACATCTCTATATCACTGCCTTCAACTTTTCCCTTACCTGACCTTTATAGGTTTATCTCTTTTTTAAAAACTCTTTTGGCTGCACCCATTGCAAATGGAAGTTCTTAAGCCAGGGATGCAACCCATACCACAGCAGTGACCAGAGTTACAGCAGTGACAACTCCAGATTCTTAACTCAAGGAGCCACCAGAGAACTTTTAAAAATTATTTCACTGTCATATAAATATGGTTTATGAAGGAAGCAAAAATAAACATATTGCTTTCAATCTACCACGCTTAGTCTGAGGTCTTGAAAGTTATTTTTAATACTAAAAATTTTCATCAGTATATTGTAACAATTATAAGCATGGCCTTTGGAGTAAGACACTTCTGTGTGAATCATAGCTTTACAGTTTACTAGCTTACTTACTGATAGCACTATTTACCAATTTCTCTGGATCTATGAAGAATTTAGATTTGTTTTAAGAATTAAAGGAGAAAATATGATCATGGTACAATGCCTAGAAAAATCTCACTGAATGTTACCAAGAGACCCTGTCATGTATACAAATAACATATTTTAAGTATTTATTTTACGCTAAGCAACTCTGATCTTTTAATGACATAAAGACATATGTTTTCTCATCTCCATTTAAAACAATATCTTATGATCTGCATAACTAATGATAATCAAGTTATGAAATGCAGAATCTTCCTAGAGAAAAATCAGAGAAAGGCTCTGTTACTTGCTTGAAATCAGTGTCTTCTCAGGTCTAAACTTTTCATAGGAGAACATTCACATTTTGTATTTTCATTTTATGTTAATCTTAGAAGACAATAAAAAATATAAGTATGCTTTAGACTATCAAGAATCATCTTGAAAGTATGAGAATTGAGTGCTTAGGTTTGCATGGTTTTTTTTTAGTAAGATTTTTTTGGTATCAGTTAGTAAAAATGTTATTGTCAAGGATTATGAAAGATGAAAGAGAGCAGATTACGTGGAAAATGCATTCAATATCAACTTGGGGCCAGGTGATGTCAACACACACTCCAAAAAGGAAAGTTTTAACAGTAGATAAAAGAGAGACAAGGAGAGAGTAAATTTAACCATCACTAAAACCTCAGGGAGCAGATTGGATTAAGATGGCGGAATAGAAGGACTGGAGTTCAACTTCTCTCCCAAAAACCAACAAAACTACAACCACATGCCAAGCAATCTTCAACTAAATGGACTGTAAACTTCCAAAAAAGATATTCTACTCCAGAAGACAAAGAGGAGACCACATCAAGAGGTACGAGGGGCAATTACACGATAGAAGCAACCCCATACCTCCTGGGTGGGAAGCCCCACAGACTGGAAAGTAACTGTATCACAGAGACTCAGCTACAGGACTGAGAGTTCTGAGCCCCACGGCAAATCCCCACGCCTGGGGATCTGGTACAGGGAGAAAGAGCCCCCGGAGCATCTGGCATTGAAGGCCAGCAGGGCTTGTGTGCAGGTGCTCCACAGGACTGGGGGAAACAGAGACCCCATTCTTGAAAGGCACATACAGACTTTCACGTGCACTGGGTCCCAGGGCAAAGAAGTCTCCATAGGAATCTGGGTGCAACCTTACTGCAATTCTTGGAGGATCTCCTGGGAAAACAGGGGTGACTGTGGTTTCTTGTGAGGGAAGGACATAGGAAGCAAAGCTCTCAGGAGCATTCATCAGCCTGCATTTCTCTGGAGGTGGCCATTTCTGGGAAAATCTGGTCCCCCCCATCAGCGCTGAGAAGCCCCAGGCCAAACAATAATTCAGGTGGGATCTCAGCCCCACCCATCAGGAAACAGGCTGCCTAAAGACCCCTCAGGCACACAGCCAGCCTCTAATCTCATCCAGAGACACAGCTCCACCCATCAGGGGGAGAGGAATCAACCCCACCTACCAGTGGGCAGGCATCAGTCCCTCCCATCAGGAAGGCTACAGCAAGCCCCCTCCATACCAACTTTAGCCACAGGGGAGGCAAACGCCAGAACTAGGAGAGGCTACAACTCTATTGTTGGCAAAAAGTCACCACACCAAAACCTATAAAAGTGAAAAGACAGAAAACTCTAACTCAGATAAGGGAGAAAGAGAAAAGCCCAGAAAAACAGCTCAATGATGTGGAGATTATCAGACT